>SJXQ01004324.1:225611-276389 GCA_006408695.1 Aepyceros melampus
TTCCCATTTGGGTCACCACAGGGCAGTAAGTAGTGTTCCCTGCACTATGCAGGAGGCTCTCACTAGTTATCTCCGCCAGTGCTGGTCCCTGGAGTGTAGGGGTGGGCCGGGGTGGCGGGGGGCGGGGAGCTCCATCAATGCCGGTCCCCGGAGCGTAGGTGGGCTGCGGAACATCTCTGAGCCTCGGCCTTACACTGAGGTCGATAATGTACATTTCAGAAGATTTTCCTAAGAATGAGGGAAGATGTGCATACAATGCCTGTGAGCGGAGCTCAGGAAATGGTGTTGCCTCCTCCTCTCACCAGGCGAAGGATCTGCAGACTTGTGCCCAACCCTTGACAATGCCAACTAAAGACTAGCACTTGCCGTCTGCCTCTACAAGGACTGAGTCACTGGCCACTGGGGTTGCTGACCTTCAACACCCCCTGAAAGGAGTTTAAGGAGGAAATCAGGAGGGAGGCCCTCTGTGCCCTGGGAAAAACTGGCAGAACAAGTCTTTAGATAGTTAGATATTTTCTCCGGAGGAGAAGATTGTATGAGCCCGATTTCTTGCATCTTCTCATATCTCGAAAGGCACTAAAATCACTGACAGCGACATCTGCTCCTCGTGATGACCACAAGCGTCTGCCAAATGTGTGCTTGACTGCGCGCACCCTCTTCACTAAACTGATGGATGGTGCTGCCTCCTGCCCGCTTCCGACAGCTCCTTGGAGCTATCTGAGGCGCTGTCTCCCAGGCTCTCGCCCTCATTTTGCCCCAAATAAAACTTAACGCTCAACTCTCATCTTGTGCTTCCCCCTGCCACCCACCGAGTCGACAAAAAGCTTTAGCTCCTCTGTCTCCCCAGCGATGCCGTGCAGCTGGGTCTCTTCACTGTCCCCTTTTCCAGAGAAGGTGAGGGGCCTCCCCAGGACCCCATGGTCAGGAAGGGCTGAGCAGGGATTTGAACTGAGGCTGTGTGGGCCCCGAGTGCGAGCTCTTTGCTTCTTTGGGAGGTTGTGTAGGCGAGGGCCCCTGGGGAGCTGTGAGCTTGTTCCCTGCCACCTGCTGAAAGGACTGGAGGAGGGACACAGGTGGCAAGAGAGGGCAGAAGGCAGACTTGCCATAAAGGAAGGCAGGGCTGGCCCCTGGGCACCTCGGGGAGGGGGTCCCAGGGGCAGAGGGGATGGGGCGGGAGGATGAGAAAGGAGAGCCGCAGATGGAACGTGCCCTGGAGAAGGAGGCCTGCGCTCTGCAGACCCTGAGTCTGAAGCTGCACCAGTGTCAGAACTCAAGCTGTTCCAAGAGCTGACTTTGATACGTAAGAGATGAGGTCTGGAAACTTCCAGGAGAGGCAAATGGCTGGCCCAACGTGGCAGCTTCTGAGTTATTTCCCTTGGCATACCGTACTTTGTAGAGGGTCCAAACTCATTATCACCCGTTGGTGACAGTTCCAGCGAGGGCACCAAGTGTAGAAGTGACTTTGAACTCGGGCACTCCAACTGTTCTGTGAAAGAGCTGTTTCCATAGTTACAGACTCTTTACAGAGAAACGGCGTGAGCTCACTTGGGACAGGAATAGAGCTGTCTTATTTGTTCCAGAAGAAAGTAACTTTTAGGTGTTTCAGGCAACGGGAGAAGTGAAGACTCTCTGTCTTTATGTCCAGATAATTCTCATGCATCTGAACGATCTTCCCAAAGAAGGCTGTCAATCACTTTATTGCAGAGGAAATATAAGAGTCGAATATTTAAGAAAAATGAAGTCCGTGATTTGTAGGTTGAAACATAATATTTGTTTGATGAAAAGGAAATCTATGAATATGTGAACAGAAGAGCTTGTTTCCCATGATTATGCAAATACCCAGGGTCCTGTCTCAGGCAATTTTATTGCTTTTATCAGGAAGCGAAGACAAAAGATATTTTTAACAATATTTTTATTATAAAAGTAATAAATATTCATTGAGGAATACTGGGAGAATAAAGAACATAAAAGAGAAAATAAAATGCACAAATTTCATACAACTTTTCCTTGACTCCACACATTATTCTTTTATTCCCTTCTATTATTCCTCATTCTGTGTTTCTTAAAAATATGTCATAGTGCATATGATTTTTATATGTAGTGTAAAATATTTCATATGTAATATGCAAGTGTATATGGTTTTGTTTTCTCTTAAGATTACACTCTAGATACTGGTATTATGCTTACTCTTTATTCTGTTTTTTTTTTAAATATAGCAAGTATAGAATTCTAAACAAAATCGAAGTATTAATATATTATAAGCATCTATAAATTTGTGTTTTTCTTTAAACAGCATTAGGGGCTTCCCTGGTGGTTCAGATGGTATTTTCTCATGTCATTAAATTTGCCGGAGCTTACCACCTAGCTGTAACCATCATTAAATATCTTCAGATAGGAACCTTCTGTCAGTCCAGTGGTTAAGACCCCACCTTTCAATGCAGAGGGTGTGGGTTTGAGCCCTGGTTGGGGAGCTAAGGTGTCACATACCCTGTAGCCAAATCAAACAAAACATGAAACAGAAGCAGTCTTGTAAAAATTCAATAGAGACTTTTAAAACAGTCCACGTTAAAAAAAAATCTTAACAAATAAAATCTTCAAATGTTTGTCCACAGATGGGTATTTATGTGATTGGACCAATTTTTAACCTAAAGGGGAAGCGTTTCCTGGAGCCGTCACACTTTCCCACGACACGATTCATGTAATAGTTCATGGGATCCCACGATTTGGCTTTTCAATTGTTTACATCCAGGCATGTAGATTGCTTCCAACTGTCATTATTACAAAAGCGAGTTGTTTAGCAACTTCACCTACTGCCTCTTAGTAGAATTTCCCAAAGGCTTTCAAGTGGCCAGAGGCTCTGTGACCAGATTGTTCTCTGAAAACCTCAAACCAAGTTGTGTTTCTTCAGGAGCAGTCATATGCCTACTTTTCTATATCTGCCAACAAGGAGTTGTTAATCTTCTTTTTTCACTTAGAGTTTTAGAAGCAATCATCTTAATTATTTTAAATTCATTCTTTGATAAAGTTCAAACATTTCAGGTGTATTTATTGGTTCCTTACTCTGTCGTTCAGTCACCAGGTCGTATCCGTCTCTGCGACCCCATGGACTGCAGTACACCAGGCCTCCCGATCCCTCACTGTCTTCCAGAATTTGCCCATACATTATTCTTTGTAATTCCTTAATCACTTATTTTGCCTTTTTTTCAGTTGGCATAGATTTGTCTTTTTCTTAATGATTTGTAAATGACTGTGATACACATGGCTTCCCTCATAGCTTAGCTGGTAACGAATCCACGTGCAATGCAGGAGACCCCAGTTCAATTCCTGGGCCAGGAATATTCCCTGGAGAAGGGAAAGGCTACCCACTCCAGTATTCTGGCCTGGAGAATGCCAGGGACTATGTAGTTGGACACGACTGAGCGACTTTTACTATAGCTTCACACTATAGCTTGATACACTGAGACTCTCAAACCACTGCCATTTATTTTGGAACAATTTCCACTCATTTGTCTTTAAACTTGAGTATGGAGTTTTCAGATATACAAACTGTTCTTATTTTATACAGTAGATTATTCTCTTGATGGTTTTTGCCTGAGGTTTGAGGTCTTTGGCACTCTCAGATATTATAAAGTCAACATATTCTTCGGCAGTAATTTACACTTTCATTTTCATACATTTCATTTTTTCAGTCCATTCAATTTAATTTATTTTAAGACAGATGGCGAAGCAAGAGCATCATTTGTAGGCTAAGTGTAAAGTGAGAAAATTTTTTAGGAAATAGTCAGTTTTCCTGGTAGTAGCCTTTACCTGTCAGTTTTAAGTATCACATCCCTCTCAGTCGCATCTGTCTGGGAAACTAATTCACGCCGGAGCCCTGGAGCCCGTGTGAGCTGCGAGGCCAGTATGAACTGGGAGGGCCTGGAGACTTGCTTTCTGGGCACGTGGAGCCATGTACCCCTCTCTCTTCTGAGAGGGTGCAGGAGGGGAGGGGAGGGGGGGGCTGGTCACAAGATGTGTGGCTTTGGGCGAGTCAGCTCTCCTTTCTCGTGCCCAGTCTCCTTGTCTACAAAGGCGAGCCCAGGCCCTGAAGACATCTAGGTCCTTCTTGTCTCTACCGACCCAGTGGCCCTGCAGGGCGGGTGGGGCTCAGGGGTGTGCGTGCCAGGCCCCAGGGAGCTGGTGGGGCCTTGCTCTGTGAGTCAGCGCTGGGAGCGGATGCCAAAACCAGTAGCTGCAAAGGCTGATGTGGAAGTCTCTGAGAGACTTCACGGATGGAGGGCGGGTCCTGTGGGAGAAAGCGCGGGTGGCTTCCAGCGTCCTGCTCAAGCCCACCTGAGCCTGTGCCAGGTTCTTGCAGAAATGATGTGCAAAGTCACTGTTCGCTGTCCAGTGAGATGGGTGAGGGCTGTAGCCCTGGTGTGGTGCCAGGAAGGTGTTTTCAGCTCCAAAGGTAGCATCTTACCCAGAAAAATTCTCATCCTCAGTAGAAAACTTGGACTGAAGACTCAGCTTTCTCACAATTCAGCAACCTGTCTCATACTTTGGTTTCTCTGCTGGGGCATAAAAGTTGTTGCCCAAATCTGGGCTTCGGTTCCTACATTGTAGCAGCATTTCTTTGGGCAACTCGTGTCGAATGATATGGCCCATTTTCCTTGGCTCAGCCTGAATCAGAGCCCTCAAAACTGCAGAGCTGCTCACAGAGATCCAGTAAAGGTTTTCCGATTCCAAGCTTTCTAAACGTGACCCGGCACTGTTCCGTTCCCCGCTTCGTTTGTAGGGCAATGTGCAGGAAAATTAGAAATAAGAATCGTAAAGTGCCATTCCATTTAGCACAGATAACCAAAGGATGCTTGAAGACCCTAAGGATAACTTTGGAAACCAGACTTCCACCATTCTGTTGGTAGAGGTTCTGTTCTGCCAAGATTATACTCGTGTTCAGAAGCAATGCCAAGGACAATGGCCTGTTGTTGACAATTTAGTACAGAAAAAAATCAGAATTTTGATTCCAAATCCAGAGAGTAATAAATTTCAAATAAACAATCAAATAAAAGATTATTTTTCTTTTTCTATTTGTGTGTGTGTGTGTGTGTTTTTCATTTAGACTTTAAAATAAAATTGCTACTATCCAGTTGCACTGTGGTCAAGTAAAGGTTTAATTTGTTCTTCGTAGTCATTTTCTTCATCCTCGGGCCCCCCTTTACATAGTTACATCCTGTCTGGCATCTGAGGCTGTGACCCCTGGCAAAGGATTTCTAGAGACGGAAGCCCTAAGGGGCCCCCTGTCCATGCGGCAGGAGGGAAATAGTTGGGCTTTGGGAAATAGTGGCGGGAGGAATGAGTGTGAAGCAATAGGTGAACTTGGGACCCAACAGAACGTCCCCAGAGTGGTTGGGAGGCCTGGGAAGAGGCAAGGGCGAGCAGGAGCATTCTGACTAGCGATAGGCGTCCCTGAACGGTGCCTGCTGGCACCTGAGAGCAAGACTTTGCGTGCTGGGTGTTCACAGCCTTTCCAGGTCTTTCCTCCTGGCATTTGGAAGCACATGAGAGATTCGTCTTTCTCTCTCTCACTCCATTTATTCATTCACTCAATTATTTACTTGCATCAACGTAGTCTCATGACTTTCAAATCGCACATTCAATTATAATCGCAGACAACTTCATCTCATTCAAATTGCTAGATTTTGGCTATTGGGACTATTGGGCTACGGTGGACTCCTGTGTCCCTTTGCAACACCTTTACTGCCCCTTTGCAGCTTTTTCCCTTTGTAAGTTTTTGAACATCTGCTTAGTTTCAGCGCTACGAGATGATTCAGGCTTATTTTATATATTTTCCACTACAGCCCTAGAATCATCCATTTCTGTAAGCAGCCTTGATTCCTTGTACTGAAGTGTCCTTTTATCAAAGTATTAGAAACCAAGATCTGGGCACAAGATGTATGGATTACACTTTTAAACTATTGCTTTAAATTTATTTCTAATATTCTTTACTAGATGTCATAATTCTTTTAGACAGGTTGACTCTTTTACATTTTTCACTGTTATAAACTACGGGCTTCCCTGGTGGCTCAGCTGGAAAAGAATCTGCCTGCAATGTGGTAGACCTGGTTCGATCCCTGGGTTGAAAAGATGCCCTGGAGAAGGGAACTGCTGTCCACTCCAGTATTCTGGCCTGGAGAATTCCATGGACTGTATAGTTCATGGAGTCTCAAAGAGTCAGACACGACTGAGCGACTTCACTTGCATTCACTTTCTTTAAACTACGTCCAGTGAATCTTGTAAGCAGGTATAGTGGAATTGTAGAAGAACCGAGTTGCACCCTGTATCTCGCCATAATGACCTCTAAAATAAGTCGACTCGTCACCTTTAGTTGCAGAAACGGAAGTGTGTGCAAATGAGTTTCGGATCCTCTTGGCTGTGGAGCAATTCCCCTGCTCCTCCTGTTCACTCTGTCCCAACCAGAACCGCTCATCCCAGGACAGGTGCCAGGGAAAGTAAATACCTGCAGGCTGTTGACCTTGCTCTGGTCTGCAGCCCCCATAAGATACCTCCCTGCCTTTGAATATATGAATATATTCATATTCTCCCAGTGGGGACCCAGTCAATCACTAGCTGTCCCTGAGATCTCTAGGTGGACACAGCTTCTAAAGATCCTTGCGGAGTAGGAGTAGATACCCGATATGGTTAATTTGTAAACCATCAAGAGTTCAGTTTAACCTCGTAGGACAGACTGAGGATGGGTGTTCGACTGACTTTATCAGCAGGTTTCCACTAAGGCCTCAGGTTTCCCTCTTACACAGCATCTTCTGTTTTAATCCTCTGTTGTCCTTGCTGGGTGGTCTCCCCAGGCATGGTTTGGAAGGAGCTGTTGGTTTCTTCCTCTTGCTGTTTGCTCTCAAATCCCACAGGGCACAAAGCCATAAATTCTTTTTTAAATACGTAGCTGACATATCTAGTCCAGGGCACATTACTTAAAAGGCTTGAGATGGCCACACAGAATAGGGGCAGAATCATCTCAGGATATTTTCTTTGTCCCTGGTTTGCCTACAAGGCATGAGGATATGGAAGACACTATCTACACACGTTGGATTCTCCAAGTTTTGAGGAAAAACTGTGAAATTCTCTTTGCTTATACTCAGGCTGTATACCAGGATATTCTCTCTCTCTCTCTCTCTCTCTCTCTCTCTCTCTTTTTGTTTTTTGCTTTCTTTTCAGTTTTTTTTTAATTGGAGGACAATTGCTTTAGAATATTAATTTTGCTGTACAACAAAGTGGGGTTCCCAACTGGCTCAGCAGCAAAGAATCCAGGCAATGCAGGAAACGGATTTGATCCCTGGGGTGGGAAGATACCCAGGAAGAGGAAATGGCAACCCACTCCAGTAGTCTTGCCTGGGAAATCCCATGGACGGAGGAGAATGGTGGACTACAGTCCGCAGGGTCACAAAGAGCCGGACAGGCTGAGTGAGCACACACTTACAACAAAGGGAATCAGCTCTGTGTTTACACATGTCCGCTTCCTTCTGGACCTCTCTCCCTGCCCCCATCCCACTGCTCTAGGTCATCACAGAGCCCTGAGCTGAGCCCCCTGTGCCATACAACAGCTTCACACTAGCTGTCTATTCCACACATGGTAGTGCGTATATGTCAGTCCTTATCTCCCAATTCGTCCCTCTCTCTCCTTCCCCTGCCTATATCCACACGTTGCTGTTCAGTCACGCAGATGTGTCTGACTCTTTATGACCGTAGGCTTCTGCAGCACGCCAGGCTTCCCTGTCCTTCATAATCTCCCAGAGTTTGCTCAAACTCATGTCCGTTGAGTCAGTGATGCCATCCAACCATCTCATCCTCTGCCATCCCAATCTCCTCCTTCCCTCAATGTTTTCCAACATTCGGGTCTTTTCCAATGAGTTGACTCTTCACATCAGGTGGCCACAGTATTGAATCTTCAGCTTCAGCATCAGTCCTTTCAATGAATAGTCAGGGTCGACTTCCTCTAGGATTGACTCAAGGAGAGCAATCCTTGCAGTTCAAGGGACTCTCAAGAGTCTTCTCCAGCACCACAGTTCAAAAGCATCAGTTGTTTGGTACTCAGTCTTTTTTACGGTCCAACTCTCACATCCATACATGACTACTGGAAAAATTATAGCTTTGACTACATGGACTTTTGTTGGCAAAGTGATATCTCTGCTTTTTAATATGCTGTCTAGGTTTGTCATAGCTTTTCTTCCAAGGAGCAAGCATCTTTTAATTTCATGGCCACAGTCTCTAACCACAGTGATTTGGAGCCCAAGAAAATAAAGTCTATCACTGGTTCCATTTATCCACCATCTATCTGCCATGAAATGATGGGATGGGATGGGTTGCCATGACCTTTGGTTTTTAAATGTTGAGTTGTAAGCCAGCTTTTTCACTCTCCTCTTCCATATATCCACGTGTCTATTTTTTAAGTCCATGTCTCTATTCCTGCCCTGCAAATAAGATGGCACACCACTCCAGTACTCTTGCCTGGAAAATCCCATGGATGGAGGAACCTGGTGGGCTGCAGTCCATGGGGCCACTAAGAGTCGGACACGACTGAGTGACTTCATGTTCACTTTTCACTTTCATGCATTGGAGCAGGAAATGGCAACCCACTCCAATGTTCTTGCCTGGAGAATCCCAGGGACGGGGGAGCCTGGTGGGCTGCCGTCTATGGGGTTGCACAGAGTCAGACACGACTGAAGTGACTTAGCAGCAGCAGCAGCAGCAGCAGTACCATCTTTCTAGATTCCATACATATGCATTAGCATACAATATTTGTTTTTCTCTTTCTGACTTAATTTACTCTGTATGACAGACTCTAGGTCCATTCACGTCATTAGAAATGACCCAATTTCATCTCTTTTAAAAAGTCATAAATTCTTGAATACCTTTAACTTCACCTTACATTCAGTTTTAAATGTTTTATTTAAAATTGTCCTAAGGGGTCCAACCTTGCCGAGCTCTGCATGGAGAATTCTGTGTAAAGCATGGTACAAACAACAGGATGTGGAGTCAGAAAACCAATGAACCAACCAAGCAAGCACCCAACCAACAGATTATAGGGTTGCTCATCCCTGAGGGACTTGAGGTTATAACTTTACCGTTCTGTCATTCCTGGGAAGTGATTCAGTCTCTCAGAGACAAAAGTGCTTAGCATCATGTACAAAGACATCCTACCTCTAGAAAACAGTGAAGACTTCTTTTCCCTGCCTTCCTTCTTCCTCTTCCTCCATCCCTTGGGGACTCTCTCCTCCTTTATCTCTCAAAGGGAATAGAAGGAACACACTTCCTTCTAGACTTTGGAGACAAGGCCCACCCAGGTTTGTGAGGGCTGTGAAAGCCTGCCCACGTTGGTTTTACCCAATCCCTTACTAATAAGACCACTCCCACCAAAGACAACTCTAAGATATTGCTGTGAGAGCCCTTGCTGAATCATATAAAATTGCTCCCAAAAGTCTGTTAAGCCATGCATCAAAATCTGAACCTATTTTCCCCTTTCTCATTTTATTTCTTCAAGTTGTGACATAAATTATGCTTGCAGAAACAAGAAGTTCATTGTAGAGCCTTTCGTATATTCTGCAAAATACAGAGGTTAACCTGCCAGGTGGGATTACAATGATAAGATAATAAATGCAATATCATGCACAAAACCTGGCACAGATGTGCTTTAAACTTTTCA
Source organism: Aepyceros melampus (assembly GCA_006408695.1). Taxonomy (NCBI): domain Eukaryota; kingdom Metazoa; phylum Chordata; class Mammalia; order Artiodactyla; family Bovidae; genus Aepyceros; species Aepyceros melampus. The sequence goes on from SJXQ01004324.1 coordinate 235,309, forward strand.
AAATACTCAGGAGTGCTTTGAGTTAAAAAATGCAAGCTTGAACATTTAAACGTTGAGTAAACAGTACTCTGAATTTGAAACATTCTCTTTTGTTGTTGTTGTTAGTATATATTTAAAAAAATGTTTTAATTGGAAAAAAATAGCTTAACAATGTTGTGTCAGTTTCTGCCATACAAGAACACAAATCAATTGTACTATACACACACACACACACACACACACACACACACACATATGCCCCTTCCCTCTTGATCCACCTTCCTTCCCCCACCCCGTCCCTCTAGGTCATCACAGGGCACCAGACTGGGCTCCCTGTGTTAGACAGCAAGTTCCCGAAAGTTAGCTGTCTGACACATGATAGTGTATATACATCAATGCTACTTTCTCAGTTCGTCCCACGCTCTCCTTCCCCCGCTATGTCCACAAGTTTGTTCTCTATCTGTGTCTTCATTCTTCCCTGCAAATAGGTTCATCAGTACCATTTTTCTAGATTTCATTATGGACAATAGTATGATGATTCCTTAAAAAATTAGAAATAAATCGACCTTCAGTTCAGTTCATTTCAGTTGCTCAGTCGTGTCCGACTCTTTGCGACCCCATGAATCGCAGCACGCCAGGCCTCCTGTCCATCACCATCTCCTGGAGTCCACTCAGACTCACGTCCATGGAGTCAGTGATGCCATCCAGCCATCTCATTCTCTGTCATCCCCTTCTCCTTCTGCCCTCAATCCCTCCCAGGATCAGAGTCTTTTCCAATGAGTCAGCTCTTCGCACGAGGTGGCTAAAATCTACCTTATGATCCAAGAACTCCACTACTGGACATATACCCTCAGAAAACCACAGCTTTAAAAGACACGTGTTCCCCAGTGTTTACTGCAGCCCTGTTTACAATAGGCAGGACATGGGAGCAACCTAGATGCCCACTGACAGATGAATGGATTGAGAAGCTGTGGTGCAGATATACAATGCAGTATTATATGTTTAGCCACTTCAGTCATGTTCGACTCTTTGTGACCCCATGGACTGTAGCCCGCCAGGCTCCTCTGTCCGTGGGATTCTCCAGGCAAGAATCCTGCTGCTGCTGCTAAGTCGCTTCAGTCGTGTCCGACTCTGTGCGACCCCATAGACGACAGCCCACGAGGCTCCCTCGTCCCTGGGATTCTCCAGGCAAGAACACTGGAGTGGGTTGCCATTTCCTTCTCCAATGCATGAAAGTGAAAAGAGAAAGTGAAGTCGCTCAGTCATGTCTGACTCTTAGCGACCCCATGGACTGCAGCCCACCAGGCTCCTCCGTCCATGGGATTCTCCAGGCAAGAGTACTGGAGTGGGGTGCCATTGCCACAGTGGGTTGTTATTTTCTACTCCAGGGGATCTTCCCAACCCAGGGCTTGAACCGATTCTCTTATATATCCTGCATTGGCAGGCAGGTTATTTACCACTAGTGCCATCTGGGAAGTCCAGTGGAATATTACCCAACCATAAAAAGAACAGATTTGAGTCAGTTGTAGTGAGGTGGATGAACCTATAGCCTGTTATACAGAGTGAAGTAAGTCAGAAAGAGGAAAACAAATATTGTATCTTAGCATATATATATATATATATATATGGAACTGAGAAAATGAATTTGAAACATTCTTAACTGATTATATACTTGGTTCCTGTATATCTTTGGTTCCACTTGTATTCCTAAGATAGCTTCATAAAATATTATTCAAAGGCAGAACTCTGTCTTACAAGATTCACTGTATGCTTGAGCTCAGAGACCGCTATAGTTGGAATTCATGCTTGCACCCTGCTGGCTTGGAGACCCTAGACTGCTAGGTAGGAACACTTCTGTCCATGAAATAGTTCCACTCAATAGAACATGAAATGGTTCCACTCAACTGGAAGGCGAGATTTCCATACAGCCACTGGGAGACCCTCATGACCTGGGATTCACAGTCAGAAAAGGAGTTAGTCTGATGGCTGGAGTTATTGATTCTGATTACCAGGGCAAAATGGGGCATAGAAGAGCGTGGCTAAATGGACTGCGCCTGGAACCCAGGGGATTCTCTGAGCACCTCCTTGTACTTCCCTGTAAGAACTAACTCATCGTTAAGTTTAATGGAAAGTTAGAGAGACCAAAGGCAAGGTGGGATCAACAAGGACATGGACGCTTTGGGTGTGAAGGGCTCCTCTTCCAGGTAGAAAACCCAGAGTGGCCAAATCCTGGCTGACAGCAATAGCAGCAGAAGCGGCCGTACACACCAACGTGGCTTCATGACAAGCAGCCAACAAGAGACCATAGAGGCTTTACATATTTTCTGTTTGCTCATTACAAATAAGTATTTTTTCTATATGTTAACAATTCTTCATTCCCTTCCTCATTTTTATTTTATGTGCAAGGTTTTGGAAATTAATTATAATAATTTATGCAAAAAACCTGAGTGGGACAGTGACTGAATTGGAGGAATAATTAATACAGCTGATAACTGATACAGCGATTTTTGGGACTATGACTCCTCAATCTTGGGAAAGGGTGAGCATTTCTGCACCTCCAAGATGCAAGGCTGGGTCTTGTTAGGAAGAAGATAGCATGGTTTTGTGGTTTCTCTGGGGTTTGGGGGCTTTCCCAGTGGCTCAGATGGTAAAGAATCTGCCTGCAATGCAGGAGACCCAGGATTGATCCTGGGTAGGGAACATCCCCTGGAGAAGGAAACGGCAACCCACTCCAGGGTTCTTGCCTGGAGAATCCCATGCACAGAGGAGCCTGGCTGGCTGAAGTCCAGGAGGTCACAAAGAGTCGGACACAACTGAGAGACTAACACTTTCACTTTCAGGAGTTTGTGCAGAGCCGAGGTGTGAAGGCGGAAGAGCTAGAGGAGTGAGCTGTCAGCTCCAAGCTCACCCTCACCGCCAGACCTGCAGAAGGAAAGATAGACTCTTATGAATTTTCCCTTGTCAGCTGGCAAGTCCTGGTCAGCGGAGGGCCCTGGAGAGACGTTGCCGGAGGAAGAGACTTCCCTCCCTGGATCCAGGCTGTTCCCCCGGCAGGCTCCTGCTGCGCACGCAGCCTCTCCAGCGTCCCAGCTCCCACAGCCTAGGGGACGGCCCCACGTGAGCCGGCTGCAGTGTGGGCAGATGCCACGGTGCCAGCTCGTGGGTGCCTGGCAGCCGGCACATGGCTTGAGGCAAGGCATCTCCCCCAACACACCCGCTCATGAAGTTTCCCTGGTTCTCCAGAGAAATTTCTGGCACATTCTAGAGGCCTGGGTCCCAGCAAGTTCCGCTGATGACACTGCAGCATCTTCTCTGCTGGCTGCTGAGGCTGCCCTCTGAGTGTTCTGTCCTAAAGACCTGGTGGGGGTGTGGGGGGCATAGGGAGCCCCTCGAGCATTCTGTCTCAGCCCAGGGGGTGGCTGCACCTTCCAGCTGCTACCCCATATCCTCTAGACAGCTCTCCTCTTCTTCCCAGTCAATCCTCTGTGGCTCAGATCCCCCTTTAACTCAATTTTCATAACAAACTTTCCCTGTCTACATTACTGTGTGGTTTCTGTCTCCTGGTTGGATGCTAATTGACACAAGACTATAATCTTTGGAGGGTAAGAAAGACAAGTTCGAAAAGGTGAAAATCAACCTGGCCTTGAATAAGCCACACACTACTCCCACTCTTGCACTATGAAGCGTCCTCTTCATCAGTTGCGCGTCTGTTCCTATGTGGCCTTGTTCTGTTTCTTTCGCTGAAATAGCTCCATAAATATCATTCAAAGGCAGTTTGCTAGCTTCATCTTCTCCAGCATCGACCAGCTTAATGCATCAAATACCTCCCTCTCCCAGGAAAGCGTTGCTAGCCGAGTCCCTAGAGCGTTTGCTAGCCTAAGCTTGGTTAAGCTGGAGACCATCTGGCACTCCGGACAGCTTAAACTGGGGATGTGGAGGATGGAATTTTACCAAATCAAATGCGTGCATGATGGTGAAGTCCTTATGGCTCAGTGCCTGACCTCAAACTGCAATCTTAAATGAAAGAAGAAAAAAACAAAAACTCTCCAGAACTTCAAAGGAAAATTGCTTTTTAATTTCTTGGAGGAATGGCAGCTAAGAGCAAAGCCCTTGCAGCTGTACCGGATATAGATTTAGGAAATTATTTCAACTCGTGATATTAGACCTCTTCAGCTGAAGCAATCAGAACCAGTCCTGGCCTGGCAGTCCCTCTCCAGGGCAGCCAGACCGGGCATGGCTGTCTCATTCTGATTGCTGGGAGTTGTTTTTCTCTCGGGAAGGCTGGCTTTCCTTTCGCCCATCTGCTAAATAAAATATGATCTGGATCACTGTTTTATTATTTTTTTTTAACCTTTAAAGGGAGCGGCATTTCTCGTTGAATTCATATGCTTGAATTGCCCCCAAGCCCTCTCCCCGTAGGCACCTTTCACATCTGCTCGTTTGAATCAGAAGCCAGAAAACATGGATGTGTGTGCCCCACGTCTGTTCACGAAGCCTTGCAGATGGAACACGGGTGACGAGGGAATGAGCTGAAATGAGAGGAGATGGTGTCTTCACAGGGGAGGGCCATAAAGCACCCCCGTGTGCTTTTCTGGAGCACTGTCGCTCTTCCAAATGAAGCTGGAAACTCTTCTGGGAAGAAGAGGGTGTGGTGTGCAAGGGGGAGAACGCGAGTCTACCCCCGCGGTTAGCTCGCCGCGTCATCCTGGAGTGTCGCCTCCCCACTCTGGGCGTGTTCACACTGGCAACCCGAAGCGTCGGGATTCCTTCGAGTTCAGGAGTGTTATTACCTGAAGTTTCCTTCTAAATTCCTCGGAAAGTATCCCACCCTGGAAAACAAACAAACAAACAAACAAAAACTGTGGCAGCAACAAGCCCCAGATTCCCCTGCCAAGGGGCTGAGTAGCTGTGTGATGTGGGAAAGACCACGTCCACCCACTCGGACCATAAGGGCGAAGATGACCAAGTTTATTGGAGAGTGGCCCACCGATGGAAGTTCCACAAGATGCTCTTTATAAAAGGGGGTGGGGGGGAGGTAAACTCAAAGCTTTGGAAGTTAAACTGGCAGAAGGCTCCAAGCAGGACAGGATCAGAGGAGGAGGGAGATCAGCCCTGAGATGCAAGTCCAGCGTGGGCTCCAGAGAGGCGGAAGGAAGGGCTTTATGATACCCACGTGGTGAAGCATGGTTCAGGTGGGATTTGGAACATTTTGCCGGGAGTCCTGCTGTGCCTCATTGCTCAGACCCTAAGTGGACATCTCAGGAGTGTACCAACCTTGTTAGGAGATGGGGAGACCCCAGTCCTTGGAGAGCCCCCCCACAATCCAACCAGACCCAGCCATTTTCCAAAGAAGAGATGGGTTACATAACAAGGTGATTGGGAAGACTTGTCCGCAGTTCCCAGTCATGTTGTGAGACTGCTCCCCCCATCAACCCCAACCCCCCGATATTCCTACTTCCATCTGCTCTGCCTCTGGTCACAGCTTTCTACCAGCTCTGAGCTCTATGCCTGGTGAAAGGGAAACACTGATGAGATCAGGAGACGCGTAGGCCTGGGGGTGTGCTTGGTTCATGCCAACAAGCCTTTCTTTCCCCCTCATTTTGAGATAACAAGCTTGTTTTAAGCTTTTCATTTTACACTGGAGTTGAGGCCATGCACAAGGTTCTGTTCCTTTCAGGTGTATGGCTAGGTGATTTGGTGACACACATACATCTGTCAATTCTTTTTCACCTTCTTTTCCTGTTTAGGTTGTTAATAACACTGAGCCGAGTTCCCTGTGCTATACAGTAGGTCCTCGTTGGTTATCCATGTTAAATGCAGCAGTCTGTGCATGCCATCCCAAACTCCCTCCTCAAAGCTTTCTTGAGCATCTACTGTGGAGCAGACTGTACCTGTGCCTCGGGCTTGCTGGCTGTATGATCAAGGGTGACCCACTTTTCTCCTTGAATCTTGGTTTTATCTTTTATAAAATGGTAGGTGATATGCTGACCTCCTTTGTAGTGCTGTAAATACTGAATGAGGCAATGCACACAGGGCTGAATGAAGGACTTTATAACGTATCATACTTCTTGAACATTCATCTATCAATTTCACTACTGTTTGCCGAGCATTTGCTGTGGGCCTAATACTCTTGACACACTAGAGATGCAGCTGTGGCAAAGGAGGACACAGCCCCTGCCCCTAAATCCTTACACTTGAGTGATACGAGTCACAAAGAAAAATATGCAAGTTCCATGAACGATGACTTCAAATGGCTGTGTAGAGGCAAGAATTTAGAACCGATTCTAGGACTAAAATTTGGAATACTGGGTTTCTGGAACCCTCAGTCTGCATTTGTGATGATACGGGCTCCATGCTTGATAAAGAGATTATCACGATTAACCTCAATTGTTAAGGGTGGAGCTGATAAGTTGTTAGATAGGAAGGCTTTCTGAACGTGGTAGTGTACACACTCAGCTCAGTTCAGTTCAGTCACTCAGTCGTGTCTGACTCTTTGCGACCCCATGAATAGCAGCATGCCAGGCCTCCCTGTCCATCACCAACTCCTGGAGTTTACCCAAACTCATGTCCATCAAGGCGATGATGCCATCCAATCATCCTCTGTCGTCCCCTTCTCCTCCTGCCCCAATCCCTCCCAGCATCAGAGTCTTTTCCAATAAGTAAACTCTTCACATGAGGTGGCCAAAGTATTAGAGTCCTTCCAATGAACACAGAGAACTGATCTCCTTTAGGATGGATTGGTTGGATCTCCTTGCAGTCCAAGGGACTCTCAAGAGCTTCTCCAACACCATAGTTCAAAAGCATTAATTCTTCAGTGCTCAGTTTTCTTCACAGTCCAACTCTCACATCCATACATGATCACTGGAAAAACCATAGCCTTGACTAGAGGGACCTTAGTCGACAAAGTAATGTCACTGCTTTTGAATATGCCGTCTAGGCTGGTCATAACTTTCCTTCCAAGGAGTAAGCGTCTTTTAATTTCATGGCTGCAGTCACCATCAGCATTGATTTTGGAGCCCCAAAAATAAAGTCTGACACTGTTTTGCCATCTATTTCCCATGAAGTGATGGGACCAGATGCCATGATCTTCATTTTCTGAATGTTGAGCTTTCAGCCAACGTTTTCACTCTCCTCTTTCACTTTCATCAAGAGGCTTTTGAGTTCCTCTTCACTTTCTGCCATAAGGATGGTGTCATCTGTGTATCTGAGGTTATTGATATTTCTCCTGGCAATCTTGATTCCAGCTTGTGCTTCTTCCAGTCCAGCGTTTCTCATGATGTACTCTGCATAGAAGTGAAATAAGCAGGGTGACAATATACAGCCTTGACATACTCCTTTTCCTATTTGGAACCAGTCTGTTGTTCCATGTCCAGTTCTAACTGTTGCTTCCTGACCTGCATATAGGTTTCTCAAAAGGCAAGTCAGGTGGTCTGATTTTCTCATCTCTTTCAGAATTTTCCACAGTTTATTGTGATCCATACAGTCAAAGGCTTTGACATAGTCAATAAAGCATAAATCAATGTTTTTCTGGAACTCTCTTGCTTTTTCCATGATCCAGCGGATGTTGGCAATTTGATCTCTGGTTCCTCAGCCTTTTCTAAAACCAATCTGAACATCTGGAAGTTCATGGTTCACATATTGCTAAAGCCTGGCTTGGAGAATTTTGAACATTACTTTACTAGTGTATGAGATGAGTGCAATTGTACAGTAGTTTGAGCGTTCTTTGGCATGGGCCTTTCTTTGGAATTGGAATGAAAACTTACCTTTTCCAGTCCTGTGGCCACTGCTAAGTTTTCCAATTTGCTGGCATATTGAGTGCAGCACTTTCACAGCATCATCTTCCAGGATTTGAAACAGCTCAACTGGAATTCCATCACCTCCACTAGCTTTGTTTGTAGTGATGCTTTCTTTCTAAGGCGCACTTGACCTCACATTCCAGGATGTCTGGCTACTCAGTGATATTTTATCACACAAGAGCCTGCCGTTTTTTTGTTTGTTTGTTTTGTTTTGTTTTTAGTGTCTGAACATTTAGAAACACAGGCCAATCATTTCAGTTTGACTTGGACTCAAACTAGATGTGAGGTTTTTTTTTTAATATAAATTTATTTATTTTAATTGGAGGTTAATTACTTTACAATATTGTATTGGTTTTGCCATACATCAACATGAATCCGCCACGGGTATACACATGTTCCCCATCCTGAACCCCCCTCCCACCTCCCTCCCCATACCATCCCTCTGGGTCATCCCAGTGCACCAGCCCCAAGCATCTTGTATCATGCATCGAACCTGGATTGGCGATTTGTTTCCTACATGATATTATACATGTTTCAATGCCATTCTCCCAAATCATCCCACCCTCACCTCTTCCACAGAGTCCAAAAGACTGTTCTATACATCTGTGTCTCTTTTGCTGTCTCGCATGCAGGGTTATCATTACCATCTTTCTAAATTCCATACATATGCATTAGTATAATGTATTGGTGTTTTTCTTTCTGGCTTACTTCACTCTGTATAATAGGCTCCAGTTTCATCCACCTCATTAGAACTGATTCAAATGTATTCTTTTTAATGGCTGAGTAATACTCCATTGTGTATATGTCCCACAGCTTTCTTATCCATTCATCTGCTGATGAGCACCTAGGTTGCTTCCATGTCCTGGCTATTATAAATAGTGCTGCGATGAACATTGGGGTACACGTGTCTCTTTCAATTCTGGTTTCCTCGGTGTGTATGCCCCGTAGCGGAATTGCTGGGTCATAAGGCAGTTCTATTTCCAGTTTTTTAAGGAATCTCCACACTGTTCTCCATAGTGGCTGTACTAGTTTGCATCCCATCAACAGTGTAAGAGGGTTCCCTTTTCTCTGCATCCTTTCCAGCACTTATCGTTTGTAGATTTTTGGATCGCAGCCATTCTGACTGGCATGAAATGGTACCTCATTGTGGTTTTGATTTGCATTTCTCTGATAATGAGTGATGTTGAGCATCTTTTCATGTGTTTGTTAGCCATCTGTATGTCTTCTTTGGAGAAATGTTTGTTTAGTTCTTTGGCCCATTTTTTGACTGGGTTGCTTATTTTTCTGGAATTGAACTGCAGGAGTTGCTTGTATACTTTTGAGATTAGGCCTTTGTCAGTTGCTTCATTTGCTATTATTTTCTCCCATTCTGAAGGCTGTCTTTTCATCTGGCTTAGAGTTTCCTTTGCTGTGCAGAAGCTTTACTAGGTTGCTTCCATGTCCTGGCTATTATAAATAGTGCTGCGATGAACATTGGGGTACACGTGTCTCTTTCAATTCTGGTTTCCTCGGTGTGTATGCCCCGTAGCGGAATTGCTGGGTCATAAGGCAGTTCTATTTCCAGTTTTTTAAGGAATCTCCACACTGTTCTCCATAGTGGCTGTACTAGTTTGCATCCCATCAACAGTGTAAGAGGGTTCCCTTTTCTCTGCATCCTTTCCAGCACTTATCGTTTGTAGATTTTTGGATCGCAGCCATTCTGACTGGCATGAAATGGTACCTCATTGTGGTTTTGATTTGCATTTCTCTGATAATGAGTGATGTTGAGCATCTTTTCATGTGTTTGTTAGCCATCTGTATGTCTTCTTTGGAGAAATGTTTGTTTAGTTCTTTGGCCCATTTTTTGACTGGGTTGCTTATTTTTCTGGAATTGAACTGCAGGAGTTGCTTGTATACTTTTGAGATTAGGCCTTTGTCAGTTGCTTCATTTGCTATTATTTTCTCCCATTCTGAAGGCTGTCTTTTCATCTGGCTTAGAGTTTCCTTTGCTGTGCAGAAGCTTTTAATTTTAATTAGGTCCCATTTGCTTATTTTTGCTTTTATTTCCAATATTTTGGGAGATGAGTCATAGAAGGTCCTGCTGTGATTTATGTCGGAGAGTGTTTGGCCTGTGTTCTCCTCTAGGAGTTTTATAGTTTCGGTCTTACATTTAGATCTTTAATCCATTTTGAGTTTATTTTTGTATATGCTGTTAGAAAGTGTTCTAGTTTCATTCTTTTATAAGTGATTGACCAGTTTTCCCAGCACCATTTGTAAAAGAGATTGTCTTTTCTCCATTGTATATTCTTGCCTCCTTTGTCAAAGATAAGGTGTCCATCAGTTCAGTTCAGTCACTCAGTCATGTCCGACTCTTTGCAACCCCATGAATCGCAGCACACCAGGCCTCCCTGTCCATCACCAACTCCCGGAGTTCTCTCAGACCCATGCCCATGGAGTCAGTGATGCCATCCAGCCATCTCATCCTCAGTCGTCCCCTTCTCCTCCTGCCCCCAATCCCTCCCAGCATCAGAGTCTTTTCCAATGAGTCAACTCTTCACATGAGGTGGACAAAGGACTGGAGCTTCAGCTTCAGCATCAGTCCTTCCAAAGAAATCCCAGGGCTGACCTCCTTCAGAATGGACTGGTTGGATCTCCTTGCAGTCCAAGGGACTCTCAAGAGTCTTCTCCAACACCACAGTTCAAAAGCATCAATTCTTTGGCGCTCAGCCTTCTTTACAGTCCAACTCTCACATCCATACATGACCACAGGAAAAACCATAGCCTTGACTAGATGGACCTTAGTCGGCAAAGTAATATCTCTGCTTTTGAATAGGTGCGCGGATTTATCTCTGGGTTTTCCATTTTGTTTCATTGATCTATATTTCTATCTTTGTGCCAATACTATACTGTCTTGATGACTGTGGCTTTGTAGTAGAGCCCGAAGTCAGGCAGGTTGATTTCTGCTGCTCCATTTTTCTTTCTCAAGATTGCTTTGGCTATTTGAGATTTTTTTGTATTTCCATGCAAATCATGAAATTATTTGTTCTAGCTGTGAAAAACACTGTTGGTAGTTTGATAGAGATTGCATTGAATCTATAGATTACTTTGGGTAGTATACTCATTTTCACTATATTGATTCTTCTTATCCATGAACATGGTATGTTTCTCCATCTATTAGTGTCCTCTTTGATTTCTTTCACCAGTGTTTCATAGTTTTCTATATATAGGTCTTTAGTTTCTTTAGCTGGATATATTCCTAANGACTGAGTGACTAACACTTTCACTTTCATACTTGGAGTTTTAAGCTTAAACTTTGAGGAAGGATTGAGAAATTCTTAAAGAAAATACTCTTCCTCAGGTATGGAAGAGTACATACTCTTACAAGTCCATACTCATACAAGTGTACTTGTCCATGAGTATCGACAAGTATGAGACCGACTGGTTTAACAATCTGATTACTTAAGTTTATCTGGTATTACCCTGGGAAGGGCCTAAGGAAACGAGACATTAATAGACACATTTTGGTAGTAGAAGAAAGAACATGAGTTTAGCAAAACATTTATGGAAATACATTGGTTTGGCCAAAAAGTTTGTTGAGGTTTTCTGCACCATCTTATGGATAACTCAAAGAAACTTTTTGGCCAACCCAATATGATATAAAACTTACACAGACACAGTTCATTTGTACAAAGGAACGGATTCATCCTACCGGCAGCCCTACTTCTTCAGAGACTCATTGCTTCTTGGTTTTTAATCTCCTCACACTGAAACTGGAAATAATTCACTTTAGCAATAAAACCAATTTACATACATTGTTAATTCCCAAGTCATTTGAATTCTGGCATTTTTTGGGTCTAATAATGAAGTAAAAGGTTTGTAAGAAAGTTTTAGTAAAAAATTTTACAATTAAGTGTATTTCAGTAATTTTGGTTTATATGTGGTGGTGGAGAGGAAGAGGATACAAGGGTTGGGAAAGCAAAAGCCTAGAACAATCCCTCTTGCTTCTTTCCTTTCACATCAGTTAATTTCAATTCCTGTCATTCATTTCTTTATCCAGCTGCTATTGCTAGATATTATTGCCAGTATTTAGAATCAAGAAGATCAGTAAGTTATGGTCTTGACATGGGAGAACTCAGAGTCTAGTGAAACAGAAAGATACATAAATGTTAATTTCAATAAATCATGAGTGGTATGATAGAGATCTGAATGAAGTACTGTATCATCATGTAAGAGACTGAGCCCTGTTCAGGAAAAATAAGGAATGTTTTCTAGAGATGATGTATTGAATGGGCTCTTGAAGAATAAATGAGTTTCCAGGGGAGGGAAAGAGGAAAAGAGGGAAGGGCACTCCATGAAGAAAAAAACTGTGTGTGCAAAGGCAAAGGTTATGAAAGTAAATGGTGTTTATTTAGGGAAAGTATCGTTAATTCAATGATAAACTGAATTAACTAATGGGAAGCCACTAGGAACTTGGCAGGATGTAAGACCAAAAAGGTAGGTTGGTGCAAATTGAGGAAGGGCCTAGTATCCGCTATCACTGACATTAACTTCATTCACAGACAAGAAGGGAGATATCAAATATTTTAAGCAAAAGAATGACATAAGAAGGTTTGTGTCTTAGAAAAAATGTACTCAAAGCATATAAGCGATGGTTTAGAGGGAGAAGGTGATAGAGTCAGTGAGACGAGTTAGTACAGGAACCAGAAGATGAGTGCTGAAAACACAGCCATTACAGAAAGAGGTCGGGGGAGGAAAGAGAATATTTGGGAAGAAAGTAAAGAATGAGAATTGACAGAACTTGGCTTGAAAATGTTTCTTCTTAATTTAGGTTCTCTCAGAAGCAGACGCTGAGGTGAAGACTTGGGTGGATAACGCTTAGATGACGCAGGTCAGGCAGTGGGAGGTGAGCAGTGCCGTGGCTGCAGCCAGGGAGCAGTGTCCGCCGTGGGTGGCCACAGCCTAACCTGGGGCAACTCTGGGAATCTGAGGAAAATGCTTTCCGTGGGCTGTACTTGTGGAGTGAAAGACTGGGGTATTCGATCCCTCCCTTTCTCTTTAAGTGGAACAATGGAGACACAAAAGTCATACTGTATGTTGTTTTGAAGAGTAAATAGGATGCATGGAACAGATAAAGTCTGTTGAAGCTATTGCTGAGGACATAGAGAAAGCAGAGCTGGAGGAAGGTGCACGACCAAACAATTAAAACAAGTATATTTTGGAGATATTTTGGCCAAAGGGAATGATCAGTTGAGAAGGAAATACTGCAGATGAGAGGACTGTGATAATGGATAGAAAAAGTTTCCAGAATGCTGGGGGTACAGGGAGCTAGAACCAGTTTTGGCAGTTGGCAGTTGACCTGAGAGGAGAGAATGGATGTTCCTTCCTCTGAGGTGGAATGGAGAGGAGTAAAGATGGAAAGGGAACAAATATGTTCTGAGGAAGAGAGAAGGTTATTTTTGGGAGCTCATGTCTGACAGCTTCATTTTCTGTGCAGCAAAGAAAAGAACATGGATGAACTGAAGAGTTATGTCTGCCTTACAGATATTAAGATGTGAGATACCTGAAAATGTCTGTTCATCACTATGTCTCCAGTATCCAGGAGTACATTGCAATATAGAAGACTATAAAAATTAGTTTTTAAGTTGAATCAATTAATTAAAAACAGAGCATGGTATAACATTGGAAAAAGAGTCAGAAGTAACTGGGTTCAAATCCCACTTCAGGGCATCACACTGCATTACTTAACCGTTCATTCTCAGGATTCTTGTGAGGATTACATGAATGAATGAATGTTTAATATTCAATGCACATAAAAATAAAATCAAAAGTAGTTAAACATTAATTTTATACTGCATATTATTACAACTCCCAAACACTACATATATCTTGATTTTAGGATATAAACTTTTTATTTTGTCCCATTGTAAAGGATGGCTAATATTAAAGCTTCACTTTTTAGTAGATTATTCTTAAATGTTATAATTTTCTCCAACGGAGCAAGAGCAAATTATTGGAACACAAAGAATTTTCCATCCTAAGGTAAAATATGCATGCACACGTTTTCTCATATAATTCAAATTAAATATAGCATCTAAAATTTGAAAGGGAGGTTATTCAATGTTGCTAGATTTTAAAACTTTCCTAAATGTTACCCAGTGCCAGGAGGGACAGCTAATACCATAGAAAACAGAATTAATATACAGCAGGTTTCTGAGAAGTTAGAGAAAGGACAGGAATCAATAGAGTGAGGTTTAATCAAGATAAATGAAAAGCAATTCACTAGGGAAAGACCAAATTTGAAGGAAAAAAAAGGTGAAAGCCAGAAAATGTAGGTTTAGAATCACTAATATAAAAAAGTGCTAAGGTGATAGTTGTCAATAAATTTTATATGAATTTATAATAAGATAATATTGCAAACAAGGGTGAGTGTTTTATCAGAAATTATTAACTGGTATATATATATATATGACTGGGGAATAACAATTCTCTTTTCTTCTAACTACATCAATGAATCCATATGTAAAATACAATACATATTCAATTATTCTATGGCCCTTTTGTGTTCCTTGAAATAGCTCTAAGGTTAGAAAAATAAAAACAGACAAACAAACAAAAATAATCCATTTAACTGAAGAATTATAAAGCTTGTCACATTCATTGGATCATCACTTTTCCTTAATCTTCATCCTTCTGTAACCTTCACTGTTTTTAGTACATCTACATGGATCAATTTCCCTTTATTCTGTGGTCATATAAATTCAATCCATTCATCTAGGCCCACCTCAGATGTAATCTCACCTTGGTGAAGTCTTGATTTCTGCTGCTAAATCCAAATGTCATACAGTCTCTGTCTGATTTCCCTCCCATGAGAAGCAGGATATGGGTTGGGAAAGTTCTAGTATGAGAGGGAAAATAGAGGGGGCTATGCGTGTGACCTGAATAAGACTGGGTACAGAAATTGAGATTTCAGAAACATCTACATCTAAGTATGAGTATGATTTCAAAGCAGTGAGAACATGCTTCGAGAGATGTTATGAAGGTTAGAAAGAGATGGATTTTAGCAGAAATGGTTTCAGGCATTAATGACCTGAACAGACCTCACTGGAAGCATATTACTAGGCCTTTTCACCAGCTATCCATGTATTTACTGTCTGTCAGCTCAAATTCTTGAAAAAGGGGGCCAGATAGTAAGATCAGATAAGCAAAATTCATTTGCTTAGTGACTACTTCTCGGAGCATGAGGTTAATATTTCATCAGTGACCTCAGGGATGGAGTGCACTCTTTTCTTTTTCCTTTTCCTGCAGTATTCTCATTCCAGGTTACTTATCACAAGTTTCACATATTTCTTGAACTATATTGGCTTTAAGTAGCAGAAATTCATATAGGTACCTTCAGTTCAGTTCGGTTGCTCAGTCGTGTCCGACTCTTTGCGACCCCATGAATCGCAGCACGCCAGGCCTCCCTGTCCATCTCCATCTCCCGGAGTTCACTCAGACTCACGCCCATCAAGTCAGTGATGCCATCCAGCCATCTCATCCTCGGTCGTCCCCTTCTCCTCCTGCCCCCAATCCCTCCCAGCATCAGACTCTTTTCCAATGAGTCAGCTCTTCGCATGAGGTGGCCAAAGTACTGGAGCTTCAGCTTCAGCATCATTCCCTCCAAAGAAATCCCAGGACTGATCTCCTTCAGAATGGACTGATTGGTTCTCCTTGCAGTCCAAGGGACTCTCAAGAGTCCTCTCCAACACCACAGTTCAAAAGCATCAATTCTTCGGCACTCAGCTTTCTTCACAGTCCAACTTTCACATCCATACATGACCAATGGAAAAACCATAGCCTTGATTAGATGGATCTTAGTCAGCAAAGTAATGTCTCTGCTTTTAAATATGCTATCTAGGTTGGTCATAGGTACCTTAAGTTAAAGCAAAACAAAGTTTGATATGAAGATGCTGAATGGTATCTTGGAAACTAATGAGCACTGAGAACCATTGATCCAAGGATAACATTCTAAGCGACACTTTCTCTGGATTTCATCTTTCTTTCTGTGATCACTTTCCATCTCTCATCCTTCTTTTTTATCTTCCCTCCCTCCTCCTCTTCTCTTTCTGACCAACCTCCTTCAAGTCTTTCTGTTCTGAAATTGCAGATGGTAGAGTCTAAAACAAAACTCTCATTAGTTCTCTAATAGCATCTCTTCTATGGTGAAACTCACCTGACTGATCTGAAAGTCTGTCCAAGTCTACCTTAACTGGGCAACAAGTTTATTAGCCCAGCTATTTTTTCACCCATCGTCCAGTCATCTGTGACCCATGCACTGGAGCCATATAGTAGCATAGTCATGGTTACCACATGGATTAGAGTAGAAAAATGTTCTCTACTCTAGAGAATGAGAGAAGTGAATGCTTGTATGTATCAGGATGGGGCAGGTAGTGAGCAGTAGGGAGGAGATGGATGGACAGGCAGTTCAGTTACCAGATTGGTACTTACTTTCATCTAGTATGGATGTTTCTATTTGTAATACCTGGCTCTTTAAAAATATAAACAAACCATTGAGGTGCATGTATTTTTTGTAATTATGGTTTTTCTGGATATATGCCCAGGAGTGGGATTACTGGATCATATGGTAGTTTTGCCTTTAGTTAAGCTTACTGCAGCACTATTGACAGTAGCCTGGAAGAATTATAGGACCTGGAAGCATTAACAGATGAGTGGATAAAGGAGATGTGGTACATATAAAGGATGAAATACTATTAAGTCACAAAAAAGAGCAAAATAATGCCATTTGCAACAACATGCATGGACTTATAAATTATTATATCAAGGGAATTGTCAGAGAAATCAAATATATTATATCACTCATATGTGGAATCTAATTTTAAAAATGATACAAATGAACCTATTTACAAAGCAGAAACAGACTTATAAATATAAAAAATAAATTTATGGTTACCAAAGGAGAAACATCATGGGGAAGCATAAATCTGGAGCTTCGGATTAACATACACACACTACTGTATTTAAAATATTAATAAATAATGTAGGAGGACTTACTGTTCTGTAATAACTACTCAATATTCAGGAATAATTTATATAAGAAAATATAAAAAAGAATGGATATATGTACAACTGAATCAGCTTGCTATACACATGAAACTAACAGACATAGTTAAGTCAACTATAATCCAATAAAATTAAGAAAATATAGAAACAGAGCAGAAAAATAGAAAGTTCCATCTTCAATAAACACTGCTGACCAGGTTCTTCCTGTTTCTATCATTGCCAGCTTCTCACTTCTCCACGTTTTAGGAATGCATCTTCCAGTTTCCCTCCTGCCGTTGCCAATTCCCTCCACTCTCTGCATATGTATTGATTGGAATTTGGGGTTTCTAACTGAAATAGGGAATGAGTTACTGGTGGGTGAAAGTATATCTTAGGCCACTTCAGATATTTGCAGGACTTGGAACAAAAGTTTGGTTGTTTCAAGGTATAGACAAAGGGGACGATGAGGAGGGATACATCTACTTGTATTATTTTGGGGGAGGGGTTGGCATAGCACACATGGCTTCTGGGTGTTTTTCTGTCTAGTTCTAGTGGTCTTGTTATTGATGGACATTTTTACTGATTTAGTTAACTTTCACCCTTTTTTACAATATTGTACATTTTCACCTTTTTATTTTCTTCATATTGTGAAAGTGGTAATGAAGCTTGTCTGTACCAAAAAAGACAATGAAATAATGATTACAGTAAAAATCTATGTTTGCTCCTTTTGACAATGGAGTTTCTTTTCTCTCTAACTTATATCTGTTAGAAATCCTTAGCTAATTGAGAAGGACTGCTTATTTTTCTATTAACTTGATTTGGTTTTTCCTCATATTTAATTTCTAAATAGCAGAGCACTTTTAAACATTATAATTAAAAATAAAATAGGTTAAATAATTCAAAAATCTATGTATTATTGAAAATAACCAGGATATCTATCTGTGCTAGCTAAATACATAATTTGTTTTAAAATGCGAATATGAAAAATATAGTAATTTAGAAAATCAGCATGGGAAATAACTGAAAACAAAACTTTAAATAGGCTTTCTCATTGGATTACTATTTTTGAAACCCTAGCAGGATATAAAAGGAAATTAGTATTTAATAAAGAATTAGAAACAGTGGGTAGAGATTTAGTTAAGTAAATCAAGGAGAGGATTTTGAAATATGAATGAAATAGCATCAGTAGTATTTTTTGGAATATTAATAAAATCTACTAAGTGATTTCTGAAACATTCTGTACACTTTAAGGGCTGTTGATTGTTTTAGGTAATGATGTTCCATTATATGAAGAGTCAGTATTTGGATGATACATGATTAAACAGTAGATTGTCTGAATTGGCCTTGCTTATTTGACTTGCAGGATAATATCCCCTAATTGAGAAGCTATATTAATATTCATTTTGAGTTGAAGTGCTAAATTAGGCTAAAAATCCAAACTCAAATGTAGCAATGCAAATTTGGAAGCACAAGAACCATTTACAGGGTCAAGAAACAACGGTAAAATCCATACTAGCCAGTAAGTTTTTAACTTGAACTGCTCTAGTGGAGCAAAACTTGAACACGGGGATGAGAAATTCATAATTGAGGAAAGGTATGTAAGAAAAGAAGAAATCAGAGAAAGCTTTGGCAGATATATTTGAAACTGGTACTAACATGAAAACTGTGAAGCATAATAACAAAACAAACATATCTACAGTCATCACCATTGTAACCTAAAAACTTAGCAAAAGACTTACCAATGCCATTGAAATTCCAAATATTTCTACCAGTAAGAGCCCTTATTTTCCTCCATCCCAGGGAACTGAACTGAATTTTGCTACTATTCTCTTGTTTCTCCTTAAAATTTTACAACATACATATTCTTAAAACAATGCATTATTAGGTTTTGTAGTTTCTGAATTTTTAAAATTGAATTCATAATAAATGAGACTTTTGAAATTTGCATCTTTCACTCCACTCCACATTTTAAAGATTCAGTCACATTGATGTATAAACCTATAGTCCATTAACTTTCACTGTAGTATAAGAATCTACTTTGTGGATATATCATAATTTATTCATTCCTCTGTTGACAGAACTTGTTTAGCTTTTATCATTTTTAAAAATCAGAAGCGATGCTCTTGTGAAGATTCTTATATATATATTACTGGTGTACACTTGGAATAGTTTCTACAGAGCAGCACTTTAACCAAACTTGCTGTACTGAAGGAAATGTGCTGTCTACACTTTGTAACATCACAGTCAAAACCCATATAGGGCTTCTGAGTACTTTCAATGTGTGGTTAGTACCACTGAGGAACTGAATTTTTAATCTAACTTAATTTTTAAAAATGGACTTTATGCATTTAATTTCCTGTCCCAACTCTAGAATCAGCCATTTCTCCAAGCAGCCTGGTCCTTTACTTAGTAAATGGTGTTAGAGACAAGTATTTGGGTACTAGATGTGCTCGTTACTATTGGATACTCTAATTTTCCAATAGTCATGTATGGATGTGAGAGTTGGACCATAAAGAAGGCTGAGTGATGAAGAATTGATGCTTTCAAACTGTGGTGCTGGAGAAGACTCTTGAGAGTCCTTGGACTGCAAAGAGATCAAACCAGTCCATCCTAAAGGAAATCAACCCTGAATATTCATGGGAAGGACTGTTGCTGAAGCTGAAGCTCTAATGCTTAGGCCACCTGATGTGAAAAGCTGACTCACTGGAAAAGACCCTGAAACTGGGAAACATTGAGAGCAGGAGGAGAAGCGGGCAACAGAGAATGAGATGGTTGGATGGCATCACTGACTCAATGGTTATGAGTTTGAGCAAACTCTGGGAGACAGTGAAGGACAGAGAAGCCTGGGGTGCTGTAGTCTATGGGGTCGAAAGAGTCAGATAGAACTGAGAGACTGAACAGAGAACAACAACTGTTTCTGAAGTATATGCACTCACACTCCCAGTAGCAAAGTTCAAGTCTTGGGAGCTCCACATTCCACCAATATTTTGTATTTTCAGATCTTCAAGCTTTTCCAGTATGGTGACATCTTTATTTTTAGCACTACTGTTTTCCTTCCAGAAAGAAATTTAGGAGGGAAGTCTTTCTGGATTTTTTTTTTTTACATTAGTATTATAAACAGATAGATTTTTAACTGCATATTCATATACTGGCTTTATTTTGAAAAGGCTTGAAAGCAAGTTTGTTGTTGTTCAGTTGCTCAGTCAGTCCAATTCTTTGTGACCCCATGGAGTGCAGCATGCCAGACTTCCCTGTCCATCACCAACTCCCAGAGCTTGCTCAAACTCATGTCCAATGAAGCAGTGATGCCATCTAATCATCTCATCCTATTTCGTCCCTTTCTCTTCCCGCCTTCAATCTTTCTCAGCATCAAGGTCTTTTCTAATGAGTTGGCTCTTCACATCAGGTAGCCAAAGGAATTGGTTTCAGCATCAGTCCTTCTAATGAATATTCAGAAAAGTAATTATAAGACAGTATAAAATAGGGAAGTACTTATTTTGGCCTAATCTACCTCCAGAAAGTGCTCTCTTTTATCCAGAGAAGTAAGTATTTACTATAATAATTGTCTTACATCAGTGGTATTTTGAAGAAAAGGAAAAAAATCAAAGCAGTGTCCTTAATTAAGTACAGAAAGTGCCTGCATTACCGGAAAGCAAGGTCATCTATTGACTGAATTAATTGGCCCAAAACAGAAATCTTAGAAGCATTCTTGCCTTAGAAATGTAAGTTCTTACATATACATCCATTTCGTTTACTCTAAAATTTGGAAAGAGTAGAAAGACTTGTTTCCTGCAGCAGGCTAGCTGGATTCTGAGGGAATAGCATTTGAAATTCACATGATGGGATGATGTCAGCCATCATCAGCTTAAAACATTCATGAAAGCAAGATAAAACAACATTGAAAATAAATTGTTGATGAAGTAAGGATAAAGTGAAAATTGGAGTGGGAAAAATAAAATGAAGCAAATGTGAGTATAAATTGGTGAAGTACTTGTACCCCTCCCACCCATAAAATCACTTGGGAGTTGTGTGTGTGTGTTTGTGTGTATGAGTGTGAGGTCAGTCATGTCTGACTCTTTGGGACCCCATGGACTGAACTGCTGAGCTCCTCTGACCATGGAATTTTCCAGGCAAGAATACTGGAGTGGTTGCCATTACTTACTCCAGGGAATCTTCCCAACCCAGAGTCTCTTTCTGAGTCTCTGTCTTCTGCATTCTTTACCAGCTGTGCCACTTGGAAGTTGGGAGATGTTTCTCCTCACCTTTCTCGAAATTATCTTCTAAGTTATTGCTATGGTTCAAACAATCCCTTTATTATTTGAAATTCTGAACCTACCTTATGAAACACAATTCTAAGGGAAAATGATTTAGCCCTGCTCCATTGATACAAAGGAAGGGGGAGATATAAGTTTTGAAAATAAGTATTCAACAGATAAAAATTCAATTCTTTATGAATCTCTGCTCTGCTCAAGGCATTACTACATGAAAAGATATTGCACTGAAGAAGGAAATCAATATCAGCCTGTGGAAAACCCAAGTGAAAACATCTTGAAGGAAGTCTGGCATTCAGTAGAAAGTTCACATTTTAAGCCTTCTAATTGTCCAGTGAAAAGAAATACTGATTCTTGACCTTCTTTAGGTCATAGCACATTAGAAGGGTTTTATAATGTGATCACAACAGTAAGGGTAAAATAAGAACGTGTTTCCTAAAGTTAATCGGTATTATATAATGTCATAAGAGACTAGTAATTGTCATGAAAGTGTGTACAATGTACAAAACACATCTATGCATTAAAGAACTTAATCTTAGAGAGTCTTTTTGGTTTGAATTTGCAAAGGGAATTCACAGTTCTACTTATGCTAAAGTCCTTAAAGTGAAGGTTTAATATTTCCTCATTTTTATATTTAGAAGTCTTTCAAAGTTTTATCATTATGTTCTTTATCCCAATTATGTCCAATTTCCTTTTCCATCTCTTTTAACCTGATGTTATCTGAAAAATATACTGGAAAAAACAAAACAAAATTCATTGACATAATATATATTTTTCTTTTTTTCTGTTTATTTATTTTGCTTTACAATATTTTATTGGTTTTGCCATACATTGACTTGAATCTGCCATAGGTGTACATGCATTCCCCATCCTGAACCCCACTCCCACCTCCCTCCCCATCGCATCCCTCTGGGTCATCCCAGTGCACCAGCCCTGAGCACCCTGGTATCATGCATCGAACCTGGACTAGCGATTCGTTTCACATATGATAATTTACATGTTTCAATGCCATTCTCCCATATCATCCCACCCTTGCCCTCTCCCGCAGAGTCTAAAAGACTTCCATACATCTGTGTCTCTTTTGCTGTCTCACATATGGGGTTATCGTTACCATCTTTCTAAATTCCATATATATATATATGTATTAGTATACTGTATTGAGGGAGAAGGCAATGGCACCCCACTCCAGCACTTTGCCTGGAAGATCCCATGGATGGAGGAGCCTGGTGGGCTGCAGTCCATGGGATCGCTAAGAGTCAGACATGACTAAGTGACTTCATTTTCACTTTTCACTTTCATGGATTGGAAAAGGAAATGGCAACCCACTCCAGTGTTCTTGCCTGCAGAATCCCAGGGACGGGGGAGCCTGGTGGGCTGCCATCTATGGGGTTGCACAGTGTCGGACATGACTGAAGCAACTTAGCAGCAGCAGCATACTGTATTGATGTTTTTCTTTCTGGCTTGTTATAATGTTTTTTAAAAAAGAAAACTTTTTAAAAATTATAAAGTTGGACCTTACCATGTATTATTGACGATNAATGAGTTAAAAAATTGTTTCTATATACCAACAATAAATAATCCAAAAAGGAAATTAAGAAAGTAATTATATTTATAAGAAAATATACAATAATAAAATACAGAGGAATAAATTAGGCCAAGAAGATGAGACATATACACTGAAGCCTTTAAAATATTGCTGAAAGAATTTAAAGATATAAATAAATGAAAAGACATTCCATGTTCATGAGTAGGAAAACAAAATTAAGATTCAACACAATCACTACCAGATTGAACTGCCTTTTTGTGTATAAGTTAATATGATATTATGTATACTATATATATATGATATTGATTCTCTTCTCTTGAAAAACTCTAATATGGTATCAAAGGACAATATCAAAAGAGTGAAAGACCACCTACAGATTGGGAGAGAATACTTGCAAACCACGTATCTAATAACAGTTTCATATCCAGACTATGTAAAAGATTCATACAACTCAATAACTGAAAGATAAACAAGTTTAGAAATTGGCAAAGAACTTGAAGAGACATTTGTCCAAATAAGATATTCAAATAGCCATAAACAAGTTAAAAGATTTCAAGATCATTATTCATTGCTCCTGCTGCTGCTGCTAAGTCGCTTCAGTCATTTCCGACTCTGTGCGACCCCATAGACGGCAGCCTACCAGTCTCCTCCGTCAATAGGATTTTCCAGGCAAGAGGACTGGAGTGGGTCGCCATTTTCTTCTCCCATTATTCATTAAGAAAATTCAAATCAGAACCACTATTAGGTGCCACTTCACAATAACTAGATTATGACAATTTAAATCACAAACAATAAAATGGTCTGAAAGGATATGCACATTTTGAAGCCCCTATAAGTTACTGATGGGAATGTATAATGGTAGAGTCACTCTGGGAAACGGTGTGGCAGTTCCTCTAAACATAGGATTACTCTATGACCCAACAGTCCATTCTTGGGTATGTACCCAAAATAGTTGGATGTAAGTACTCAAATATTCATATACTAATGTTCATTACATCATTATTCACAAAAGCCAATACATGAAAGCAGTCCACGTTTCCACCAGATTAATGGATAAGCAAAAATCCCTTATAATTGGATATTCTTCAGCTATAAAGAGATGTCCTAATACATGTTACAACATGGATGAATCTTGAAACATGCTAAGTGAAACATTCTAGACACTAAAGGAGAAATGTTATATGATTCCATTTATATAAATATATAGAATAGGAAAATCCATAGACCTAGAAGGTAGATTAGAAGTTACCAAGAGCTGGGAAAGAGGAGAATGGGGATTTATTGCTTAATAGTTAAAAGGTTTCTGCTTGGGCTGATGAAAACATTTTTAAAAGAGTGGTGATATATTTTACAATATTGTGAATGTAATTAACATCACTGAATTATACACTTAAAAATGAAAAATTGTATATTTTACCTATAAATATATCTTACCAGAAAAAATGAAATAATGATTGTTATCTTATAATGGAAAAGGGGTTTACAAGTATAAATAGGCCACTAAGCCTCATTAAAAACATGATAGTTGACAATGACATGAGGTATTTGGAGGTATTATCTCTGTAGAATTATCTGGTGGCATCATGTCCCTAAAACAAAAGCTTATTCTATAGTCTCCTGGAAGGAGAAGGTGAAGTCGCTCAGTCGTGTCTGACTCTTTGCGACCCCAAGGACTGAAGCCCACCAGGCTCCTCAATCCATGGAATTTTTCAGGCAAGAGTACTGGAGTGGGTTGCCATTTCCTTCTCCAGAGGATATTCCCAACCCAGGGATCGAACCCAGGTCTCCCATTAGGTGCCACTTCACAATAACTAGAATTATGACAATTTAAATCACAAACAATAAAATGGTCTGAAAGGATATGCACATTTTGAAGCCCCTATAAGTTACTGATGGGAATGTATAATGGTAGAGTCACTCTGGGAAACGGTGTGGCAGTTCCTCTAAACATAGGATTACTCTATGACCCAACAGTCCATTCTTGGGTATGTACCCAAAATAGTTGGATGTAAGTACTCAAATATTCATATACTAATGTTCATTACATCATTATTCACAAAAGCCAATACATGAAAGCAGTCCACGTTTCCACCAGATTAATGGATAAGCAAAAATCCCTTATAATTGGATATTCTTCAGCTATAAAGAGATGTCCTAATACATGTTACAACATGGATGAATCTTGAAACATGCTAAGTGAAACATTCTAGACACTAAAGGAGAAATGTTATATGATTCCATTTATATAAATATATAGAATAGGAAAATCCATAGACCTAGAAGGTAGATTAGAAGTTACCAAGAGCTGGGAAAGAGGAGAATGGGGATTTATTGCTTAATAGTTAAAAGGTTTCTGCTTGGGCTGATGAAAACATTTTTAAAAGAGTGGTGATATATTTTACAATATTGTGAATGTAATTAACATCACTGAATTATACACTTAAAAATGAAAAATTGTATATTTTACCTATAAATATATCTTACCAGAAAAAATGAAATAATGATTGTTATCTTATAATGGAAAAGGGGTTTACAAGTATAAATAGGCCACTAAGCCTCATTAAAAACATGATAGTTGACAATGACATGAGGTATTTGGAGGTATTATCTCTGTAGAATTATCTGGTGGCATCATGTCCCTAAAACAAAAGCTTATTCTATAGTCTCCTGGAAGGAGAAGGTGAAGTCGCTCAGTCGTGTCTGACTCTTTGCGACCCCAAGGACTGAAGCCCACCAGGCTCCTCAATCCATGGAATTTTTCAGGCAAGAGTACTGGAGTGGGTTGCCATTTCCTTCTCCAGAGGATATTCCCAACCCAGGGATCGAACCCAGGTCTCCCGCACTGCAGGTAGATGCTTTAACCTCTGAGCCACCAGGGAAGCCCCATCTCTTGGAAGCCCATATGATTTAAGTAAAATGAGAGAATGGAGGCAAAAATTGAGGTCATAGATTAAAAAAGGCAGATAAAAATGAAATACATGTAATAAGAATGTAACATGTAGACAAATAAGGCACGATATAACTTTATTCAGTATAGTTCATGCAAAAGCAATTACTTAATTTTTTTTCTGCGGAGAAAATCATCTTGTAAGCAAGTGTTTTTCTTTTTTGTTTTCCTGTAAATATTTATTTAGCAGAAATGTTAAAGGTTTTAACTTAGATTGACTACCAGGATTTTCTTTAAAATAAGCCATGTAAGAAAACAATTCTCAGATTATATATATATATATATATATATATATATATATATATATTTATTTTAGCATTCCTGTTCCTGTAGAATTTTGTTGTTGTTTTTAAGGAACAGAAGAGTTTAAAACCAAACAAAACACCTTGTGCATATCCATAGACTAAGGGAATAGTACTTGTAAGTCCCCATAAGTCAAAGAGTGACTGTGCAAAGCCACAATTCTAGTATTAGTCTCTAGAAATAATGTAAAGAAAACATTAACAAGAAAAATCTTTCTTTTTCGTCCATTACTCATTGTTAAAGTATTCAGTAATGTGAAAGACAGTTGTCCTTTCTTTCAACACACACTTACTCAGGTTAGCAATACTTTTTAAACATGTCTGTTAAGTGTATGATAGGGACATAGTAATTCTAATTTCCTTGTGATTTAAAGGTTTTTAAGTGTTCAAGGTAGGTCACTGACTGTGTGTTAGAGAAATCAGAGTAATTAAAGTTCAAACAAGTGTGGATGTGAAAAATAACACCAGCTGTCATCCTCACTGAATCCTCGGTCCTTTCATTATTTTGAAATAGAGCAATAAATCCAACCATGACCTTAAATACTATCCAATGCACCTCACTCACTCTAAAGATGAAAAGCAGAGTCCCACAGAGATTAAATACACCCTCCAAGAAAAAGGCTAGGAAGTGGCAAATCTAGTCTTTCCCAATAAACTTCCTCTGACTTTCTTTTAGTCACAATTCCTGTAAGGACACATACATATTAAAAATGAGAAGCTTAATCTCTCTGTTGAAAATAGATTTTCCTCCTCTCATTTTTGAGGACTTATTTTAGAGTTGTTGTAAGTACTTTCTTCTCTCTCTGAAATGTAAATAATTTTGAAAACTAGATTGGCATTTACTCAGATTTCTGACCTAGGAATGTCTTTCTCAGAAATCTGGAAGCTATCCCTATAAAATATAACATCAAGGGAGATAACACCCCTATTTCCCAGTTTCTGTGAGAGGATAGGAACTCAATTTTGGTGGGCAGAAACTTGCTCCAAGTTGCTAAACTACTCCATCATAGATATGAGATTTTTATTTTTCTCTAGATAATACCAATTAGCTAGCATAACCCAATTACCAGGTAAAGATAAAGTTAGGATATACTACTTGTCATGAATGGTTCTGAAAACCATTTGCTGTTTACCTTAAAAATATGTCTTTTGTGGATTGCAATTATTGTCTATATAAATGGATTAGATTTCTGTCTTTACAATTTCAGCAGATTGCCTGCGATGGACATCCCTAATTAAATAATAAAAATGTATTCTTTCTCTACTCCCTTTGTGGAGTGTTTCTTGGTTGGGAAAAATTGTGCTTTTAACTATTCTTCTGCAATACTCTATAAGTACATATCTCTTCTTCTTCCCTCTTCCTTACTTCTTACCTTTGTTCCTTTCCTTTAACCCTTCAAAAATTAAGTAATGTGTCAGGAACTGGACAAAAGATGATATTTAACATATGTTTAAATTTAATTCAATATATTTGTATATTGCATTGTTGGGAAATAACTACAGTACCTAAAAGATAGGTACTTTTTTATTTTTAATTTTTTGATAGGTACTCTGACACAAAATTGAGTAAGATGGGCCTTTGTCTTCAAGAAACTGTCAGAAGAGAAAGAATGAATAATTCTCTCAGCCTTTTGGCTAACATCAAATGTAGTATCTGTTCTTATCAGTTTAACATCTGATACATCCTCTATCTGAGGACAATATATTAAATGGATTCTTAGAACTAGGAGTTTGAATCGGAGGCTAGATGGTAAAGAATCTGCCTGCAATGCGGGAGACCTGAGTTCAATCCTTTGGTTGGGAAGATCCCCTGGAGAATGGAATGGCAACCCACTCAAGTATTCTGGCCTGGAGAATTCTGTGGACAGAGGAGCCTGACAGGCTACAGTCCATGGGGCTGCAGAGTTGTACACCATAGAAACTTTCACACTTACACTCACAGGGTTAATGGAATGGTAGCAGTATATGGGTAAAATCCTCTGTAGTGCAGAGATTGTCACCCAGGCTCTCTGAATTCAACCCAGTTTTACCACTTATAATACTTTTGCCAAACTCTTCTGTGCCCCAGTTATCTATAAATGGAATAATAGTATCTAATGCATAGGGCTGTTGTGAAGATTACGTGTCTATGTGAATTGTGACCTTTACAGCTCTGAGCCAATTATAGAAGTCTGTAAGAAGAACACAACCCGTTCTGGACAGTGGTTTCCATGAATTCTGAAGATACACTAAGCAGAGATGTGAGACAGTGCTATACATGTGTGGAGAAGCATTTTTGACTCAGGGTTCTGGGGAGTTAAATTACAGAGCCCGGGTCATCCTGAGGATCATCTTTGCGATATTTAAGAGGTTTCTCCTCAGTGCGGAGTTCCAGAAGGAATTTACCAGGATGTACAACAACCAGATTCACAGTTAGATATGGCATGACACCAGCTTATAAAAAGATAAATTTTGACTCATTGGTAATAGGGGAGATAAGAATAAGGTAGGATTCAAAAGTTTGATTGTCTGATGATTTTATGCTCTGAAACTCCTAAGTATGCTTTTAAATTATACAAAATAATACAGCTTATAAATTCATTTCTGAAAGTTGAGTGGGCAGATGATCTATTTTCCCTTGTTTGAAGCTGCTGTATCTCAGCATTAAGAAAAATTGTTTTTCTTATTTTGCCTGTTTAATTTTTGACACTGTAGGCTGTGGATATTAATCATCAGCTAGATCTGGTGAGTTTTTCTTATCTGTTGAAACAGGAATCCATTTACACAAGAAAGAAAACTTCACTATCTCACTTCAATTTTAATGTATGATATTTGACATGGAAAGTATTCTGACAGTTAATATCTTCATACATTAATATCCATCATACCTGGAATGAAAAAAACAGTTGTACCAATACATATAAGCTTGGTAGTTATTAATGAACAACTATCTGATCACAATTCTCTACAAGTGATCAGACAACATTTAGAAAAACATAAATAACATACAGAGGGACTTGCACAAAAGTCTAGACATTGGATGTATTTGTGAAATTCACACTATCATACTGACATGTCATATATGTGTTTCTTGGTTTCATAGCAAAGCAATCTCTTGTCTCTAGCTAGATCAGAATAAAGAAGAACTCTAGTTCTGTCACTTGTCATTTTATATAGAGTCTTTACACCCAACTGACCTCTTCATATATGCATGTGCAGCACAGGGATGCTTTTCTCTTCAATGTAGCATGCACATAAAATATACAGACGCAATGCTACTCACAGGTAATCAAGAAACCTGTCACAACAAATCCACATACTCAAATACCATGTCTGTTCCTCACTGCCCTTAGAGCACTTCAATTTCTAACTGAAATATACCTTTCATGTATTTCAAAGAATTTTAGGCTGGAAAAATAGCTAACTCTAATACAATCAAAATAAAAAAAAGTATGAAAGTTATAATGAAACCCCACAATGTTTTACAATGAATTTTTATATTTTGTTATGTAAGTCTACGTGCTATAATCTTTTCATCTTGTCAGCTTTTGCCGATTCAAAAATGCCTTCATATATTTTCTTGATGTATTTTCCTTAAAGGGAAAGTAGAAAAATGGGCATGATAAAAATTTAAGTAATGAGGAGTGCAACTCAAATACCATGTCTGTTCCTCACTGCCCTTAGAGCACTTCAATTTCTAACTGAAATATACCTTTCATGTATTTCAAAGAATTTTAGGCTGGAAAAATAGCTAACTCTAATACAATCAAAATAAAAAAAAGTATGAAAGTTATAATGAAACCCCACAATGTTTTACAATGAATTTTTATATTTTGTTATGTAAGTCTACGTGCTATAATCTTTTCATCTTGTCAGCTTTTGCCGATTCAAAAATGTCTTCATATATTTTCTTGAAGTATTTTCCTTAAAGGGAAAGTAGAAAAATGGGCATGATAAAAATTTAAGTAATGAGGAGTGCAATGAAAATACAATAGCTTACAAAACCAAAACTAGTGAGATATAGAGAGAAAATGAAAATAAACAAGGAAAGAGAACATTGGCATGGAAGAATATGATACAAATACTGAGATATCAGAGGAATAAATAGGTTTGTTTGAAAATGCCCATGTTATCAGTAAACAAAAAAAATGAAGCAGTCACATTGAAAATAATGTAAGCTACATTCAGAAATATTCTGAAAGTATTCTGAATATTTGATGTGAAGCTATGAATTCTGATGTGAAGCTATGACAACTTCAGAAAAGTAAGTAGTTTCCCAACAAAGCCAATGATAATATCACCTTTTAAATGTTCATGCTGAACATCTGATATACATTGTTACATAAACAGAAATAATATAAAACTGGTTAAATAAATCCAGAAAAGAAGAAATTATGATATACTTAAGATAGTGTTATGGTTTAATGTTAGAATTTCCTATTTTGGAGGCATTTTTTCAATTTTTATAAGCTCAGCTGTGTAAATAAATCTATCCATGTTAAAGTTATATTTTCTCATCTCAGTTCTTAAAGATAAAAATGTAACATATTTGAATGACTACCACTAATTGTCTCTTAAAATAATTAATTTGCAATTAATTTTCCTTTCGAGTGACAACAAAGTTTACCATATTAAATGGTAGAGCTCATGACAAATGTGCAACTTTAAATAAATTTATCTAACATTGAACTACTTATATGTTGTCACACCTACCCATTTCATAGCCTTTCCCACCTTTGATAATGACAATTGCATTTTCTTAGTTGCCTATGCCAAATATCTTATATCATTCTTCAGTTCAGTTCAGTTCAGTCGCTTAGTTGTGTCTGACTCTTTGCTACCCCATGGAGTGCAGCACAGCAGGCCTCCCTGTCCATCACCAAATCACGTAGCAGCACTATCAGGCTTCCTGTTGTGTTGACACAGGGATCTGTGGCTTTCTCTCTAGATGTCACCAGGGCTTTCACACGTGCCATCATGGGGTCAGTCGATCCCAGGGGTGACAGTCGAGAGAGTGCAGGGAAATCAGGTTCATCTGGAACGGCCTGAGACTTCTTGGTACTTGTGGAATGATGACCCGATCCCTCAAGATCATCTCAACCCTCCTGTGGAGAGCACCTCATTCTGGTATGCAATGGGAGCACCGCGAATCCCTTCCGCACGAAGCAAGGAAACTAACTCTCACCTCGCGCTGAGGAGGGGACCAAGGGGCTCCTCTTGAGTTATGGCGGACCCTAGGGGTTCCTGTCGAGTGGAGGCGCGTGTGTCCACGAACTTCTTGAGTCGCAGTATGGGAGTGAAGGACCCTTTCGAGGTCCAAGAGGGAAGGTGTGATTTCCCTCAACATGCAGCAGCAGAAAAGGNCCAGTCCATTTTAGTTCGCTGATTCCTAGAATGTCGACGTTCACCCTTGCCATCTCTATATATTTATATATAATTTATTATATATATTTATACTGTCATGTTTATATTTATAATTATATAAATTATATAATTTATTATAAATTCCTGGAAAGACACAAACTACTGAAACTGAATCGAGAAGAAATAGAAAATCTGAACAGACCTATACCAAGTAAAAGGATTGAATTATTAATCCAAAACTTTCTCACAAATTCCAAAACTAGATGACTTCACTGGTCAATTCTATCATACATTCAAAGAATTAACATCCATCTTTCACAAAATCTTCAAAAAGAAAAGAACACAGAGAAAAAGAATATAATGAATCATTTCTCAACTCATTCTGTAAGACCATCATTACTAAAACCAGACATCACAAGAAAACTACAGACCAATATATTTTATGCACATAGATATGAAAATTCTCAGAAAAATATTTGCAACCCAAATCCAGCAGCATACAAACAGGATTATACACTATGACTGAGTGGGATCTAGTCCAAGAATAATATTTCCAACTGGGTCACCTTTAGACCTTCTATTCTTTTCTGAGACTTTCTATATTTTTTAATTTTTTTCGCATACATTTGTAGTTGCTCTTCAAGTGATGGCTGCTTTAGAATCTGTGCCAGATAATCCTAACCTTTGTCATCTTGGTGTTGTTATGTATTTCTATTTAGTTTAAGATCTTGATTCTCTGTGAGGTGATTTTTTAAAAACAATAGCCAATAGTTTTGGCTATTGACCAAATTCTGCTCCATTCTGACAGACTAAGGTGGGGAGATGGGGGTGGGCTGAACCCCATCACAGCCAGGAGAAGTCGAAGTACAGGTTTCCCTTCAGGCGTTGCTTTTGCGTCTTGGAGCCACAACTGTGTATATGTGCCTGTGTCTGTATGCAAGGGTGTGTGTGGTGGTTGCCTGGGGGCAGAGTGGCTATTGTTGGAAAGTATTTTGTTTTGCTAGGCTGCTCCGTTTCTTTGGCTTTGGGGGAGGGCTTTATTTGGCTACCCTGTTAGAGTTTCTGGATTGCCATATCCAGCTGGATATGTTAGGCATAAAGGAAACCCAGAGAACCCACTGCCATATGACCCACCTCCGGTCCCAAGGTCCCTAACCAGTCTGCTTTCTTCTTTCGTTCTTTCAGAATCTCCTGTGTTCATTTATATATAACACCCAGGGATTTTAGTTCGACTTGGAGGCATAGAGAGAAGTACATCGTCACCAACTTCCTGAGTAAAGTCTTCTGTAATTTTGAGCATTGTATTTGATTCCATTTTGTTTTCTCTTGAAATTTATAATTTATCCTTTAAAAATGTTTTAATGGTTGCCTTGGGGCTTACAGTATATATTTCTAAATATTCTATGGACATTTAAAAATAGCTCTGTGCCAGCTCAGGTGTCATGCAGGAACCTATGACAATTCCTCCTCCTGCTGCTGTCAATTATTTCTCTTACCCATAAGTTATAAAATCCCAGTGCATGGTTACTATTGTTGCCTCAAACAATTTTCAGTTAAGAATGAGAGAGGGGAAGATTTTATTTTACATTCATTTTTTCCTTCTTAACACTCTTCCTTTCTTTATGCGGTTCCAAGTTTCTCACAAAAGTTAAACATTTGTTGCAGGGCAGGTCTGCTGGGTGTTAATGCCCTTGGTCTTTGCTTGTCTGGGAAGGTCTTTAGTTCTTCTTCACTGTAGAAGAATCCTTTTGCTGGGTATAGAATCCTAGGTTGGTATTTTTCCTTCTTTCAACACTTTCAAGATTTCCCAAGAACAGACTTCCAGATAGCCCAGAGTTGCTTGGCTGAGTCACAGACTGCACATTTTTGGCCTTCAGCTGCATTGCACATAAAAAGTTTCATATTTCCGCCAACAGTATATATGAATCTGCCAACATCACCAAAACTTGTTTAGAGTTATTAAATTTGCCACCTGGTGGGGTGAAATTATATCTTGTTGACTTAATTAGCATTTCATTTAATTATCAGGGAGTTTGGGAACATTTTCATGTACCTACTGACCATGGAAATCTCTTTTTCTCATGAGTTACTTGCGCAGCTCTGTAGGTTATTTCTGGGTCATTGTAGGTCTCTTACCTTTTCCTTATGGATTTGAAAGACAGCATTACACATTTTGCCAATCAATTCTCTGTCAGTATTTCTGCATTGTGAATATCTTTTTCCAGTTTGCAACTTGCCTTTTCACTTGGCTTTGGGATCTACTGTTGCACAATGTTTTTCATTTTCATGAAGTCTGATTTATTATTTTTCCTTAATGGTTTATGCTTTACTCCTCACTTAAAAAATTATTTTCTCTGTAATGTATTCAGTACAATGTTTACCATCATTGATTTTTATCAGCTTTCTTTGAACTAATTTCTCTGGGGTAATTTTTATTTTTCTAAATATTGACCCTAATGCTTAATTCATTTTTAAACTTTCTTTACTTTTAGCAAATTTTGTTTAGGAAGATTTTTAAAATCTTCCATGTGGAAAGGGTTTTTTTTTGTTTTTGTTTTTGTTTTTTCCTTTTCTTTTACTTTTTTCCCTTAGGGTATTACATGAATTTTATTGCATTACAGTCAGAAATCTGATATGTATTTTTATGTCTGTCTTTAAACCTCAATCTAAAGCACAGGATCTGAGCATTTCCTGCCACTCATATGGAAGAAGATTCAAAGGCATGAGCAGTACATGTGTTTATGATTACACTGAGAGAAAATGGGTGTCACCAGGCTCTAAGGAGAGGAATAAACAATTTAGAGATTCTGCTGTGAGATGTAGAAATATTCTCACATATACATTTGACTTCTTAATTCACGGTGACTCTGCCTGCTCCAAAACTCATTGTCCGGAATTTAAGTGATCAGGTTAGCAAGTAGCCCCTTAGCAATCCCTCCCCATGTATCTATTCTTTGTACTATCAGCCTAAAACAATACAGAGCAATCTAGCTTAGCCCTAAGAAGACTTTGCATGGGAGAAAATAGGACTTTAATTGACTGTAATGTCTATCCCAACCAGCTGGAAACTCACTGCCAGTTCCACCCGTAGCTGATGAGTTGGTCAGCCTTGCTTATAAGAGGGTCAGGCAATGAGCACCACCACATGGCAGCCCCTCATAGTCATAGGCCAGAGATAGAAGAGGTTCCAACTCTAACATTGTGAGTCTTCCTCAGAACTGCCCTAGAGAACTTAGAGCATCAGCTACGCATCCTCCCTCTCTACTGGGAAATGAATGCCCTTAAATGAGATGCCCCCTCCCCATACTCTCAAAGAAGTTAAGAAGATCCCTTCTCAAATCACCTCTCCCTGATTTCTTTTTCCTACTGAGTCCCAGCCAGATGGCAGAACCACAGCCAGCTGAGGAGTATGTGGTACCTACTGCTGGTCCTCAGAAGATGCCGAGGCAGCAGCACGGGGGAAGGAAGGGGTGCAGATGCTGGAGACCTGCCTGGAAGCATTCTTTGTGCTAATGCTGTCTCTGGGATACCGTATTTTCCCAAGGTCCCAAACCCCACAGAGTGATGTATATCCTGTTTCTTAACACATACTTACTGAAAATTAATGACGATAAGCAGCTGCTTTCTGTGTCTGCCAAGTGTTCCATTCCATTAATTATCTTCTATTCTGAAAAGTGGTTGATTCATCCAAATGTTAGATATTAGAACTTGGTGTTGCAAAACACTTAGATCTAAGCCTCCCCTGGTCCCTTCTGCTTTTTAACTCTGTCATAACACAGCCCTCAACAACGAACAGATCTCATCAAACTGCAGTCAATGACAAAGCTTTCTGATGACATTTGTGCTTCTGAAAGTAGACAAGAGGAAGGAGTTGCCTGCATACTTTAGAACAGAATATCAGCAAATGTTTCTCTGCAATATCTTGCCCTTACTTCAAAGGCAACACTCTTTCTCTTACTCCTCCTACAAACACATACACTCATACGTATGCATGCACTCACAGACACACACACACATGTTCTCCTAGCATTCCAGATATGTCTGGATCCAGACTCATCCCCTCAACACTGGGTCTAAATTCTCTGTTTTTGGCCTCATTAAGGAAACCAAAATTATGTATTAAGTCCTTGACTAACATGTGGCATCATACTGTTGAAGACGGTTCTAATTATCTTGCAAAAATCCTTAAATGTAATATATCTTAACCTTTGTGCCTCACTGAAGTCCAACACATTTTTTCCAGTGGGTTCATTCAGCATAATCACCTATTTCTCCAAGGCTGAACATCTGATGAAACCGTTGATGATGTAAAGGGGATATTGCTTGAAAAAACATCTGACATTGAACATGCACATCCCATGGAGACCGAGACCAACCTGAGGGGGGAACAGGCTGGGGACTCCTCCTCCACCCTCAGGAGAGTGTATGCTATTGTTCTGTCAAGTGGAAGGACAGGCAGACTCACTCTGGACTTCTTTCATCTATTTTTATATAACTGCAACAGCTCAATTTAAATGCATATATGGTTTAGCTCTGCCATCCTTTCCTCAGCCAAGATAATGGGACACTTCTGTTTAGTTTGCCACGAATAAGTGCATATTTAAGGAAAGTATTTTCACCATATAATGACCCTTCTGTAAATACATAATAAAAATATCAGATTTTAAAAAAGGGCACTGGGTAAAAAATTGGTAGATTGAAATGTAGAGGCATGCATTCAAAGTGCAAGGGGATAATGTCTACAGGCTGCACAGGAACTAATTTTTATCCCAAGGGATTGGTGCGGCTGAGGAAAGGCTCTCCTGATTCAGCCAGCTTTCCATACTCACTGAAATTGAACCTGGATATTAAAGATAGAGGCAAGTTCCCTCAAAAGCACTAGAGCAGGACATAGCTGTTATTTGTGGCCTAAGTGGAATGCTTGCTTGCTCTTTCTCCCACCAAGAATACGCGAGAAGGGTGCCATTTCCTACTACAGGGGATCTTTCCAACCCAGGGACTGAACTGGGGTCTTTCAGGTCTCCTGCATTGGCAGGTAGATTGTTTACCCCTGAGCCACCTGGGAAGCCCATTAAGTGGGATGAGATGAGTGTAAGTAATTTTATTACTAGAGAAAAAAGGGATGTCTAGCTAGATATGCTGAGGTTTGGAGCCTTCATGTATAATTCTGTTTCAAGGAAGCAGAACCAGAACACAAAATGAATACATAGTACAGGCAAGATGTGAAATGTTTATAGAAAGCAGTATTGACCCAAGAGAATGAAAAGCAAGGAGAGTGACTACAGGTTGGACTGTATTCCCCCAGCTCTTTCATATTTTATTCATAGTATGGGTAGAATCCTTCTCCTTTTATTTTTAAGATTGCCACTGATGAAATATGGGAAGGTTATTGGGTTTTTTTAAATTGATACATTCATTTCAGTTCAGCCCCTCAGTCATGTCCAGCTCTTTGCGACCCCATGGACTGCAGCACACCAGGCCTCCCTGTCCATCACTAACTCTTGGAGTTTACTTGAACTCACTTCCATTGGGTTGGTGATGCCATCCAACCAGCTCATTCTCTGTCATCCCCTTCTCCTCCTGCCCTCAATCTTTCCCAGCATCAGAGTCTTTTCAGCTCTTTCATATTTTATTCATAGTATGGGTAGAATCCTTCTCCTTTTATTTTTAAGATTGCCACTGATGAAATATGGGAAGGTTATTGGGTTTTTTTAAATTGATACATTCATTTCAGTTCAGCCCCTCAGTCATGTCCAGCTCTTTGCGACCCCATGGACTGCAGCACACCAGGCCTCCCTGTCCATCACTAACTCTTGGAGTTTACTTGAACTCACTTCCATTGGGTTGGTGATGCCATCCAACCAGCTCATTCTCTGTCATCCCCTTCTCCTCCTGCCCTCAATCTTTCCCAGCATCAGAGTCTTTTCAAATGAGTAAGTTCTTCGAATCAGGAAGCCAAAGTATTGGAGCTTCAGCTTCAGCATCAGTCCTTCAATGAATATTTAGGACTGATTTCATTTAGGATGGACTGGTTGGATCTCCTTGCAGTCCAAGGGACTCTCAAGAGTCTTCTCCAACACCACAGTTCAAAAGCATCCATTCTTCAGTGCTCAGCTTTCTTTATAGTCCAACTCTCACACTGATACCTTACTGAAGCTATTTGTTGATTCTATTTCATTTTTAGCTCTTATTTTCATTTCTAGGATTCCCATAACCATATCTATAAATTGTGGAGCTGTTTATACGCTATTCTAATATTTACATCTTCTGTTCATTTACTTTTTTAATGTGACTAGAACACCCAATATGACATTGATTGATTAGTGATAAGAAGTGGCAGTTTTGAGTGTTCCCGACTATAAGAAATGCTGCAATAATGTCCTCTCTCTTCTAAGCCCACTGACAGCTATGGACAGTTCTCTGCATCCTGACAGGTTTCCACTTCAAGCACCTGTGCCTTGGTTTTCTCCTGGAGGCTTCCTCCGAGGCTCTGGGAGTTTACTTGCCTGTGTGTAGAACTAGTTCTGGGAAGTGTCAGGGCAGCCAGTTACTGGGGACAGTCGTGAGCAAATGGGGATGGGAGTGGGTGAAGAATGCCTCCTCCTCCTCAGTCTCAGCCGGAATAATTCTGAGGAGGCTGCTTTACATGCACGTATTTACCTCTTCTTCTATGATCTTTAAACATTTTATTTCTTTTTCTGGCTTTTTTGCAATGCCTGAGAATGTCAATACAATTCTCAATAAGAGTGCTGAAAATGAGCATCTTTACCTTTGCTTTTCAAGGACTCTTTGGTTTGTTACTCCTTCACTGAAATTTGGTAAACTCACTTTTATGGGATCCATCCTTGCTGAGCCTCCATTTCCAGGGAGAGTTGTGAAGACCTCTGCCCCCTGAGTACAGTGGACTTTAATTTCCTTTTTTACAGTGATTTTTACCCATGCGTCTTTCCCTACCTGGCTGTGATCTTTTTCATTGTAAGAGGAGACTGATGGGTTAGAAAGACAATAAACTGATCTAGATTCAAAATCCTCCTCTAGTACTTATTTCTTATGTACTATTCAGTGTAGCTGAACTTCACAAGTGTCTTTTATAAAACAAGGATAACAACACATGGCTTGAAGAACATTTTAAAATCTTACCATCAAGGAAGCAGAGGGTTAGGGGATAATTCCATAGGGCACAAAAGCCTAAGGTTTGCCATGGAAGGGATGCTGGCTGAAGCCGCTGCTCTGGCATAATGCCTGTGCTCTCATACCCAAGCTGAGAACATGACCGTGAACAAGAAAACCCCCGATTCTCACTACCTCTCTGTTCCCTGATCAGTCCCCCTCAGCACACCAACCTGCTCCTCTTCCTCAATGAAGGCAGGCTCATTGCTGCCTCAGGGCCTTTGCACGGGCTGTCCCTTCTGCCCAGAGGGCTCTTCCTTCTGCTATAGTTGCAGGACAAGCCTCCTCACATCCTCCATGCCCTTTCTTAAGACAATTTAACCCTCTCCTCCAACCTTTCATGTCTCCATTTTTCCTCCTTAATAGTTTCCACTCATGATTTAATTAGAAATGATTTAATGACTATTTTTATTCTTTGACAGTCTCTATCCCCCAGATAGAGGGAGCTAGGATTTCTGTATTATTCAATGCTGTAACCCCAGAATGAAGAATGGTGCCTGACCACACGGCCAGCAGTCATTAATGTTTGTTGAATGAATGAACTCTGCTTTGGGGCCCAGCCTTGGGCAAAGCCTGGACCCGAGAGTGGGTCACACTGGTGGCAGGGGATGGTTAACCTCAGCTGTCAGTTAAGTCCCTTCTGCTCACAGTGATTGTGCTTCTGTAAGGAGGAATAATAAACTCAACACACTGGCTCAACATAAGATGTTATGGAAAAGCTTGAACAAAACATTTGGCCAACCCAATATTTTTCCGTTGAGGCTTGGGGCGCAAGATTGAAGCCTCTTTGGACTGAATTTTGGATAAACTGGGGTGGGAAGTGTGAACTAAGTTTGCAATGGGAAAGACGATGATCTGAGCAGTTAATTGGAAACATGAAAGACGAAGACCACGTCTGTGTCTGGAGAAGCACGGGGGGCAGGCTGCACTGGTTCCCTTTCTCACCCTGGGAGGATGAGTATCGCTGCTCGGCACAGTGCAGGCACGCGGAATTACCTCCCCGTGAAGAAGGACTAACTGAGAAGCTTCAGTGTGCTGGGGATGATCACAGCCTTAGACTTCCTCCATTTTCCAGCCATGTTAAGTTGCTTCAGTCGTGTCCAACTCTGTGGAACCCTGTGAACTGTAGCCTGCCAGGCTCCTCTGTCTATGAGATTCTCCAGGCAAGAATACTGGAGCGGGTTTCCATTCCCTTCTCCAGGGGATCTTCCCAACCCAGGGATCGACCGACTCGCCCTAAGTCTAACCTGCATTGGCAGACAGGTTCTTTACCACCAGCGCCACCTGGGAAACCCCTATTTCGCAGCATTTGGATCTGATCCTACTGACATGTTACTGATTTTACTGGGCACATGATTCAAATTACCTGCAACTTATGTGATCATAGAGCAAGAGTCATTGCTTGGAGATTCCCCGATTAATTCTCACAGTTGGCCCAGAAGCAGTGTCAACATGTCCTAGCATGGAAGGCATAATTCTCTTTCCTTACCTTGGTCTTGAGCTTCCCTGGTGGCTCAGTGGTAAAGAATCTGCCTGCAATGTGGGAGACCTGCATTCCATCCCTGGGTTGGGAAGATCCCCTGGAGGAGGGCCTGGCAACCTACTCCAGTGTTCTTGCCTGAAGAATCCCCATGGACAGAGGAGCCTGGCGGGCTACAGTCCATGGGGTCGCAACAAGTCGGACACGCTAAGCGACTTATCATGCACTCACGCACACACTTTGGTCTTAGGAGTCAGTCATTCTCACAGAGACTCTTCCATCCCTTGTCCCTGCTCCTCCATGCCCAATCCATGACTGTCTGCCTTTTTCTTACATTCTAATCCCCGCCCCCCTCTGAAGTTATCATTTTCTTGCTTTAGTCTGAGTCAGGGAGAAGCGGGTCAGGAGTGGTGGTGAGGATTGTTCACGCATCTTTGGAAGGAGTCATCCTCAAACCCAGGGAGGCTTTTCCTGGGGCGCACTTTCAGAAGAGTGCCCTGCAAGTTTGCCCCATCACCGTGAGGTGTTAGTCTCCTGCAGCGAGCTGAGCAGTTCCCGCCACACCACACCGTCTTTGGCGCCAGGGGTTCTGACATCTGCAGCTTCTCTCTAGGAATCAGGGCTGCAGTGTCGCCCTCACAGTGCCCGGTCCCGCCTGGGCTGTGTGAGGACGGCTCACGCTGATTCCTCAGCCCCTCACCTGGGGGTCTATCTATGGAGGGCTCAGAGAGCAGTCAAGAAGGCAGATGAGGGCCTTTGCCAAGGGGAGATGGGGACACGAGAGAGGCCGGGCCTGGGGCCAGCCTACTGTCCCAGGAACCAGCAGGCAGAGGACTCGGCTCTCTTCCACCCCGCTTTGCCAGCTCTGCCTCGGGGCCGCCAGAATAACAAAGACAAACCATCTCCAGGCTGTACACTAAGATTTTTCCAGTCCCATAAAGGGAAAATAAAATCAAAAGCCACAGATGACATTAGGTTTGGAGCCTGTGTGTACCCACTAATCAAAGCCATGTGCATGCACAGCACGATTACAACTGGAAAAGAAAAAAGAGAGAAAAAGCCCAGCCTCCAACTTGTTCACAAAGATGCGTGCGCGGCACCAGACTTGGTGACGCAGCTCCTGCTGAGGAGGCCGGGAGCATGCTCAGAGGAGGCTGGGAGCAGGCTCAGAACACGCGCAGCCAGGGGGCATCCAGCTGGGAGCACGCTCAGAGCACGCGGGGGCGAGG
>SJXQ01004324.1:277255-377920 GCA_006408695.1 Aepyceros melampus
CAGGAGGAGGCGGGAGCCAGGGGGCTTCCAGCTGGGAGCACCCTCAGAGCACGCGGGGGCCGGGGAGCGTCCAGCTGGGAGCACGCATGCTTGCTACTGATCTCATCCGCATACGGGCTTCCCCCAAAGGGCAGCCGGTAAAGAATCTGCCTGCAATAGGGGGGTTCAATTTCTGGGTCGAGAAGATCCCCTGGAGAAGGAAATGGCAACACACTCCAGTATTCTTGCCTGAAAAATCCCATGGACTGAGGAGCCTGGTGGGCTAAAGTGTCGTTAAGAGTCGGACACGACTTAGTGACTAAACCACCACCACCACCCTCAGCCTATGTTTGTAATTCTCAGACATCGTTTCCTCTTTCTTTTGGAGGAAGTGGGGGCTGTTAGGAGAACTGCCTGTCATTTTTCTCTGACTTGGTCTTGTCTCTATCCCAGCAAAGGGCAAAGTCAAAGAGCTCTAGAACAGAGTCTTTAGATTTTTTTAAAGGTGGAAACAGCCAGACATTCTACTGAATCATATACTCTGTCAGGAAGCAAAGCAGGGCTTCCTGTTCAGGTTGCTGTGAACTCCCTGTTGACTGTCTCTAACTCAGGGGCATCCCAGGATGCTCTGACCATCCTCCGTTTATGGCTCATGGTACTCACAGGCCACATGTCACACCACGGAAAGAGGTTCTTTCCAGATCACAGACTTTATTTTGCAAGCACTCCCTGAAAGAACTCTACTACAATCTCAATAACATAAGAAGTCTATAGCCTCCTTGAACCCACTCACAGATAGAGTAAGGATGGTCTGTGCGGTAAGGAAGAGCTAACCTTCTGGTGCTGGAGGGAATGTTGCATGATGTGGGTATTTAGTTAGATGCCGCTAAATTCTGTTAAGGATGAGACATACCCCTGTGATACCATGAAAATCCAAAATGCACTACATGCCATTGAACCCAACGTCCCTCAGCAGGCCCTGCTGTCCGATCTTCTCCCCTTTCCTCCTCTTTCCTCTCATTTAGAAAACACATTTTTCCAAGTTCTCCTGGAGCATCTCATTATATGAGTTTGTATGGTCCCTTGCACATTAGGAATTTAAATTG
Organism: Aepyceros melampus; assembly: GCA_006408695.1. Classification (NCBI taxonomy): domain Eukaryota; kingdom Metazoa; phylum Chordata; class Mammalia; order Artiodactyla; family Bovidae; genus Aepyceros; species Aepyceros melampus. The sequence continues at coordinate 278,341 of SJXQ01004324.1, forward strand.
TTCGAATATGTTAGTGGCAGAATATATGTTGATTGCATGTCATTAGGTGAATGAAACTATCTCTCCTTTCCTCCTTCAAAAAAAAGAGTCTGAAAAAGAGATAATTTAAGGCTTATAAAATGCAATTTGACAGGCAGTTTTCAAGAGTTTTCACGTCAGTTTCATCTGGACTTGAGCACGGGCAGCTCCAGCCACAGGAGGGGCACTGGGCCTGGGCGTGCTGTGATGGTAGCCCTGCTGGGCAGTGACGCTCCGTTCAGTGACCTCATTCCCAGGCCTGAGGTCCCATGGCTCACAGGAAGCTGCCATCCGTCTTCCTATTGAACTATGGACACACTTTCCTGTGAGTATGCATGCAGGTGGTTTCAGTGGTGAAGAACCCGCCTGCCATGGCAGGAGACACAAGAGACCTGGGTTCAGTCCCTGGGTCAAGAAGGCCCCCTGGAGGAGGAAATGGCACCCCACTCCAGTATTTCTGCCTGGAGAATCCCATGGACAGAGGAGCCTGGTGGGCTACAGTCATGGGGCCACAAAAAGTAGGACATGACTGAGCAACTGAACATACAAAACATTTTATTAGACCTGCCTCTCGAGAAATCTGTATGCAGGTCAGGAAGCAACAGTTAGAACTGGACATGGAACAACAGACTGGTTCCAAGTAGGAAAAGGAGTACGTTGAGGCTGTATATTGTCACCCTGCTTATTTAACTTCTATGCAGAGTACATCATGAGAAATGCTGGACTGGAAGAAACACAAGCTGGAATCAAGACTGCTGGGCGAAATATCAGTAACCTCAGATATGCAGATGACATCACCCTTATGGCAGAAAGTGAAGAGGAACTCAAAAGCCTCTTGATGAAAGTGAAAGAGGAGAGTGAAAAAGTTGGCTTAAAGCTCAATATTCAGAAAACGAAGATCATGGCATCCGGTCCTATCACTTCATGGGAAATAGACGGGGAAACAGTAGAAACAGTGTCAGACTTTATTTTCTGGGCTCCAAAATCACTGCAGATGGTGACTGCAGCCATGAAATTAAAAGATGCTTACTCCTTGGAAGAAAAGTTATGACCAACCTAGATAGTATATTCAAAAGCAGAGACATTACTTTGCTGACTAAGGTCTGTCTAGTCAAGGCTATGGTTTTTTCTATGGTCATGTATGGATGTGAGAGTTGGACTGTGAAGAAGGCTGAGCGCCGAAGAATTGATGCTTTTGAACTGTGGTGTTGGAGAAGACTCTTGAGAGTCCCTTGGACTGCAAGGAGATCCAACCAATCCATTCTGAAGGAGATGAACCCTGGGATTTCTTTGGAAGGAATGATGCTAAAGCTGAAGCTCCAGTACTTTGGCCACTTCATGAGAAGAGTTGACTCACTGGAAGAGACTCTGATGCTGGGAGGGATTGAGGGCAGGAGGAGAAGGGGATGACAGAGGATGAGATGGCTGGATGGCATCACTGACTCAATGGGCATGAGTCTGAGTGAACTCTGGGAGTTGGTGATGGACAGGGAGGCCTGGCGTGCTGCGATTCATGGGGTCGCAAGAGTCGGACACGACTGAGCAACTGAACTGAACTGAACTGAACTGGGACAGATTTTACATGCTGTTTTGAGATCCTTTTAATTAAAATGAATATAATAAATCAAACATCTCTCCATGTGAAAAGTGTGCCTCAGGTCCATCATGACCAAACAACCACCTCTCCCCACCCCTGCCAAATTCCACTGTGTGACTGCTTTGTTCATTTATCTAAGCTCAGATGAATTTGTAAACAGTTTACAAAGACGAGGGCTCGGAGTCTCTCTCTCCATGGATCTTCCAAAGCCCTGTTCTTACTTCTGTATTCCTAATCTTAGATTGCTTTTCTTAAATCAGGCTTCTTGACAGGCGTCAGCTTCACATACTATAAAAGTGTTTTCAGGGCCCTCGTATATGCTTGTCTGCACCCTTACTTCCTTTTCGTCCCTCGTCCTTTTTTGTTCACCCACCTTCAGGAGGAAGCACCTGGCAGTCTTGACAGGTCATCACAGGATCACTTTGATAACCCATCTGTTATGTGCTGTGCTAAGTCACTTCAGTCGTGTCCAACTCTTTGTGACCTCATGGACTGGAGCCCGCCAGGCTCCTCTGTCCATGGGATTCTCCAAGCAAGAATACTAGAGTAGGTTGCCATTTCCTTCTCCAATGTCCTTCTCCATTATGCACCGAGTCCCCCCAGATTCATATGGTGGAAACTTAACTCCCACAGTGATGGTGATGGAAGGTGAGGCCTTGGGGTGATTAGGTCATGAGGGTGGAGCCCTCCTTAATGGAATTGGTGCGCTTAGAAAAGAGGCCATGGGAAGCCCCCGGTTCCTTCTACTCTGTGCGGAAACAGCAAAAATTCAGCCGCACCAAAAAGAGGACCCTCATCAGACACTGAATCTGCCTACATCTCAATCTTGGGCTTCCAGCCTTCAGAACTGTGAAAGAGAGACATTTGCTATTTAACCCACCTCCCCACTCCAGTATTGCCTGGAGAATCCCATGGACAGAGGGGCCTGGTGGGTTACAGTCCATGGGGTTCAAAGAGTCGGACACAACTGAAGTGACTAAGCATGCGCAAACACACACCACTCGGTTGATGGTGTTTTTGTTACAGCAGCTGAAACAGACTAAGACCCCATCTTTCGTCAAATACTCTTTAAGTGTAAGGAAACAACCAGTGCCTAGAGGGAGAGACTCCTTGACGGTCACCAGGTTGCTTGCAAAAATCTCATCGCAGACTTCCCTGGTGGTCCAGGGGTTATGAATCCAGCTGTCAATGCAGGGGACACAGGTTCCATCCCTGGTCGGGGATGATCCCACCTACTGCAGGATAAAGAAGCCAGCCCGCCACAACTACTGAGCCTGCCCTCCAGCACCCATGCTTGCCAGCAAGAGAAGCCATGCAGTGAGACGCCCGGGCTCTGCAGCGAAGAGTAGCCCCCACAGCTAGAGAAAGCCCACACGCAGCAACAGAGACCCAGCACAGCCAAAAGCAAGCAAATGCATCTTTTAAAAATAAATGACTAAATTAGAAGTCTCATCCCCCAACCCCCCCAGATTATTCCAATGGGAAACCAAGGTGGGAACCATCTCTAACTGGAGAAGCTCACATGGTTCTGACCTCTGGTTAAGGTAGGAGGTCCTCACTCCTGTGGCTGGAAGGACATGCCTAAACAAAACCTTAATTCCTTTACAATCTCTCGTTTCTTGTTTCCTTGACCCTCCCGAAAACAGACGGGCTGCAGTGGGTGCAACTGAGGGACTCTGGAGAGGCTACTCTTTGGTGTGTCCCAAAGGCACTATCTGGGCTTCCCTGGTAGCTCAGAGGTTAAAGCATCTGCCTCCAATGAGAAAGACCCGGGTTCAATCCCTGGGTCAGGAAGATCCCCTGGAGAAGGAAATGGTAACCCACTCTAGTATTCTTGCCTGGAGAATCCTATGTATGGAGAAGCCTGGTAGGCTACAGTCCATGGGGTCGCAAAGAGTCGGACAAGACTGAGGGACTTCACTTTCACTTTCCAGTGGCAGGGGAGATGATGTTCAAACCCAGGCCATGAGACCTATCCCAGGATCAGAGGGGAGAAGGCCCGAAAGTTGGGGTCTCAGCTCTGAATAATTCCCTTCTAAGTCTTCCCAAAGTCTTTGAGGAATAGATAAAAGGTGGTACATATGTACAATGGAATAGTACCTGGCCATCGAAAAGAATAATGCCATTTGCAGCAACAGGGATGGACCTAGAGATTATCATAGTGAGTGAAGTAAGCCAGACAGAAAAGGAGAAATATCACGTGACATCCCTTATATGTGGAATCTAAAAATAAATGATACAAATGAACTTAGAATCAGACTCACAGATTTCTAGAATGAACTTATGTTTGCCAGAGGGAAGGGTGGGGGGAAGGGATAGTTGGTTGGGATGGGCATGTACGCACCGCTATATTTCAAATGGAGAGCCAACAAGGACTTACTGGAGAGCATAGGCAACTCTGCTCCATGAGATGCTGCAGCCTGGATGGGAGGGGAGTCTGGGGGAGAATGGACACATGCATACCTATGGCTGAGTCCCTTCCCTGTTCATCTGAAACTATCACAACATTGTTTCTTAATGGGCTACATCCCAATATAAAATAAAAAGCTTTAAGAAGAAAAGAAAAGGTACTGAGAAAACAGCTTTGTGTCTGGGGAGAAGAATGAACAAAGGCTTTTTTTTTTTTTTTTTTAGGTGTTCATGTGCACGGACCACAGTCTCCCATGTGCTGTAGTAAAGCTTAGGATTTTTCTAGGTGTTCTCACTGCTTCTTAACAAAAATGACAACCATATTCTGGGCTTTGGAGCTGCAGAGTCTAGCCAAACTCAGAAAGCTCTGCCAATTCAAATAGACTTCCCTTTAAAATAGCATGAAGCATTCTCCCTCTCCACCCAGATTTATGGGTTTCCAGCCCTTTGGTACAACCAAGTATCAACACAGCTTCTGATCCGTTTCAATCCCCCAAAGGGTTTGAAGCTGCCTGTTTGGCTGCCACTCTCGATCTTGCTGAGAGGACAACGATGAAGCCTTCAAGCTGGGCAGAGTCCACAGGGGAGTCCCTTCCTTCTGCCACTCGGTTGTAATTGCCTGTAAGAACACTAATTTGCGCTGGCCGAAGATCTGTACTCTAGAAATCAGATATGTTACTCAACACTTTGATTTATTTGGTTTATCTTAGGATCATTAAAAATTAAGTGAGAGAGAAAGAAGCACAATAAATAGAATTCTTCTTGAAAGAACGAAAATCCTTTGGGTATGCCTTTGGTTTTTAGAGCAGAAAGCAGGACTGGATTTTCGGCCTCTGGAGATCATCTGAGGGTCTCCCCTACACAGCTGAGCAGGGGACCACAGGCGAGCAGAGAGGAAAAGCTTGACCTACAAGGGCTTCAGTGCTGCCATCCTGGGTAGATGGGAGCAGACAGGCCAGCCATGGAAGCACAGGCCTCTTTTCCCTCAACGCTCTGTCGGAATTGAAAGCACATGCGATAATGATCGCTTTTCAGCACTGCGGTTTGGTGATTTTTCCAGCAGGGGAGCTGGTTCATGGTGGAGTCTGTGAGCAATGAATTAGGAGTTAGCAACCAGGAAGAGATGAAGTCTCCTTGCGCTTAGTCACTCAGCTGTGTCAGACCTTGCGACCCCGCGGACTATAGCCTTCCAGGCCCCTCTGTCCATGGGACTTCCCAGGCAAGGGAACTGCAGCAGGTTGCCTTTTCCTCCTCCAGGAGATCTTCCCAACCTAGAGATCGAACCTACGTCTCTTGTGTCTTCTGCATGGCAGGCAGATTCTTTACCCATGAACCATCAGAGCCAGAGCTGAAGTTCGACAGCAAACCTTTCGGTCACGTTCGTGCAAAATTTCAGGAACCATTGGAGTGAAACTTTTCAAAAGAATTTTCCGTTGCCTTCAGAGGCAACCTCAGATTTTTGCTAAAGAAAAAAGAGAGCTGGTCTGATGATTCCAGGAGGTGATGTGTTTCGGGGGCCAATCTTTCGTCATGTAAATTCAGGCAATTTCCTAAGGGCTGCTGAAGACAGCTGCTGTTCCCAAATCACAGAGAACTGTCAGTTTCACGAACTTTCTCTGCAGTTCTGGGGCCTCTCCCACGCCCTCATTGCTATGCACAAACTCCTTTCTTGTGGAACATTTCATTTCCTGGAAAGTGGCTGAGCCAGCAGAGCTGCAGGCCCAGATGTTACCCAGTGCACTCAAGAGGGGACCCGAGTTCACAGCACCTGTGTGAGGGCTCCGGGTGAGCCCTCCACCCCCACCCCAGTCTGGGGAGATGCATGTTCATGGTGTGCATGTGACCCCAGTGTGGCTGGAGACCGACCGCAGCTGTACCTCCCGAGGGGCCCTCCCCGACACAGAGCCTCTGCCCCGGGAGGAGCCACGGCGTTCCCACTTCCTCTGATCTTCTGTCCCTCCAGTGCCTTTTATGTGTCTTGTATCAATGTGTCACCCCTGTGATGAGAAGCCCTTCCTCCAGATGTGTCTGAGCAAGGAAGCGGTTCCACATGGCATCTTCCTTGCAGACCAGAGCCTGCAGACAGTTCCAGAGCCTGGACTGTGGCAACAGTGACTGTAAGAGCAAAGCAAGGGCTGCTTAGAAACATGTATATTACCATATACAAAATCAGATAGCCGGCAGACAGTCACGATGTGATGTAGGGAGCTCAAATCCGGCGCTCTGTGATAACCTGGAGAGGTGGGATGGGGTGGGAGGGAGGCTCAGGAGGGAGGGAACAGATGTATACCTATGGCTGATCCGTGCTGATGTGTGGGAGAAGTCAACACAACGTTGTAAAGGACTTACCCTCCAATTAAAAATAAATTAATTTTAAAAAAAAGCAACAAAATAGAGCCAACAGGTCTGCTAAATTGCCCAAATACCTGGGAGATTGCTTCAAACGTTCCAGCCGTGGTCAGTTCCTCCTCACTGACTGAACGCAGGCTGACCTGCCCCAGGGATAAAGCAAGACCTGGCCTAGTCCTCTTGGGTCACTGCAGCACCAGGGCTCAGAGTTATGCATCAGGAGCGGCTGTTCAAATGGAGTGGTTTGTGGCCTGTCCAAACTCCTCTCTCCCTGGCCTTGGTGCTTGAGGAGTAGGGGGCGGGGCATTAGAAGCTGAGATTTGCAGCTCAACGCAAAGGCCAGAGGCGAGGGTACTGAGATGAGCTGGGAAGTGGCTCTGGAAAGCTGCTCCCTTTCTGATCCTTGAGACCCGTGACTGTTGGTTTGTGCGGGTATGCGCTCTGTGCTCAGTGACTGATTTTCCCAACCCTAGCTTCCTTCCAGGCTCCTCTGGGCGGGAGATTTCCCAGGCAACAACACTGGAGGGGGTTGCCATTTCCTTCTCCAGGGGTTTTCTTGACCCAGGGAGCAAACCCAGGTCGCCTGTGGCTCCTTGCTTAGCAGGCAGATTCTTTACCTGCTGAGTCATGGGGGAAGCCTGAATGTTAGTTTACCTGCAAAAAAGGGGAGATACTCTGCAGGTGTGCCTAAAGTGAGGCTCTTAAAGGGGAGATTCTCTGCAGGTGTGCCTAAAGTAAGGCTCCTAAGGTAGAGCGATTATCCTGGATTCTGTCAGTGGACCCTAACTGCAATCATGTGCGTCCTTCTATGAGGAGGTGGAGGGGAGATTTGATGCACAGAAGGGAAGGCGGCGGATCACAGAGGCAGAGTTTGGAGTCAGAAGCCAAGGACTGTGGCAGCCACCAAAATCTGGAGCGTGTGAAGAACAGGTTTCCCCTTGAGCCCCCAGAGGAAGAGGGGTTTGCTGAGACACTGTGATCTCAGCCTAGTGATACTGGCTTTGAATGTCTGGCCTCCAGAACTAAAAGAGAATAAATGTGTTGTTTTAAGCCACCAAGTGTGTGGTCATTTGTCATGTCAGTTACAGGACACCATTAACACAGAGGGCAGAGGGAACAAGTCTGAGAGTAGGGTCTTGGAGATGACTTGCATTTAAGGGAGTGGTGGTGAGCACGTATTAAAAAAAGTCCGCGTCAAAAGCTAGGAGCCGAGACGATAGACCGCAGGCAGGAGTCACACTGAAATCTCCCTCCCCACCGCATCCAGCCCAGATAAGGCATCTCCACTATGAGGGTTTCCTCTGATATGCCCAGGAACCTAGAGACATGGGCTCTGGGACCATCAGGGTCTATCTCAACCCAGATGTGTGTATCTGGTGAGGGACACATCCTCTCCTGCTTAGAAAGGTTGATACTGATAGCTCTTGAGAGTCCTTATTATCAGCTAATGTGTTTTTAGTGGTCTGTGTGCTCAGCTATGCCTGATTCCGTGTGACCCCATGGACTGCGGCCCTCCAGGCTCCTTTGTCCATGGAATTCTCCAGTCAAGAATACTGGAGTGGGTTACCATTTCCTTTTCCAGGGATCTTCCTGACCCAGGGACCAAACCCGTATCTCTTGAATCTCCTGCATTGGCTGGCAGATTCTTTAGCACTAGCGCCACCTGGGAAGCCCGTTATTAGGTGAATGGCTAACTGGATTCAGGGATTCTTGCTCTGGAGAAGGCGGTGGCAGCCCACTCCAGTACTCTTGCCTGGAAAATCCCAGGGACAGAAGAGCCTGGTAGCCTGCAGTCCAGGGGGTTGCAAAGAGTCGGACACGACTGAGTGACTTCACTTTCAGTTTTCACTTTCATGCATTGGAGAAGGAAATGGCAACCCACTCCAGCGTTCTTGCCTGGAGAATCGCAGGGACGGGGGAGCCTGGTGGGCTGCCATCTATGGGGTCTCGCAGAGTCGGACATGACTGAAGTGACTTAGCAGCAGCAGCAGCAGCAGCAGCAGTCTCTTACTCAGTCTTGTGGGGCCACAGTGAGTGAGTCGTGTGAACGGCCTGATCTCTAGGAGTGGGAGCGGCTGGGAAGCAGCCTTTGGAAGAGGAATCGCTGATCGACCTCACCTGCAACCCAAAAAACTTCTATCCATTCTTCCACGCACCTTCTGCCTTGGAGGTGGGAACTGGAGACCTCAAGGGACCCTGAAGAGACCTCTGCAGTCCTCTTCCTTCCTGATGGAGGCAGGCCATCACACATGTCTCGGGTGGATGCTGCTTGCAGGAGGAAGTGGGTTAGGTCCTGCGTTTTCTTTGTAACTCTTGGGCTTCATCAGCAGGACGCAGTTTACCATGCTCATCCATGGCACGGTGAGGAGGGACGGATGTGAGGGGTGAGACCCCGCTGAGAATTTAGGGCCACCCATGGAAAAGACATGGCTGGTCTTCAGATATCTCGGAAGTGGGCAGGTTCCTGGGCTGTGGATGGGGTTGCTGGCCATCATGTCTGAGGCCAGTGAGCTAAGAGCATCCCACCAATCCCAGAGGTTCGTGGGAGATTGGTGGAAGGTTGTTTTCCTTGCCTCAAGGCAGTGACATCTGAATGTGCTGTTTCTTAACTGTCTCCCTTGTCTGGAACTCAGACCTCTCATCTTTGTTTCTTTGTTCCCTCGAGCTGAGTTTCTTGGGATCCTTCAGCAAAGGAGCTGAGAAAATGTCTGATTCCCAGAGTTAAAGGAATTACCATGATGTCCCCAGAAGACTGCTCAGCTCTTAACTCAAATGTCAACAGTATAAATACTTCCATTCCCTGAGTCGAGAATCTTCAAAAGCAGAAATAGTCCTTCCTTAGGTCAGCAGTCCTTGGCTTGTGGTTGCAACCCCCAGGGGGACTATCTAGTCACTGGCAGAGTGGGTGAAAAATTAGGAACAAATGTCTTGGCGTGATGGCTGTCCACGCTCTGCAGGGACCGAGGCGTCCATGGGATCCGGCATTTGAGTCACTCCAGGGGCCGTGACCACAGCTGAACTATGTGTCCAAGAGGCATCGCTGGGGTGACTCAGCCTCAGGGCCTCCCACGCCTTGGGTGTCCCATTTGCCCGCTGTTTCCTGGCCGTGGGGGCACACACGCAGTGAAGGACGGAGCCCACAGGGGCCCACGAAATTGCATTTCCCACAGCTCATAGAAAGTACCCAGGGTTTCAGAATGAGTCAGAGCAGGGCAAGCTGGGTGAGGGTTTTTGGATGACTTTTTCTTTTATTCCAAGGAACTTGAATGCTTGCAAGCTGTGAGCTCAGGCTTGGCTAAAGGGACCCAGAGAAGCAAGAAATGGAAAAGATGTGACTGCATTTGAAGCTAATCTTACTCTCCTAAATCAAGGAATCCTTGAGCATGACAGCTTGGAGAGGCAGACCATAAAATTTCCTAGACACTGGAACGTGACCAATGAAGCTCCAGGAAGAGTGATGCTTCCACTGAAACGGGCTGGGCCGGTCCTCCTAGCATCTCCACGTCCCACCACCTCCAGGACAGTGAATGTTCTCCAGGGGGACAGAGACCTGGAGCCCAGCCTGCCGGTCGCTCCAAGCCTTCCTGAAGACACTCTGCTTGCTCCTCGCGCCCTGGGGCAGTCAGCTCAGTTCTCTGGAGTTCCCCCATTGAGTCCTACCCCCACATGTGTGGAAAAGAGTAAAAGGAAAGCAACTAAGAGGAAGGCTCAGCCAGTCCCTGCTTGTCCCCCATTTCCTCTTGTGTCTCAAGTCACCAACATGTGGAAGAGAACGTTTCCCAGTGCCGGGCTGGGCAGAAACTGGTGCTCGCGGGTGAGACAAGCTGGGAGGCTGGAAAGGTGGAGGTAGTGAAGGTGTCCAAGGGGATCTGGGTGAGGCAGGCAGAGTCATTATGGGCTCAGTGCAAAGAGCCATAGCCTGTGCTGTGGGTCTGGAGTGAAAGGGATAGATGGAGGCTGGTATTGGCCGCCTGCTCTCTGCGGCTCTCGCTCAACCCCAGGGCTCCCACTCAACAGTATCTAGTTTACAGATGCTTCTCTGCTTTTCCCTGTGTCTTCAGAGACAAGACACAGGCGACAGGAGCTCTGACAACTCTATGTCTCCAAATACTAATATTTGTCGAGTACCTGTTATTACCTGTCAGCTATGGTGCTAGACATTGAGCAAACAGCAGCAAAAATAAAAAATAATAAGAAACAAACAAAAATCTCCCCTGAATCCTGCCATTATAGACCTTATATCATAGTCAGAAAAGAGCAATTTAAAAAAATCAACATAATGAAGAAGTCAATGTCACTCCTGTCTCTTTGCTCATGTAAAGGGTCACACAGCTCTTGGAACCCTCCTTACGTCATTTGCAAATAGAAAAGTTGTCATTGAATGAGGTCCCTTCCTCCCCCTGCATCTGATACGTTAGGACTTGTTCCTTCCCTGAATCCAGTTCATGTTGGGGAAGGACATGGTTGCGCCTCTTACAAGCCTAACCAAGAGGGAGAGAGACAGTCACTCTGCAGCTCCTTGTTGCCTCTGGTTGGCCTGCCTGGCCCCAGCCTAACCAATGAAGTGCGTGGATTTTAGGGGGAGTCACCACACATTTAGATTCGAGGCACAGTTCCTGTTAGAAACTATTATTATGGCATTGCTACTACCCAATGCCCCAGTTCATCCAGGGGACAGGTGATGGGTGCGAGGACCATAGACGTAACCATAGCAACAGAGAGAAATGAAGACAGATGAAATTTTGGAGACCAACCTAATGCACAGGTTGTCAAGGATGGAGGGAAAAGAAGAATCAAGAAAAATCCCTTGGATGGATATTTGGCTTGAGCAATTGCATATTATCAATATATGGATAACAAAAGAAATGGTGTCAGAAGTTGTTAGAGAAAAATGCTAAAATATCAATGTTTAGTTTTGATCATCAATTTTCACTGAATCACTGATGATTCAGCCTAGCTGCTATTGATGCTGGCATCCTGTAGGGAAAAATACATTATAGGGTATCAATTTTCCTCCTAAAGTGGAAACAGTCAATGCTAATTAAAAAAAACTTCTCTATTATAATTATAGCTACATTACTTTGCCGACTAAGGTCCGTCTAGTCAAGGCTATGGTTTTCCTGTGGTCATGTATGGATGTGAGAGTTGGACTGTGAAGAAGGCTGAGTGCCGAAGAATTGATGCTTTTGAACTGTGGTGTTGGAGAAGACTCTTGAGAGTCCTTTGGACTGCAAGGAGATCCAACCAGTCCATTCTGAAGGAGATCAACCCTGGGATTTCTTTGGAAGGAAGGATGCTAAAACTGAAGCTCCAGTCCTTTGGCCACCTCATGCGAAGAGTTGACTCATTGGAAAAGACCCTGATGCTGGGAGGGATTGAGGGCAGGAGGAAAGGGGACGACCGAGGATGAGATGGCTGGATGGCATCACTGACTTGATGGATGTGAGTCTGAGTGAACTCTGGGAGTTGGTGATGGACAGGGAGGCCTGGCGTGCTGCGATTCATGGGGTCACAAAGAGTCGGACATGACTGAGCAACTGAACTGAACTGACTGAAATCATGAGTAATTCTTTTAAAAGAAAGCACAAAGGAAAAAGTAACCCTCCAACCTTCCATTATTGTTGTTTAACTTCTTTACCCATAAATACCCCTTCTCTAAACATAAAAGGTTTCAGTTTAATTTCTAAGTAAAAGAAAAGTTGACTGAACCTCACACCCCACATCCCACTAGACAAGCTAGTAAAAGAGTCTCAAGTTGGAAACAGAAAGGGCACAGATGAGCAGGGTGAAGTTCAAGATGAGTGATACAGGGATGTTCTGAGCTTGAAGTCCTTCCTAAGCATCAAAAACTAGCCCTCACCCCAGGCCCCTGCTCCTGGCAGAGCTTGCTAAAAGGGTCAGCATCACTCCTACTGACTCCTCGAACCAATGAGGAGGAAATAGCTTGGAAGGACATCTGGGAGGAGGCAGTCTACAGTTAGGGAAAATGTATGGCATTTGGAGCCAGACACACCTACGTTCAGTCCTGACCTCCACTACCTCCTAGTGAAGTCTTTGGGAAAGTAATTTCTCTGAGCCTCATCTGAAAAATGCAGATTTGGTGACAGACCTCCCTGGTTTTTCTGATGACTCAGCATTGTGTACAGAAGACACTCAGCACAGCGCCACCCTGTATGGAAAGCCAATAAACAGAGCCCGAGTCAGGCTCTTCAGAGGACTGCGGCTTAATGGTAGAATTCAGGGACTTTAGAGCACACAAGGGATTTTTAAATTTCTTTTTTTGGATGGGAAAACCTCCTTTTTCAAATTCATAGGATTCTTAAAAAAATTACACTTAGTATTTACCAATGAAATACAGAAAAATAAAATTAAAGAGCATCTGTTTTATTTCCATGATTCAAGGGCTTTATGTAAAAAATGTTAAAAAGTTGATGTCGGTCTCTCAGTCATATCTGACTCTTTGCAACCTCATGGATTGCAGCATGCCAGGCTTCCCTGTCCATCATCAACTCCCTTGAGCTTGCTCAAACTCATGTCCCTCGAGTCCGTGATGCCATCCAACCATCTCATCCTGTCATCCCCTTCTCCTCCTGCCTTCAATCTTTCCCAGCTTCAGGGTCTTTTCCAGTGAGTCAGTTTTTCACATCAGGTGGCCAAAGTATTGGAGTTTCAGCATCAGTCCTTCCAATGAGTATTCAGGACTGATCTCCTTTAGGATGGACTGGTTGGATTTCCTTGCAATCCAAGGGACTCTCAAGAGTCTTCTCCAACACCACAGTTCAAAAGCATCAATTCTTCAGCTCTTAGCTTTCTTTATAGTCCAACTCTCACATCCATACATTACTACTGGAAAAACCATAGCTTTGACTAGACAGACCTTTGTCACCAAGGTAAAGTCTCTGCTTTTTAATATGCTGTCTAGGTTGGTCATAGCTTTTCTTCCAAGGAGCAAGCGTATTTTAATTTCATGGCTGCAATCGCCATCTGCAGTGATACTGGAGCCCCCCTCCAAATAAAGTCTTTCACTGTTTCCATTGTTTCCCCATCTATTTGCTATAAAATGATGGGACCAGATGCCATGATCTTAGTTTTCTGAATGTTGAGTTTTAAGCCATCTTTTTCAGTCTCCTCTTTCACTTTCATCAAGAGTCTCTGTAGTCCTTCTTTTTCTGTCATATGGATGGTGTCATCCGCATATCTGAGGTTATTGATATTTTTCCCGGCAATCTTGATTCCAGCTTGTGTTCATCCAGCCCAGCATTTCACATGATGTACCCTGCATATAAGTTAAATAAGCAGTGACAGTATACAGCCTTGATGTACTCTTTTTTCCAATTTTGAACAAGTCCATTGTTTCATGTCTAACTGTTGTTCCTTGACCTTGACCTGCACACAGATTTCTCAGGAGGCAGGGAAAGTAGTCTAGTATTCCCATTCTTAAAGAATTTTCCAAAGTTTGTTGTGATCCACACAGTCAACGGCTTTGGTGTAGTCAATAAAGCAGATGCAGATGTTTTTCTGGAGCTCTCTTGCTCTTTTGATGATCCAACGGATGTTGGCAATTTGATATCTGGTTCCTCTGCCTTTTCTAAATCCAGCTTGAACATCTGTTGAAGCCTGGCTTGCAGAATTTTGAGCATTACTTTGCTGGCATGTGAGATGAGTGCAATTGTGCAGTAGTTTGAACATTCTTTGGCATTGCCTTTCTTTGGGATTGGAATGAAAACTGACCTTTTCCAGTCCTGTGGCCACTGCTGTTTTCCAAATTTGCTGGCATATTGAGTGCAGCACTTTCACATCATCATGTTAAGAAGTTTGCTTGTAATAATAAATTCTTATTCTTGAAGTGATAAAGAGGATGGAAATCTGATAAGCCCTCCAAAAACAACAAAAATCTCATGCCAAATTTTAAGACTATCACATAGTTTCTGCTGATTCAGGACTTTTTACAATGTTGAAAGCGGGTATTTTAGCCAAGTTTAAACACAGGGAGGCCTATATATTGAAACATTTTGGGTTCACAGATAAACACACGAATTAGTATGGGTGTAATTTTTTTAACTGTTTAAAAATTATGAACAATTTGTGTAGAACATCATCTGGAAACCTAAATCTGGAGGTACTTACTTGTCAATAAGTTCTTCTCCTGAATAAGCTGCTGTGTTGTGTGTGTTCGTCTTTGCACTTTCTGGAAGCTTCAGTAGCCAGCAGTGAGAACTCTTCCTCAGGTTTGTCCTGACTTTCCACCTCCACACTATTTGCTCTATATGATATAATTAAAACAGCATTGTGTTTGGAGAATATGAATACTTGAAATCAAACTTCTCTCTGACTTTGATTAACTGCACGACCTTTCTGTATCAGCTATCGCCATAGTGATGCTGTGTAACAAACACTCCCAAATGCAAAAGCTTTTTATCAGTGTGTACCAACACGCTCATGAACTCCATGCTGATCCATGGAGCTGGTCAGCCCTGGGCTTGGTGGGCAGCTGTGCTTCAGGCTCTGGGCCTACTGGGTTTGGCTACTGACTTTGAGATAAACTGAATCTGCTGCTAAGTTTTGTTCAGGGTCAAGGCTAAAAAGGCAGTGGCCACCCAAGGAAAACTCTTTTAGTAGCAGACCTCAGAGTGCAAGAGCCAAGCCAAACTGCCCAAGCACATCTAAGGCTTGTGCTCATTCATATCTGCTCATGTTCCTTGTGTTCTGAGAAACCTGTATGCAGATCAAGAAGCAACAGTTAGAACCAGACATGGAACAACGGACTGGTTCAAAATTGGGAAAGGAGTATGACAAGGCTATATATTGTCACTCTGCTTATTTAACTTGTATACAGAGTACATCATGTAAAATGCTGGGCTGAACGAATCAAAAGCTGGAATCAAGATAGTTGGGAGAAATATCAACAACCTCAGATATGCAGATAATACCACTCTAATGGCAGAAAGTGAAGAACTAAAGAGCGTCTTGATGAAGGTGAAAGAGCAGAGTGAAAAAGCTGGCTTAAAACTCAACATTCAAAAAACTAAGATCATGGCATATGGTCCCATCCCTTCATGCCAAATAGATGGGAAAACAATAGAAGCAGTGACAGACCTTATTTTCTTTAGTTCCAAAGTCACTGTGGATGGTGAGTACAGCCATGGAATTAAAAGACCCTTGCCCTTTGGAAGGAAAGCTATGAGAAACCTAGACAATATATTGTGCTTCCCAGGTGGCTCAGCAGATAAGGAGTCTGTCTGCAATACAGGAGCTGCAGGATATGCGGGTTCAGTCCCTGGGTGGGAAGACCCCCTGGAGGAGGGCACGGCAGCCCACTCCAGCATTCTTGCTGGAGAATCCCATGGACAGAGGAGCCTAGCAAGCTACAGTGCATCGTGTCACAAAGAGTGGGACACGACTGAAGTGACTGAGCGCAGACAATATATGAAAAACCAGAGACGTCACTTTGGTGACAAAGATCCGTATAGCCAAAGCTTGGTCTTTCCAGTAGTCATGTACGGATGTGAGAGTTGGATCCTATAGGAAACTGAGCACTGAAGAATTGATGTTTTCACATTGTGATGCTGGAGAAGACTCTTAAGAATCCCTTGGGCAGCAAGGAGATCAAACCAGTCAATCCTAAAGGAAATCAACCCTGAATATTCATTCACCTGGTGAGAAGAGCCGATTTATTGGAAAAGATCTTGATGCTGGAAAAGACTGCGGGCAGGAGAAGGGGTGACAGAGGATGAGACGGTTAGATGATATCCCTCACTCAACGGACATGAATGTGAGCAAACTCCAGGAGATTATGAAGGACAGGGAAGACTGGTGTGCCGCAGTCCACGACCCCAAAGAGTCAGACACAACTTAGCGACTGAAAACAACATGTTCCTTTGGACAGAGTGCGTCCCTGTGTGATGGAGCTGCTTGGGAGGGGAGGTGTGTGAGTATTTGTGGACAATTGTCCAAACTATCAGGCTGTCCAAAGCCATCTGTAAAACTAGAAGTAATGTTTCCCACCTCCTGGGCTGCTATGTGTGTGTGTTTGACAGACACAAGTGTCTGTTCCATGGATGAAGTCAGCTTTGTCCTGGTCCAGTTGTCCAAACACACAAATGTCAGATACACAGCTCTCATTGCATAAATTCCCGGGGCCCCCTCAGAGGCGGGCACCCATAGCAAGACTAAGGTGACCTTATCTTCGCTAAGTGACCACAGCTTCCCCTACCAGAGCTTTCACTTGGTTTTTAGGGCCCCCACCCCACCAGCCAGCCTGACCCTCATTTGGCAGAAGGGCTTAATAACTAAAGCCATTTTTTTGTCTTCTTCTTCCTAGGAACTGTAGAGACCAAGACAGATAGTTGCTTCCTTTTATCTCTTTCTTCTCCTGAACTCACCCCAAGTACAAATCTTATCCAAAACACATCTTTGATAATCTGATGCGAGTTTGGCAGCCAAAGAGGATTCTTGGAGAATTTATGTCACCATCTTGATAATAGAACTTTCCACACTGATCCCTTAGAATGTGTCTGTTTAACTCCAAGGGGTTTGGGAATAGAGCTGCTTTTCAAATGGACCGGTTTGTGGTCAGCAACTTTAGCCTTTGGGACATGAAGAATCTTGTTTGTGAGGATGCTTGCTTTGTTCACAGGAGAGCATACAGTTGCAGCATGGCTGGTGATCCAAGGGTGAAGTATCTCGCTGACAGCTTTGTGGCCCATGGCAGTTATATGTTCAAAGACAGAGACTCTGCTTCTGTTGCATCAGAGCTTGTAACTTACAATTCATCTTGACATGGAGGCATTGAAACCTTTTGTTTAAGGCTTAGGTTGGACTAAGTTGTGCGTGCATGCTCAGTCATGTCTGACCCATTGCAACCGCATGGCCTGTAGCCTGCCAGCCTCCTCTGTCTGTGGGATTTTCTGGGCAAGAATACTGGAGTGTCATTTCCTCCTCCAGGGGATCTTCCTGACCTAGGGATCGAACCTGTATCTCCTGCATTGACAGGCAGATTCTTTACCGCTGAACCACCTGGGAAGCCCAGATCACAGTTGGGAGAAGTCTGAAATAAGGGAAAGATGCACTCTGCGAGTGCACTGTAGCACAGAAGATGCTGCCGTATTGGGACACAGAGAGCTGAGCCAACGGATCCACTGAGGCGTGAAACTTAAGATGCCACAGTGTCACGTGGCACAAGAGCTTTGTGCCTGGAAGACTCAAACCCTGTCTCCACCAGTTGACACTGTGCAGTCTCAGACGTGCCACGTAATGGCTTCATACCTCAGCTTCCTCCTGTCTGATGCTCACAGTCAGACCTCACTCCCCCTTAATGGCTTCATACCTCAGCTTCCTCCTGTCTGATGCTCACAGTCAGACCTCACTCCCCCTTAATGGCTTCATACCTCAGCTTCCTCCTGTCTGATGCTCACAGTCAGACCTCACTCCCCCTGGATGGCTTCATACCTCAGCTTCCTCCTGTCTGATGCTCACAGTCAGACCTCGCTCCCCCTGGATGGCTTCATACCTCAGCTTCCTCCGTCTGATGCTCACAGTCAGACCTCACTCCCCCTGGATGGCTTCATACCTCAGCTTCCTCCTGTCTGATGCTCACAGTCAGACCTCGCTCCCCCTGGATGGCTTCATACCTCAGCTTCCTCCTGTCTGATGCTCACAGTCAGACCTCACTCCCCCTGGATGGTGCGGAGATCGGAGATAATGTAGCCAATCTGTCAACACAAGGCGCTGTCCCGAGAGACTGTGAAGCACAGGCAATCAAGTCCCGTTTGCTGGTGTCGCCACCCGGATGGGGTCATGGACCCACCTCTCACCAGCTGTGTGGCCTTGGGCACGTTGCTCCATCTGTCTGAGCCTCAGGGTCTGAGTCTGTAGAGTGATGATGGTGGACCGCCCACCATACAGATGCTGTGAAGGTCAGATGCGGTGACGAGGCGTGGCAGGAGTCCTGCACGGGGTCGTGCTGAATCCCACGACATCAAGTGTTGCAGGAGGAGGTAGGGCACAGCTGGCTTGTCACGGCCAAGGCTGAAGGCAGGTCCACTCAGGTGGACCCAGGTGCCTCTAGAAAGGCCTTTCCAGGTTGCACCGGTCAGCTTAGTCCTCTCCACGCCCACTTGCTCCTGAGCAGTCCTGAGCTGCCACTCAGGGCTACGTGGCCTTGGAGCCCAGCTGGAGTGTGGTGTCATAAGGACATCCACACAAATCAGCGCTGAACTCAGAGACACCTGCGAGGCTGTCGGAAACTGGGGGAACATCTTTGAGGTTCTCAGGGTTGGATGGCATCACTGACTCAATGGACATGACTTTGAGCAAACTCTAGGAGAGAGTGAAGGACAGGGGAGCCTGGCGTGCTGCAGTCCATGGGGTCACAAATGGCTGGACATGACTGAGTGACTGAACAATTCTCTGTGAACGAGGCGGGGCAGAATAACTACTTTTCCGTTGAGACAGAGCCTGGCTGCATCTCACTAAGCCTTGATGTCTTGTTTTGGAAAAGGATCCCAAATCACTTGTTTCTCCACTTTTCTGAAGAAAGATCATTTCTTTTCCCTCTGTTTATTTACTTTCGCCAGGATTTATCTTGAGGCAAAACCCGGCCACATGCCAGCTGCTCTGTCTTCACACTGGAGGTTTCAACGTTGGGGGATTATGAGATGTGCTGAGAAACGCCAGCCTCTGTGTGGGGGAGAAAGGGCTAGTTGGGGACCCCATAAAGCCTCAGGCTGGAGTCTGGGAAGCCTACACAATGGGCTACAGCAGGGGCCTGAGGGTTTACACAGAGTCCTGATATGCTTTCCACAGGTTACACTCCCGGGGTGACCCTGGCTTGGCTATAACTGGGTTGCAGCCGGCAGATTCATTCATCCTATTAATATTTTCTAAACATCTACCAGGCATCAGGCAAGATCCCCTCATCCTTGCCACAAAGGCTGGGGAAGAGGAACATGAACCAAGTAATCTGAGACGTAACAAAGCAAGCAGCGCCTGGAAGAAAAATATAGAGTCCCGAGTGCCTCTACCAGCTGCTGCTGCTGCTGCTGCTAAGTCACTTCAGTTGTGTCTGACTCTGTGCGACCCCGTAGACGGCAGCCCACTAGGCTCCCCTGCCCCTGGGATTCTCCAGGCAAGAACACTGGAGTGGGTTGCCATTTCCTTCTCCAATGTATGAAAGTGAAAAGTGAAAGTGAAGTTGCTCAGTTGTGTCTGACTCTTAGCGACCCCGTGGACTGCAGCCTACCAGGCTCCTCCATCCATGAGATTTTCCAGGCAAGAGTACTGGAGTGGGCTGCCATTGCCTTCTCTGGGGACCTGATTTATTCCAGAGTCAGAGAGTGTTCTCCTAAGAAAGTGAAGGTAGCTGAACCCTGGCACATTCATGTCCCTGGAGAAGAAAATGGCAACCCACCCCAGTCTTCTTGCCTGGAGAATTCCATGAACAGAGGAGCCTGGTGGGCTATTGATTCCGGATGAATCAATACATGAATTCTGTTTTCTGTCCAGAAACAGACCCAAAGAGGTTTTACTGGGAAGCGCTCCCAGGAGAATTCCATAGGGATGTGGAGCGGCAGGACTGGACATGGGGAAGAGCTGACTTATAACATGGCTGCAAATAAGACCCCAGTGAAACCAACAGGTGACTCTATAGTAGAATTGTCCTTTAGAGTCGTCCCAACTGAGGTGAGAGAAGTGGGTCTCTGTGGCTCCAGGTCAGCCAGTCACTGGCCGTGGAACACTGTTGGGACCAGGAGAACCCTGAGTCAGGAGATCCCTGGGGCTGAGAGCGATCCCCAGTAAGGGATGTGGCCGTGAGCCACCAGCAGCCCGTTGGGGTTGGGGATGATGCATCCTCTGGAAGAGGGAAGCCCCAGGAAGCCATCACAGCAACACATCCTTGTTGAAAGCCACCGGGAGTAGGTTCTTCTAAGTGTCCTGAGTCAGTTCGGATGATAGGAACACTCTCTGCCCTCACGCAGCGCACTGACGGTTCTACACCTTGCCCTATCCGCTCCTCTCCCCTGAGATCTAAGGCCTGACCCCCAACCACCTATGTGAGAGTCCTCTGAGATGGACACGCCCCCACAAAGAGCAAACAGTGTGCACAAAGCCTGGTCCTGCCCTCCCCTCCCTCCAAACCCGCTCTCCCCACAGCCTTGCCCATCTCAGCTGCGGAAAGCTTATCCTTCCAGTCCACAGGCCGGAAAGCACCCATCTCCCACAGACCAGCTCTACCCTCCTCTCAAATCTAGAATGTGAGTCCATCTCCGTGGCCACCACTTCGGCCCACGCCTCCATTAACCTTAGCCCCCACCGGGATCGTCATAATAACCTTCTCTCTGGCTTCCTCTTTCTGTCCTTTTCTTCCAAGTCTATCCTCAACCGACCAAGCACGGTGACTCTACTAAAATACGTGTCAGTCTATGCCCTCGTGTGACTCACCACCCTGTGAGCCCAGCTCATTCAGGACATAGCCTCACAGTGGTCTCCACGGCTGTCCTGCCACCAGCTTTATTTAGGTATTTTATTTATTGTCCATCTTTCCAATTAATCAGCACTCATTGGGTCATAGAGAAATCAAAGGAGTTCCAAAAACATCTATTTCTGCCTCATTGACCATGCTAAAGCCTTTGACTGTGTGGATCACAACAAACTGTGGAACATTCTTAAAGAGATAGGAACACCAGACTAACTTAACTGTCTTCTGAGAAACCTGTATGCAGGTCAAGAAGCAACAGTTAGAACTGGACACGGAACAAGGGACTTATTGAAAATTGGGAAAGGAGTACATCAAGGTTGTATATTGTCACCCTGCTTATTTAATTTATATACAGAGTACATCATGCAAAATGCCAGGCTGGATGAATCACAAGCTGAAATCAAGATTGTCAGGAGAAATATTAACATTCTCAGATGTACAGATGATTCTACTCTAATGGCAGAAAATGAAGGGAAACTGAAAAGTCTCTTGATGAGGGTGAAAGAGGAGAGTGAAAAAGCTGGCTTAAAACTCGATGTTCAAAAAAATGAAGGTCATGACATCCAATCCCATCACTTAATAGCAAATATTAATAGAAGGGGAAAAAGTGGAAGCAGTGACAGATTACATTTTCTTGGGCTTCAAAACCACTGCAGA
Source organism: Aepyceros melampus (assembly GCA_006408695.1). NCBI lineage: Eukaryota > Metazoa > Chordata > Mammalia > Artiodactyla > Bovidae > Aepyceros > Aepyceros melampus. The sequence continues at coordinate 299,847 of SJXQ01004324.1, forward strand.
TTGTGACTGCAGCCATGAAATTAGAAGACACTTGCTCCTTGGGGGGAAAGCTGTGACAAACCTAGATAGTGTATTAAAAAGCATAGACATCACTTTGCTGGTAAAAGTCTGTATAGTCAAAACCATGTATGGATGTGAGAACTGGACCATAAAGAACTGACGATTTCAAACTGTGGTACTGGAGAAGACTTTTGAGATTCCCTTGGACAGCAAGAAGATCAAACCAGTCAGTCCTAAAGAAAATCAACCCTGAATGTCATTGGAAGGACTGATGCTGAAGCTGAAGCTCCAATACTCTGGCCACCTGATGTGAACAGCTGACTCAGTGGAAAAGACCCTGATGCTAGGCAAAGCTGAGGCCAGCAGGAGAAGGGTGTGGCAGAGGATGAGATGGTTAGGTAGTATCATGGACTCAATGGACATGAATTTGAGCAAACTCAGGGAGACAGAGGAGCCTGGCATTCTGCAGTCCGTTGGTCACAAAGAGCTGGACGTGACTTAGTGACTGAATAGCATTTAGCCAATTAAAAGATAAGCTCCACTGAGGGGAGAGTTTTTATTTATTTTTAATGTTTTATTTCTATTCTATTTCTAGTACCTAGGACATGAGTTAGTACATAGTAGGTTTTCAGTAGCTGTTCAGTACATAAAGGGAGTAACTTGATTGCCTAAATCTCCTCCCTAAGCCTCTCCTTGAGAACATAAAAGTGCTTGAATCGGAGTTCAGTATTTCACATCCAGCTAACAGGCTGTGGTTATGTCAGCCCCTGACACTGGACCCCATCTGTTTTCAGGTGGGCCTCCTCCCCATCGAGGACTCAGGCTCTGTACAAGGCACACATCTGTCTGAATCTTGCATGCTCTGATTGACATGGGAAGATTTAGGCTTCCTTGTTACTTTGGGATTTTTCTTTGGAATTGAGCCCAGACTGAGTGTGGACCAGGTAGAGCCCAGATTCTGTTTGCGGTAAATCACCAACAGTAACTTAAAGGTAACTTCTGTACCTTGTTCCCACTCAGCTGTGTAGAAGGAAGATTAGGAAGGAAGATCTGATGGCCAAGTCTGGATCTGATCTTTGGAGAGTGAAGCTCAAGGAAGGTGGAGGCATGAAAAAGAAGATACGAACTTCTCCTCTGCAGTTATCCCGGGGACTGATCAGAGTCATGGGGAAGGTCACAGATGCTTGCAAGGAAGAACAGGCAGTCCTGCAAGTGGGATGGGAGGCCCAGCCCGTGGAGGGGATGGAGTCACGGTGAGGTTCCAGCCTGTCAGCAGAGACTAAGGCCAGACCCTCTGCCTTCGCCCTGAATTTTACACGGTCAGAAAAACAGATTCGGTCTCCAAGGCATAACACATCTCATGAATTTTTAGTTATGAGTGTTCTGCAAAATAGACCATTTCCTCTCATTAAATAAACTTGGGAGCTGTGAGCTGAACATTTCTGAAAAAGCTTGATTCACAAGCCAAGCTATATGTCTAAGAATGGATATTCATGGGGCTAGCCAGTTGGACTTTCCAAGAAATCCTCTGGGCTGGGTTCACAGAAGCTTCTTTCTCCCTCACGTCAAGAGCAGACGTCAGTAACTAGATGAATGCCTTCCCTGAGCACAAATACGTACCTCTAAACTTTTAATCTCTGGGATTCTGTCATCATTACAAATTTTATTCTCAAAACACATAAAATTAATTTTTCCAACTTGTCTGACATCTTGCAAAAATGGAACGAGATTAGCCACAGAGGCCGGACCCAAGGCAGTCAGAGCTACAGGGAGCTGCTGTTTTGGCCTTGGTGGAGGGCAGGGAGGAAAGCGCATTAGAGATGTTTGCGCAGTGGGGCCCCGGGCCTCAGATCGGTACTGCTGGGCATGGATCTGCCTCTTTCATCAACCTTCCAGACTGGAATATTCTCTCTGGTCCCCAGGAAGTGGGGCTATGGTCCTGGCCTGCATAGCCGGGGCAGCACTGGGCTGCTTGCCAGCTGACCCTCCAGTTAAGCAAAGAGACACTCCCCCCCAACCCCTACCCCCAGATCGGCAAGTCACATTTTCCATGGGGCCAGCATCTTGGCCATTTCCACAACTGGGAACCAAGATCTGGGAGCTTTCTGGTCCGGTCTTGAGAAAGGTAAAACTTGGGATTCTGTATCTGGCAGAAGCAGCCCCAGGTGAACCCTGGGAAGGCGCCGGACAGGCTGAGGACACAAAGCCTCCAGAACACCCTACGAAGGTGGCTTCAGACAGACAACTAGGGAGGGCCTTCACCCCGCCCACCTCGCCGGGAGAGCTGGAGGAGCTGCCCGAGGCTTAAACAAGCGGAACCAAACTCAGTTTACAGCCCCAGGGGCAGTTTTCACTGGACACCTCATGGAGAACCAAAGAATGGTTCTCACCACCTTCTTCCCAGAGAGACCGTTCACTCACTGGACTCCAGGGTTCAACACGGGGCGAAATCCCTGCACTCTCCCAGCCACGTGGGGCCCCGCTACAGGACCCCGCCCCCGTGCATTTGGAATCTAAATTCCAACGTGATGAAAAACTCAGTCCTGAAGTTCATCATTTACAGATAACAGGCGGCAGGGCCTTTTGCATCTCCACGCCCTCTGAGGAGAGCTGGTCCTTCAAAGTGGAATTTGGCTTCTCCAAAAAGGCGAGATTGTGAGGACCCAGACAGTGCGGCTTGCCTAGAATAATATGGTGAATCACAGCGGAAACGAGAGCGAAAACAATCTCCAGGCTTGCAGCCCATGGGACTATTTTCTTTTTCTTGTTAAACTCATACACACACACACACACACACACACATTAAAACTAATCCACACGATATTCTAAAATCTTACTTCACTGATAAGTCAGACAAAGACAAATATATGATACCACTTACATGGGGAATCTAAACAACTGATACAAGTGAACTTATTTATAAAACAGAAATGACTCAGACGTAGAGAACAAACTTATGGTTACCAAAGAGGAAGAGTGGGAAGGGGTAAATTGGGAATTTGGGATTAACATATATACACTGCTACATATAACATTTTCCCTGGAGGAGGAAATGGCAACCCACTCCGGTATTCTTTCCTGGAAAATCCAATGGACAGAGGAGTTTGGTGGGTTATAGTCCATGGGGCCACAAAGAGTTGGACATGACTGAGATACTGAGCAAGCATGCATATAACATAAGACCTACTATGCAGAACAGGGAACTATATTAAATATATTGTAATAACCTATAAGGGAAAGGAATCTGAAAAGATGTGTGTATATATATATATATATATATGAATCACTTTGCTGTACATCTGAAACATTGTAAATCAACTCTACTTCGATTTTTAAGAAAGAAAAAAAAACTTGCTTCACTGAGAATATTTCTCTATTTAAAAGCATGAAGGGCTGTCTCTAGTTCAGAACTTGCTTATTTTAATGTATTTATATGAGTAAAATTAGACCCATTTTGTAAAAAGATTTTGCACATTTAAAGACTGATTAATTTTTAAATTTATCCACATGGAAATTATCAGCTACCTTTTATGCACAAGCCATATGGCATAAATGAGTATAATCCCTTTCCCGAATTGTTAACATTAACCTTCTACAAGGTACTCATATATGTTAACCATGTTCAGAAATGAGAACACATATAAACCAAAATAGAAATGGAGGGAGAAAACTAACCATTGAAAGAATTGTAAATCATGAGACTATTTTTCTCTCTGCAAATAAACTGAAATTAATAAGAGATTTTGACCTTAGAAACTTTTTTACCCTGAGGATACTTTGAATAGAAACATTTTATCAGAGTTTCATAAGCACTGATGAATTTTCTGTGAAATAGTTATTTTCTGAGTTGAATTGTCCTGGACCCAATATAATTGTTTGTTCCACTTTCTATCCATCAAGATTAAATGTTTTCACTCGTTTCCATTCTCATTTTACTGTAGCAATTACCACCATGCTCATTTCTCTTCATTTATTTGGGAGAGTTCATGATGAAGATCAGTATCTGATTCCTCAATTAGCAAAAATTTGAACAGTCATTGCTTCTGCCATTATTAATTTTTCTTTGGTGATCTTTATTCTCTGTTTCTACGCAGTCAAATTTTCCTGTCCAATGCTGAACATCAGAATTTAGGCAAGAACATTTACTTCTTGCAAAATTTTAGTCAATCCCAACTCTATCTCTGTGTATCTTTAGTTATTATCAGTTTAATTTTGTGGTCTTTTTCCTACAAAGATTGACTGTAAATTGGATTAAAAAAAACAAACAACTGTGATTTTGAAAAACTGACATTTTGAGAAAGTCTTTTGAAAGAGGATGGAATAGAGTAAAGAGGGGAAGATGGAAAAATATAGAAGGTGGAGGAGGGGTGGCCTGGAAGAAACAAGAGCTGCAGAGTTAGATAAGACAGGAAGGCTGCAGGTGTGGGTAAAAAAGTCTCTGGTTATCAGAGGGGAAGGGTGGTGGGGAAGAAAGTTAGGGAGTCTGGGTGAACGTGTACACTCTGCCACATTTAAAACAGATTACCCGCGAGGACCTACTGTACAGTACAGGGGACGCCGATCAAATTCCATGACAACCTGATCGGGCGAAGAATTTGAAAAAGAATACATGCATGTCTGTGTGTAACTGAATCACTTCGCTGTACACTTGAAACTAAATCAACCTTGTAAATCACCTACACTCCCACATAAAATAAAACATTTTAAAATGTCTTTGGGTAGAAAGAAGAGCAGATGGGCTAGAAAGAATGCTTTCGGCTTCTCTTCCGGCCGCTTCACGCTTTGAGAAGCACGTTCTTTCCTTCCTTTCTGTGATAACACAGTCTCCTTGTTTTCCGCTTATCTTTACAGAACCAGCTTCTCCCTTGCTTGCCAGCTCATCTTTCTCTGCAGAAGCATTTCATGTCAGCATTCCTGAAGGCTTGGTTCCGGTTTCTCTCCTCAACCAAACGTTCAGTTCACCATCAGTGAGCTCATTCACCTCCACAGTGACACAAGCCGCTGATTTTCCTTACGAACCTTCAAGTCAGTCTAACTTCCTTCATCTCCATCAGCGCCGCCATCTCTCATCTGAGCTTGAGTCAGAGGGACCTGAGCACCAGCCTGCTTCTGTTTCTGTTCCCCACTCTCCCCTCCCTCATAGTGATCTTTTCAGAAGGCCCCCTTGGAAGCTTCAGCTGAATATATATCTGGAAGAAATGTTTTAATAAACAATGGACAAAATAGTCAAAACTGGAAAAAAAAAATTAAGGTGCAAGAACTCAACAAATCCAAGCATGAGAGACATGAAGAGAGCTCCACACAAATATATCACGGTCAAATTGCTCAAAACGAGTGATTAGAAATGCTTGAACTATGTCAGCCGTAATGTTATCTTTTCGTCGCTCTCCCAGGATCCTGATTAAAATTTACCCAATATAAATGATGTGTTGGCCCCAGTATTATTTATAGTTGCATTTTAAGTACCTAACAATGTATTTTGGGGAAACAGGAAGGTAAGTGTCCTTTTTAAAGCCTCTAACAATGTGCTCTGCAGACAGTGAGGGTTAACTGGAGAAGCAACAATGAAAACTGGGAGAGAACAGGACTCTCTCACTCTTGTGCTTGGTTAGGCATCCCCACAAGGGAAGCAGCAGATAAACACCTTCAGTCCTCATTTCTTAACAGTTCAAGAGTGTGTGCATGCTCAGTTATGTCTGAATCTTTGCAACTCCCATGGACTGTAGCCCACGAGGCTGCTTTGTCCATGGAGTTTTCCAGACAAGAGTACTGGAAGGGGTTGCCGTTTCCTCCTTGGGGGATCTTCCTGACCCAAGGAATGAAGCCTTGTCTCCAGCATCTCTTGCACTGGCAGGCAGATTCCTTACAGCTGAGCTACCTGAGCAGCACAGTAGTCCAGCAGAGGAAGCACTGAAAGGCTTGGAGTCTCACCAACAGTGTGATTTGTGCTTGCATGCCCCAAGTGACACGGAGAGCTGCTACAACCTTCTGCTTGTTCACTGGCCAGAAGCACATCCAACCAGGGCACAAGACAATCCAACCAGGGCCCCTAGGATGCGTCCTAACACCTTGCTGCTGCTGCTAAGTCGCTTCAGTCATGTCCAACTCTGTGTGACCCCATAGATGGCAGCCCACCAGGCTCCCTCATCCCTGGGATTCTCCAGGCAGGTTTGAAGGACTTTGCTAAGGCAGACATTCTTAGGCAGATTGTTCTGGATAACCAGCCTACTGTTGCCACGGTTATTGCACAGAGGGGACATGAAGCAGGCTCTGGACTCAGAACTTGTTCCTTCTGAACCCCAAATCTACCAGCTTGCATCTACATGTTTGTTCCCCCAAGTCCTGGCTCCAGGTTATGACCCAGAAACTGGCAAGGAGGCCTTTTAACATCACCCAAACTTTACTTCTACAGTAAACTTACAACTGAAAAGGAGAAAAGGAAAAGGAAAGTGAAGTCGCTCAGTCATGTCCGACTCTTTGTGACCCCATGGACTGTAGCCAGCCAGGCTCCTCTGTCCATGGGATTCTTCAGGCAAGAATACTGGAGTGGGTTGCCATTTCCTTCTCCAGGAGATCTTCCCGACCCAGGGATTGAACCCAGGTCTCCCAATTGTAGGTAGACGCTTTACTGTCTAAGCCACCAGGGAAGTCTCAGGGAAAAGGAGAACTTAATACCTAACAAAGAATGCATGCCACAGTTCTTCCTGACTCCACCTCCATCTAAGCTAGACCAGGGGCTGAGGTGTGGCGGTGCTGCCCCAGGTGGACACAGAACGTCCTCCTACCAGCTGGTACCCAGGCCCCCACCCCGGGCCAGCATCAGTGGTTTTCTTGTGTAAGCAGCACTGAGGTTTGGAGTTTTTCTCCCATGAGAGAAAACATAATAAAAATCTATTTAAACTCCAGAAATTATTGTGAATTTTATATTTTTTTTTTACTTTTTTGGCCTGAGGAGTATTCCAGTTGTTGCTGTCCTGACCTGCCCTTGAGAAAGATGCAAACCTTCTGTGTGACACAAAAGCTGTGGTTTTCTCCCAGAGCTCACCCACGCCTTCCTTAGAAGGGCCAAGTCTTTCCCTTTAATGTCATAGAGGACTTTGCAGTGAGTCATCGTGATCTGAACTGTCGATCTCTTACTATATTTGGGGACCTTCCTCTCCATGTGTCCCTGGAAGACCCCTGGGACCCTGAACTCAGGCAGAGATGCTCAGACTGCTGTAGATCTCCCAGCAGAGTGCCCTCCTGCACTGACATCACGCATCTAGCAGCAGAGACCAGAATCTGTTGGCAATGACCAGAACTGAGAGACTTTTTTCTCTTGCCTTGCATTTTCTAATATCCCTTGGCAAACAACCACATAGTAGCATTTAGTCAAAGCACTGCTTAGTCCTTATTAGTTGATTGCAAATCTCAGCATCACAGGAGCATCAACAAAATGTGCTTTTTTCTCTTTCAACTAAAGATTCACCTTCACAGGGGCTACTCATTACAGGGGTCTAAGAAACAATTTTCAGGGCTCTGTAAACATTCTAGGAGGCTTTTTAAAATGAAGGTTTTGCTTTTATGACTTTAGTTGATTGAAAAAAGCTATGGTTGAGGAGGTGTGAGCCAGACAGAGGAGTGGGAAGATCAGATAATGGAGCAGGTGAGCTCACTGCCTCCTTTGAGCACACCAAAATTACAGCCATCTGGGGGTAACTACCTGTGCAAACGGCCTGAAGACTAGCAGAAAAGAGTTTCCACAACTGAAGCGATAAAAAGGGATCACAGTGAGACAAGTAGGAGGGGAAAAGACAGGTATAGTCAAGACCCACAATGCCAGGTAGATGACCACAAATGGGAGGATAATTATAATCGCAGAGGTTCTCCCCAGAGGACAATGGGTTGACCTCCATGTTAGTCTTCCTAGCAAACGGGTCCTGCACTGGGAAGACAAGCCTTCAAAATATCTGACTTTGAAGGCCAGCAGGGTTTGAGCACAAGAGAACTGGAGAGCTATAAGAAACAGAGGCTTCACTCTGCAGGAAATAGAAACTCCATACTTAAAGGGCATACTCACAATCTCACATGCTCCAGCCCCAGCACAGAGGCAGAAGTTTGAAAGGAGCCTGAGTCAGAGCCACTTTCTGATCTTGGAGAGTCTCCCAGAGAGGCAGGAGGCAACTTGGACTCCTCCTGGGCAGAGATGCTGGCAGTGACCATTTCAGGGAGCTTGCTCTGCCATGAGGATACCACTCCTGGCAAACTCCATCTAGCCTATGATCACCATGAGCTTATCTATCCATGAGTGGGCTGGCCCAGTCCTGGTACCCCCTGGGTCTTGCAGCCAGCCACATGGGGACAAAGCCCTGCCCACCAGCAGGCTGGCATCAGCCCTGAACATCCCTATGCTGTACAACAAGCCATGCAGGGACCTGGCTTCACCCACCAGTGGGCCAGGAGCCACCATTTGGAGCAGGGCCTGCCAGCCAAACTGGCCAGGGGCCAGCCTAGTGTACGAGAACACTCAATAGTAGTTGGACCTGCCACAAGAGAAGCTGGAGGTGGCCCACCTAGACGGCACCCTAGAGAGTATAGCTCTGCTGACCAGGAGGAGGTGTGCTGCTGTTGGGCCCCTAGGATGCTTCCTACATAAGGCCACTTCTCCAAGGCTGGAAACACAGCAACCCACCTAACACATAGCAATGAACGAAGACAATTAGGTAAATAAGGGGACAGAGGGATATGTTCCAGATGAAGGAACAAGACAAAACCTTAGGAAAAGGTCTAAACAAAGTGGAGATAGGCAATCTACTTGATCAGGAGTTCAAGGAAATAATCGAAAGGACGCTCAATGAAACTGGAAGAAGAATGGGTGAACACAGAGAGACTTTCAACAGAGTTATAAAATACAGAAAAGAGCAAACAGAGCTGGAGAAGGCAACAACTGAAACAAAACCCGCGTCAGAAGCAATCAACAGGAGATTAGTGATGCAGAGGAAGAGCGCAGTGGATCGGAAGACAGAGCAAGGGAAATCACCCAAGCTGAACAGAAAAAAAATATTGTTTTTAAACACAAGGATAGTTTAAGAGACTCTTGGACTCTATCAAACACAATAACATTCACAGTAGAGGGATCCCAGGAGGAGAAGAGAGAGAATAAGGCAGTGAACTTATTTGAAGAAATAATAGCTGAAAGCTTCCCTAACCTAGGGGAGGACACAGACACCCAATTCTAGGAAGCACAGAGTCCCAAACCAGATGAACGCAAACAGGCCCACCTCAAGGCACATTATAATTGAAAGGACAAATATTAAAGAAAGGATCTTGAAAGCAGCAAGAGAAAAAACGACTAGCTAAGTACAAAGGAGCTCTCCTAAGACGATCAGCTGACTTTCCAGCAGAAACTCTGCAGAGCAGAAGGGAGTGGCATGACAAATCAAAACGATATGGCCCTGGCTCAAAAACAAACACATAGACCAATGAAAACAACAGAGGGCTGAAAATGAATATGTACTTGTATGGTCAATTAATCTATGGTAAAGAAGGCAAGGGTATACAAGGGGAAACGACAGTCTCCTCAATAAATGGTGCTGGGAAAACTGGACAGCTACAAGCAAAGGAATCAAAGTGGACTACTTCCTCACAAAATGTACAAAAATAAACTCAAAGTGTATTAAAAACCTAAATGTAAGACTGAGACCATGACACTCCTAGAAGAAAACATAGGCAGTGCACTCTCACCTCCATCTAAGCAAGACTTCTTTTCTGATCCATCTCCCCAGACAATGGAAACGAAAACAAAACTACGTCATACAGAGTAACGTAAGTCAGAAAAAGAAAACCAAATATCATATATTATCGCTTACATGTGGACTCTAGAAAAATGGTACACACTAGTTTATTTGCAAGGGAGGAATAGAGAAACACACATACAGAGAAAGAATGTGTGGATATAGAAGAATACAAAGGAAGAAAGGAGGGTGGGATGAACCGAGACAGGGATGGACATACACACACTATGATGCATAAAACAGACAAGTAAGGACCTACTGGATAGCACAGGCAGCTCTACCCAGCTCTCTGCAGTGACATAAATGGGAAGGAAATCAGAACAAGGGGTTACATGTGTATGCACAGCTGATTCACTTTGCTCTACAGCAGAAACTAACACAACATTGTAAAGCAACTATACTCCAATAAAAATTCAGTTCAGTTCAGTTCAGTTTGGTCACTCAGTCGTGTCCGACTCTTTGTGACCCCATGAATCGCAGCACGCCAGGCCTCCCTGTCCATCACCGTCTCCCAGAGTTCGCTCAGACTCACGTCCATCGAGTCCGTGATGCCATCCAGCCATCTCATCCTCAGTCGTCCCCTTCCCCTCCTGCCCCCAATCCCTCCCAGCATCAGAGTTTTTTCCAGTGAGTCAACTCTTCACATGAGGTGGCCAACGTACTGGAGCTTCAGCTTTAGCATCACTTTTTTCCAAAGAAATCCCAGGGCTGATCTTCAGAATGGACAGGTTAGGTCTCCTTGCAGTCCAAGGGACTCTCAAGAGTCTTCTCCAACACCACAGTTCAAAAGCATCAATTCTTTGGCGCTCAGCCTTCTTCACAGCCCAACTCTCACATCCATACATGACCACTGGAAAAACCATAGCCTTGACTAGATGGATCTTAGTTGGCAAAGTAATGTCTCTGCTTTTGAATATACTATCTGGTTGGTCATAACTTTTCTTCCAAGGAGTAAGTGTCTTTTAATTTCATGACTGCAGTCACCATCTGCAGTGATTTTGGAGCCCAGAAAAATAAAGTCTGACACCAATAAAAATTAAAAACAAAAAAGAACCCCAAGTAAGCAAATGGTACTACATCAAACTAAAGAGCTTTTGCACAGTGAAAGAAACTATAAACAAAATGAAAAGGTGGCCTACTGAATGAAAGGAGATATTTTCAAATGATATCTCTGATAAGAGGTTGGTATCCAAAATACACAAAGAACTCAAACAACTCAACATCAAAAAACAAAACAAAACAAAAAAACAATTAAAAAATGGGCAAAGGATCTGAATAGATATTTTTTCCAAAGAAGACATGCAGATGGCCAGCAGACACATGAAAAGATGTTCAACATCATTAGTCATCAGGGAAATGAAAATCCAAAACACAATGAGATACTACCTCACACCTATCAAAATGGCTATCACCATAAAGACAACAAATTACAAACGTTGATGAGAATGTGCAGGAAAGGGACCCCTCATGCACTCTTGATGGGTTTGTACATTGATGCACCCACTATGGAGAACAGTATGGAGTTTCTTCAGGAAAAGAAAAAGAGAACTCTTGTGTGATTCAGCAAGTTCACTTCTGAGTATTTACTGGAAGCTGTTGCTTGCTGTTCAGTCACTAAGCCATGTCCAACTCTGCAACCCCATTGACTGCAGCATGCCAGGCTTCTCTGTCCTTCACTTTCTCATGGAGTTTGCTCAGATTCATGTCCACTGAGTCAGTGATGTTATTTAACCATCACATTCTCTGCTGCCCCTTCTCCTCCTGCCCTCAGTCTTTCCCAGCATCAGGGTCTTCTCCAATGAGTCAGATTTTTGCTTCTGGTGGCCAAAGTACTGGAGCTTCAGCTTCAGCATCAGTCCTTCCAATGAATATTTAGGGTTGATTTCTTTTAGGATTGGCCAATCTGATCTCCTTGCAGGAAAACACACACACACACACACACACACCACATGAATTTGAGTTATAATGGCTCTTTCTGTTATTTACAATAGCTAATATATGGAGGTTATGGTTTTTTCAGTAGTCATGTATGGATGTGAGAGATGGACTATAAAGAAAGCTGAGCACCGAAGAATTGATGTTTTTGAACTGTGGTGTTGGATAAGACTCTTTAGAGTCCCTTGGACTGCAAGAAGGTCCAACCAGTCCATTCTGAAGGAGATCAGCCCTGGGATTTCTTTGGAAGGAATGATGCTAAAGCTGAAACTCCAGTACTTTGGCCACCTCATTCAAAGAGTTGGCTCATTGGAAAAGACCCTGATGCTGGGAAAGATTGAGGGCAGGAGGAGAAGGGGACGACAGAGGATGAGATGGTTGGATGGCATCACCAACTCAATGGACATGGGTTTGGGTGGACTCCGGGAGTTGGTGATGGACAGGGAGGTGTCTGGCATGTTGCAGTTCATGGTGTCGCAAAGAGTCAGAGACTGAACTGAACTGAACTGAATATATGGAAGGAACCTAAGTTTCTATTGACAGATGAATGTATAAAGAAGATGTGGTGTGTATATACAATGAATACATATATACAATGAAATATTATTCAGCCACAAAAAATGAAATCTTGCCATTTGCAACAACATGGACGGATCTAGAGGGTATTATGCTAAATGAAAAAAGTCAGGAAAAGGCAAATAGCACATGATCTCACTTACATGTGGACTCTAAAAACCAAAACAAACAAAGTGAAATGAAAAGAGACTAATAGGGAGGGTTGGGGAGGGCAAGAAATAGGTGAAGGGGATTAAGAGGTAGAAACCTCCTGCTGCTGCTGAGTCGCTTCAGTCGTGTCCGACTCTGTGTGACCCCATAGACGGCAGCCCACCAAGCTCCGCCGTCCCTGGGATTCTCCAGGCAGGAACACTGGAGTGGGCTGCCATTTCCTTCTCCAGTGCATGAAAGTGAAAAGTGAAAGGGAAGTCGCTCAGTCGTGTCCGACTCTTCGTGACCCCATGGACGGCAGCCCACCGGCTCCTCCATCCATGGGATTTTCCAGGCAAGAGTACTGGAGTGGGGTCCCATTGCCTTCTCTGAAACCTCCAGTTATATACTAAACAAGTCACAGGGATAAAACATACAACATATGGAATATAGTTAATCATATTGTAGTAACTTTGTATGAGGATAGACCGTTAGTAGACTTGTGGTGACCATTTCATCATGTAATGTGTGCAAATCAGTTCAGTTGCTCAGTCGTGTCCGACTCCTTGTGACCCCATAAATCACAGCACGCCAGGCCTCCCTGTCCATCACCAGCTCCCAGAGTTCACTCAGACTCATGTCCACTGATTCCGTGATGCCATCCAGCCATCTCATCTTCGATCATCCCCTTCTCCTCCTGCCCCCAATCCCTCCCAGCATCAGAGTCTTTTCCAATGAGTCAACTCTTCGCATGAAGTGGACAAAGGACTGGAGCTTCAGTTTTAGCACCATTCCTTCCAAAGAAATCCCAGGGTTCATCTCCTTCAGAATGGACTGGTTGGATCTCCTTGCAGTCCAAAGGACTCTCAAGAGTCTTCTCCAACACCACACTTCAAAAGCATCAATTCTTCTGCACTCAGCCTTCTTCACAGTCCAACTCTCACATCCATACATGACCACAGGAAAAACCATAGCCTTGACTAGATGGACCTTAGTCGGCAAAGTAATGTCTCTGCTTTTGAATATGCTATCTAGGTTGGTCATAACTTTTCTTCCAAGGAGTAAGCATCTTTTAATTTCATGGCTGCAGTCACCATCTGCAGTGATAGTACACCTGAAACTGACATAATTGTATATCAACTATATTTTAATAAAAAATACATGTTACAAAATTTTGCAGCATCCTCTCCCATTAAGTAGAGTCTATATCTCTCCTTTAAGCCTTGTCGTGCAGTCTGTTTTAGCAAATGAGTCACAGTCGAATATGACATAGGCAGAAGCTTGAAACGTGCTTATCCACATGGTTTATCTTGTCTTGCTGCCTTTGGAATCCAGAAACCATGTGAAGAAACTGGGCTGGTGAGCGAGATGCTGGACATGTGTGGCTTACCTGTCGCTCCCCAAGTTCTACTCATGTTCTGAAGGTTCCGGCTCCTGCGTCAGTCAACCAATAAGCTTCCCATGTATGTGTGTGAGTGTATGACTCTTTGTGGCCCTATGGTCTGTAGCCCACCAGGCTCCTCTGTCCATGGAATTCTCCAGGCAAGAATACTGGAGTGGGAAGCCATGCCCTTCTCCAGGGGGTCTTCTCCACCCAGGGATCAAACCCGGGCATCCTGTGCTGCAGGCAGATTCTTTACCATTTGAGCCACAGTGGAAGCCCCAAACTTTCCATTCCTGGGATTTATTTCTTGAACTCCAGCTGCAGAATCAGGCAGGATGTTAGCCACATTTCTATTGGGGATGTACAGACAGGTGGTCAGCATCAAAAGCCTCCATGTCCCGGACCACCTGCTCACACAGGTGGTCACGTGAAATGAGCTCTGATCCCCACATCCTTCCACTCACTCCTCCACTCCACTGACTCCTCCTAGCGATCCAAATGAAGACCTGAGTCAGGTGGATGACAGCTCTGGTCATTAGTGTGAGCAAGTGCCTAGCGACCTTCCTTTTGCTCAAGGACACAGTACTTCTCCAGTTGACATTGAGGAAGAGGATGCAGCATGGGTGAGGAGGCCCCAGGGGGGGCGTGTTGAACAACACTTCATGCCCCTGAGTCTGTAGATCAGGCTTGAAATCCGCTTGACCATGGGTAGGCAGAGCAGAGCCGAGGACCCTGATATAAGCTGGCATGCTCGACTCACAAAGCAGGATGCCTTTGAGAGTCCACACGAAGAGCAGTGTGACAGGAGATTGATGCGCAACCTACTGAGTCCTCGGCTGTAACCAAAATCCCATGGATGAGGCAACTCTCATAGTTCTGGAGGCTGGAAAGTCCGAGATCAAGGTGCAGGCCAATTTGCTTCCTGGTGAGAATCTTCTTCCTGCTTTGCAGATGGACACCTTGCTGTGTGTCCTCGGGAGACAAAGAGAAGCAAGTTCTGGCAGGTTCCTTTGTATAAGGACACTAATCTCATCACAGGGGCTCCACCCTCATGACCTCGTTACCTCACAAAGATCCCATCTCTAAATGCCACCGTATGGAGATTAGGGCTTCAACATACAAATTTTGGGGGGACACAAACATGCAGTCAGTGACACTGTCATACTGTGGATGTGGCCAAAGAGAGCCCAGTTCTGAGCTGGTGTCGACCCCTCTCCTTTCAGAGGGCAGTGAGAGAGGGGGCAGAAGAGCAATGGGGAGCCCTTCACTCCCCCCTGGCCCCGGCCCTTCCTATGAGGAGAGCCAGAACTTACCACCCCCATGAGCAAGGTGACAATGTGGAGAGGGGGAAATACTTCCCTGACACCCCCAGATTCCCCTGGGTCTCCTCTCTTGACACCCAGTGGGCTTAGTGCCAGTGATCCAGAGGCCACCAGCTGTGTTCCCAAGCCTGGGGGTGAGGCCCAGCACCACGTCACTCTTGTCCTGCTCTCACCTGGCTCCCAATTCTGCCACTGCCCTCACAGCCTCCTGAAACAATGAAAACAGGTGGTAATGAATGCTATGTCCAATTACACCCCAAGCCGAGAATCCGCCCCCTTGCTATCTTTGCCATGTCATTCAGCATCTGTGAGGTCCTTCTAGGTATTGGACCCCTGTGGTCTATTGCTGTGATCTGTTATGAAACGTCTTCAGCTCCTGATATGAAGCTATCAATGCTTGACATCATTAGTTAGCAAAGTGGTACGGTGATTTTTCCTATAAATTAGTTGATATCTGTTGAGAGAGAGTGTTTGAATGAATAAATAAACATGAAGTAATTGGTTTTGGTATGGAATGGAAAATTTTTGGAGTTAAAGGCAGAGGAGAGGCAAACCAGAGGTGCAAGTTTCCAGGAAGCAGTCACTTAGCTAAACAGATGCTGGGTGTGTGTGTGTGTACGCACGCATGCGCGTGTGCTTGGTTTTGTCTGATTCTATGTAATCTCATGGACTGTAGCCCACTGGGCTTTCTGCCCATGGAATTTTCCAGGCAAGAATACTGGAGTCAGTTCCTATTTCCTTCTCCAGGGGATCGTCCCAACTCAGAGATCGAATCCATGTTTCCTGTGTCTCCTGCATTGGCAGGCAGATTCTTTATTATTAGCACAACCTGGGAAGCTAAACAGATGCGACCTTCTCAGTTTCTGAGATGCCTACACAACCAGCTGCAAAACCAGTAACATTGTGCTCAGAGATAGATCTAAAGTTTCCATTAAGAAAGTTCCTTTATCAAATGGTGCCAAACAGTGTAGCAGCATCCCTGGTGTAAGCTAGCAGGGTGATGCTGTATGACGGCAAGTCTGTGATGTTCAGAGCATCTTTGGCTCTTGGCTGATGTGTAGGAGGGAGAAGTCTGGGGAGACAGTTTGTCCTGCCCTTGCTGTATGAGCCTGGTTTGTGGTCTGGAAAGCAAGCATGGGAACAGGCTGAGAGGGTTGTCTGTACTGGTCTGCAGCGAGGGAGGTACTGCTTTATTGATGCATTAATTTACCCTGAATGGCCAACTCACACGATCCTGAGATGATCCTTCTCTCAGTTCAGTGTTGGAAGAAATGGCGAAAATTGGAAACAATCAGATTCCAACCACTGAGTTCATAGGATACTGTGTGGAGGAATGGCTGGAAGGTTCAGAAATCTGCTTTCTCACCCTAGTGTCTTGTAAGGAGAAAGTTCATTTTACAAAGTGAGAGATCTTTAAAACCTCATTTTCATTACCCCAATAGTGTCAGCTCAAATCATTCTATGATTCTGAGTGGTTTGAGCAAATGGTTTATTTCAAGAATAATTACATGTACCTAGAATCTAACACCATAAGAGGTTTCCCAGGTGGCTCAGTGGTAAAGAATCTACCTGACAATATAGGAGACGTGAGTTCAATCCCTGTATCAAAAATATCCCCTGGAGGAGGAAATGGCAACCAATTCCAGCATTCTTGCCTGGAATATCCCATGGATAGTGGAGCCTGGCAGGTCACAAAGAGTCGGACGTGACTAGTGACTGACCATGCATACACGCAACAGCATGGGCTATACTTTTAAACTGAAGTATAGTTGACTCCTTGGAAGGAAAGTTATGACCAACCTAGAGAGGATACTCAAAAGCAGAGACATTACTTTGCCAGCAAAGGTCCGTCTAGTCAAGGCTATGGTTTTTCCAGTAGTCACATATGGATGGGAGAGTTGGACTATAAAGAAAGCTGAGCACTGAAGAATTGTTGCTTTTGAACTGTGGTGTTGGAGAAGACTCATGAGAGTCACTTGGACTGCAAGGAGATCCAACCAGTCCATCCTAAAGGAGATCAGTCCTGAATATTCAGTGGAAGGACTGATGCTGAAGCTGAAACTCCAATACTTTGGCCACCTGATTCGAAGAACTGGCTCCTTGGAAGAGACCCTGAAGCTGGGAAAGATTGAAGGCAGGTGGAGAAGGGGATGACAGAGGATGAGATGGTTGGATGGTATCACTTATTCAATGGATGTGAGTTTGGGTAAACTCCGGAGAGCTGGTGATAGACAAGGAGGCCGGGCGTGCTTCGGTCCATGGGGTCACTGAGTTGGACACGACTGAGCGACTGAATGGAACTGATAGTTGATTTACAATGTTGTGTTAATTTCAGGTGCCAAATGATTCAGAGAGTTAGATATATATTGAGTTGGCCAAAAATTAATTCGGAGAAGGAAATTGCATATATAATTTCAAATTATTCTCCCATATAGATTATTACAAAATATTGAATAGAGTTCCCTGTGCTATTTCTTTTTGGTTAAAGGAGAGATAAAGAAAGCTTTCCTCAGCAATCAATGCAAAGAAATAGAGGAAAACAACAGAATGGGAAAGACTAGAGATCTCCTCAAGAAAATTAGATACCAAGGGAACATTTCATGCAAAGATGGGCTCGATAAAGGATAAGAAATTGTATGGACCTAACAGAAGCAGAACATATTAAGAAGAGGTGGCAAGAATACAAAGAACTGTACAAAAAAGATCTTCATGACCAAGATAATCACGATAGTTGATCACTCACCTAGAGCCAGACATCCTGGAATGTGAAGTCAAGTGGGCCTTAGAAAGCATCACTATGAACAAAGCTAATGGAGGTGATGGAATTCCAGTTGAGCTATTTCAAATTCTGGAAGATGATGTTGTGAAAGTGCTGCACTCAATATGTCAGCAAATTTGGAAAACTCAACAGTGGCCACAGGACTGGAAAAGGTCAGTTTTCATTCCAATCCCAAAGAAAGGCAACGGCAAAGAATGCTCAAACTACTGCACAATTGCACTCATCTCACATGCTAGTAAAGTAATGCTCAAAATTCTCCAAACCAGGCTTCAGCAATACATGAACTGTGAACATCCAGATGTTAAAGTTAGTTTTAGAAAAGGCAGAGGAACCAGAGCTCAAATGGCCAACATCGGCTGGATCATCAAAAAAGCAAGAGAGTTCCAGAAAAACATCTATTTCTGCTTTATTGACTATGCCAAAGCCTTTGACTGTGTGGATCACAACAAACTGTGGAAAATTCTGAAAGAGATGGGAATACCAGACCACCTGACTCACCTCTTGAGAAACCTATATGCAGGTCAGGAAGCAACAGTTAGAACTGGACATGGAACAACAGACTGGTTCCAAATAGGAAAAGGAGTACGTCAAGGCTGTATATTGTCACCCTGCTTATTTAACATCTATGCAGAGTACATCATGGGAAACGCTGGACTGGAAGAAGCACAAGCTGGTTCAAGATTGCCAAGAGAAATATCAATAACCTCAGATATGCAGATGACACCACCCTTATGGCAGAAAGTGAGGAGGAGCTAAAAAGTCTCTTGTTGAAAGTGAAAGAGGAGAGTGAAAAAGTTGGCTTAAAGCTCAACATTCAGAAAACGAAGATCATGGCATCTGGTCCCATCACTTCATGGGAAATAGATGGAGAAACAGTGGAAACAGTGTCAGACTTTAGTTTTCTGGGCTCCAAAATCACTGCAGATGGTGATTGCAGTCATGAAATTAAGACGCTTACTCCTTGGAAGGAAAGTTTGACTAACCTAGATAGTATATTCAAAAGCAGAGACATTGCTTTGCCAACAAAGGTCCATCTAGTCAAGGCTGTTTTTCCAGTGGTCATGTATGGATGTGAGAGTTGGACTGTGAAGAAGGCTGAGCACCGAAAAATTGATGCTTTTGAACTGTGGTGTTGGAGAAGACTCTTGAGAGTCCTTTGGACTGCAAGGAGATCCAACCAGTCCATCCTAAAGGAGATCAGTCCTGGGTGTTCATTGGAAGGACTGATGCTAAAGCTGAAACTCCAATACTTTGGCCACCTCATGTGAAGAGTTGACTCATTGGAAAAGACTCTGATGCTGGGAGGGATTGAGGGCAGGAGGAGAAGGGGACGACAGAAGACGAGATGGTTGGATGGCATCACTGACTTGATGCATATGAGTTTGGGTGACCTCTGGGAGTTGGTGATGGACAGGGAGGCCTGGCGTGATGCAATTCATGGGGTCGCAGAGTTGGACAGGACTGCGCGACTGATCATATATGTAGTAGTATGCATATGTTATATATAGTAGTATGTATATGTTAATCCCAAAGATTAGACCTAAGAGATTGTCATACTAAGTAAGCCAGAGGAACACAATATCATATGATATATATGAAATCTAGCCAAAAAAAAAAAAAGCCAAATGGACTTATTTATGAAACAGAAAGAGGCCCGCAGACATAGGAAAGAAGCTTATGGTTCCCAAAGGGGAAAGTGGGGAAGGGTGACTTAGGAGATTGTTACTGCTGCTGCTGCTAAGTTGCTTCAGTCGTGTCCGACTCTGCGCGACCCCATCGATGGCAGCCCACCAGGCTCCGCCGCCCCTGGGATTCTCCAGGCAAGAACACTGGAGTGGGTTGCCATTTCCTTCTCCAGTGCATGAAAGTGAAACGTGAAAGTGAAGTCGCTCAGTCGTGTCCGACTCATCGCGACCCCATGGACGGCAGCCCACCAGGCTCCTCCGTCCATGGGATTTTCCAGGCAAGAGTACTGGAGTGGGGTGCCATTGCCTTCTCTACTTAGGAGCTTAGGGCTGTTTTTTTAAAGATAAGGCTTCTCGGTTTGTAAAAAGAAACCCACCCGTGAGCAGACAACTGAAAAGCCAACAGCTGGACTCTCCTCTGCTCTCCCTTTTCTTTACAGGGCAGAGAGTGAGGACAATGAGGAGTCATTCCACAATGAAATCCACATCCAGACGTTGCCACAAAGCTGAAAAAGTACTTTCCAGAACAGAATGTATCCACTGCGTGGATCTAAAGTTACTACAAAAGCAATACATGTTCGTTGGGAATTTTAAAAATTGGTTATAAAATAAAAATGAAATTCCTCCCCCAACACCCTCTTCCTCTTGAAATAGGCATTCCTGATAGTTTCAAATGTCTCATTCAAGCTTTGCTTCAATACATATGCAAATACATACATACATAAACTCACAGGCACAGACAGACTGAAAAACCAGATGTCAGATGAGGAAATCTGTCTTTCAAGATTCAAATAAAATTGTCTGGAGCTTCATTCCACATGTGGTGGGAAATCCACGTTCTTCCCAACCAGTCTGGGAATTTGGTAAGGAAATAGGGTATCATTTTTTTTTCTTAGTCCTGTTTGTTTTTTTAAGCTCAGTTTTCATTTAGTTAGTTCAGAAAATGATTACTTTGTTATCCCAAACATATAAATTTTTTCCCCTTAATCCTCAGGTGCCAAAGGTGAGTTATTTAGATTCTTTAGTTCATGGATCATTGTCATCAGTGGTCCATGCTAAGCCCCCACCTGCCTGTCTTTCCATTTATCTGTTTATCTATCCAACCATTTATCCAATCATCATCATCCACCTATGTACCTATCTATCTATCTATCTCTCTCTCTCTCTCCATTCATCCATTATTTTTACTTACTAAGCATTTTTCCTGTTCCCCTTTCCTGTTAGTCAAATAATTATGTTGTGTTTTTCTAACCTGCACCTCTTTTTCTTGGCATTGTTATTGTCCAGTAGCTAAGTTGTATCTGACTTTTTGCAACCCCATGAACTGCAGCACGAGGCTTTACTATCTCCTGGAGTTTGCACAAACTCATATCCATTGAGCTGATGATGCTATCCATCCATCTCATCCTCTGTTTCTTGCTTCTCCTCCTGCCTTCAATCTTTCCCAGCATCAGGGTCTTTTCCAGTGAGTCAGCTCTTCACATCAGGTGGCCAAAGGATTGGAGCATCATGCCTTCTAATGAATATTCAGGTTTAATTTCCTTTGGGATTCACTGGTTTGGTCTTCTTGCTGCCCAAAGGACTCTCAAGAGTCTTCTCTACTACCACAGTTCACAAGCACCAATTCTTTGGTGCTTAGCCTTCTTTGTGATCCAAGTCTCACATCCATACATAGCTGTTGGAAAGACCATAGCTTTGACTATATGGACTTTTGTTGACAAAATGATGGCTCTGCTTTTTAATACCCTGTCTAGGTTTGTTGAAGTTCTAGTACTTTGGACACCTAATGCTAAAAGCTCATTCTTTGGAAAAGATCCTCATGCTGGGAAAAATTGAGGGCAGGAGGAAAGAGGGCATGAGAATGAGGTGGCTGGACCTCATCACTGATGCAATGGACATGAACTTGGGCAAGCTGTGGGAGATGGTGACGGACAGGGAAGCCTGGCGTGCTGCAGTCCATGGAGTCTTGAAGAGTCGGACATGACTGGGCAACTGAACAACAGCAACGAAGTAGCTATAGATAAGTTTTAACCTTAAATATCAATGTGCTCTCTTCTCTACTCACACATAGACTTATTCATTTTTCCCTTGCTAAAATGAGGTCCTGCAGTACATGTCCTTTCTGTATTTTTAAAACATATTTAGAATTACCTGCAAAGGAACCCAAAACTTGTGGTTGGATGGGATGTAGGGAGCAGTTAATTTCTGAAAGTTTTATCATTACAGAGAAATGGCGTTAATTACAGATGGAACACTTAGATGAGAATGAGGCAGAAACGAACAAGTGAACATTGCCATCAAATGAAAATCCTTTTCCATACCATTATAGTGGGGATTTCTTATTGAGGCTGTTCAAATCTAATTTACCACATATTTGGGGAAATTTTTTAGGTAGATAGGCAGCAGGACTGTACCTAACAGTTTACAGGCAGCCAGTGAGAGACAGCAAACCAGATGAGTTCAGCTGGAGCTCTGCATCATCAGATGTGTTGGCTTCAGCAATGAAGGGCCACCTGGCAGCGCCAAGCCAGGCACAGTGGAACCTACTGTCCCCGGCATCACACAAGCAGGCAGCTCTGGTAAAACGCTGGCTGTGGCGCCTCTCCTCTTTTCTCCTGGCTCTCTTCTGCAGCTTTTTATCAAACTTGAGAGCTCCCTGTTACCTTTTTCTTGTCCCAGAGTGGATTCTAATATAAGCACAAGCCTTGGAAATCAGCCCAGAAGGACAAAAGTCATATGGTTATTTTCAAGACAGAAAACAATGAGAAAGAGCTAAGAAAGGAGTTAAGATCTCTGGAGTCTATATCCTGGTGCCTAGAACATGGACAGTAACCAGGGGCACTCCAGGATTTAGAATACAAGACTCTAATTAGGAGATGGCAATCCAGCTTCCCAGGTGGCACTAGTGGGAAAGAACCTGCCTGCCGTTGCAGGAGACAAGAGACTCAGGTTCCATTTCTGGGTTGGGAAGATCCCCTGGAGGAGGAAATGGCAACCTATTCCAGTATTGTTGCCTGGAGAATCCCATGGACAAAAGGAGCCTGAAGCGCTACAGTCCATGGGGTCGCAATGACTGAGCAACTAACACTAATGGAAAAATATATCCAAGACCAAAGGCAGAGACCTTTAGAGAGCATAAGAGTGAGATGTCAAGAATGTGTGTGCCTCAGTGGAGAGAACGTGGGGTGTGAATAGAGGGAGAAGCCCTAGACGTGTCAGCGACTTCCCCAGGCCGCCCAGATGGAGGGCATAGATGATTCAATCCTGATACTAACCCTCAAAGGTCTAGATGGAGAGATAAGAAATGCAAGAAGTGGAAATGGCATCCACCAGACATTTGTCAGCATCTCACGAGACAAAGTCAGAGAACCTCTGCTCGCTTTAACTCTAGCAGTTCACTGTGAAGAGTACACAATGCTACATTTAGAGTATCATGCATGTTATCTCTGAGTTTTTGAAAACCATGGAGGGGAAAACTTGAGGAAAATGGGTTTCAAAACTTCAGGGGAAAAAAATAGATCTTTTGGGAGGAGTTAATAAAGAGTCGGACACGACTGAGTGACTGAACTGAACTGGACTGAGCTGAATGAAGATGCTGAGTTCATTTATTCCAGGTGTTAAACAGATTTTCTCATTTGAAAGAGCAAAGCTACTCATAATAAGTTTTATATCAATTCTTTTAAAAAATGAATACACAAATAGTATCAGTGAATAAATAGGTACAAAATATGTTCTGTCCTTAAGGAGAAAATAGCCATCTAAAATAATGATGTCTCTCATTAGTTCTGAAGTCACAGCGAGTTGTACCAGATCTAGCCAAGCTCTGGGGAGGACCTTGGTGTCTTCATGCCATGCGCCTCCAGCTTGGGGTATCTCTCTCCTTCACCCCAGCCCATCTCCTCAACTCCAAGCATCTGGAAGAGGCCACCATATAAGCCCTTCGGTGCCACTTTAGTTATCAGGTAGAACTTGAGTCAGAATTGGTTGTTGCCAAATAAGAGGGGAAAAAAGGAGCTGAAGTTCGTGATCCAGGATAAATTTTAAAAAGAAAGCTGTCAGGCAGGGATGAGAGGGAGAGGAGGGTCAGAGGCAGCCTTGTGCTCCATTTTTCCTGCCCACCTTCTATTAACTCACTGAGTGTGCATTCCTTAGCATCAGTGAGTCATCTCCATCTTAAAACCTAAGCAAACCCAACTTCAATAGTGAAACATTTTACAACCGTATGAATATGGTATAAAATGAAAAATGGAGAAAGATACCATTTCAATCCCATGTCTCGTTACCTCAAACGGTCATTAGGATATTGGGTATTTCAATGAGGACCTGCCCTCTGTGTCCCCTTGATCTCAAGCTTTGCTCTGTGTCTGCCCGCCAAAGAGAAAATGCATCCACAAGGAACTCATTCTTCGCTTCAGAAACGTCCTGAAGATCACGTTGTCTGCTACAACACCCTGCTCACTCAACTCATTTATAAACAACAATTATGTCTCAGGACTTCCTTCAAGAGTCTCACCTTTTGTGCCCACCATCATGAAGGCATTGTATCACACACACTGTCCAGACCCAGTGAGTCTCCTGCCTCCAAAGGCCCGTGTCACCCAGACCCCACGGGCCTGTGAGTGACCTGCTCACACTCCCCCGAATCACTACTGAGCCCCTAGCCAGGTGTGCTCCCCCTGTCTGCAGGAGTCCCAATAACCTTAACTTTGCTTTGCTAGCAAGATTTTGGGGTATTCATCAAAACGGAAAATTAAATCATTAAGCTTTGTGTTGAGTATAATTTCAGTGGTGAGCTTTCTGTGACCTGCAGCAAATACATTAATCCTCTTTAGCACCATTTTCCTTTGCACAGAGAGAGAGAAGAATCCTGTTTCATAAGGTGATTGTGAATAAAAAACTACACAGTGTAGGGGGCCAGGGCCTCTTGTAGCACTTTAGAAGCTGGCTGTCATTGTGAATCAGAATTGTCCTGATTTTAAGGCTGGAACTTATGGTACTTGGGGGAGGGCTTGCTTTCTTCATTTCGTTTCTTAACCAAATTGCAAGTAACATTACAGAAATGAGTTAAAATTACTTTCAGGTAAAGAGGGCACTGGCTTTCTGGTCATCATCCTTAGCAGCTCAAGACTTGGATCAAATTGGATTACATCTGAGTTCTTTTTCATGACACGGAATTCTTCTAAGTTAAATTTTAGTATGTTATTCAAATGCTGAAAAATTATTAAAGAAAAATGCCCAATCTTCAAGTGTGCTTTTAATTTTAAAATTGGGAATAGAGTGTTATTAGTAACACATTTGTGGAAGGAAGGTAACAAGCAAAGTCTTTCTATCCATCATTTGCAACAGAGGCATGAGAGGCTGAGGGTAATGCAAGAGTCACTAGGCACCCTCGAGACTGACCTGAACTCCAGGAGACAGGGAAGACAGGGAAGGACAGGGAAGCCTGGCGTGCTCTAGTCCACGGGGTCACAAAGAGTCAGACACGACTGAGTGACTGAACACCAAGTCTGATCAAGGTGCTGAGCCACCTGCCCGAAGCAGGAGTGTCCAGAGCTACTTTTGCCAGCTTTAGTCTGTTGCGCCTTTGCATCCTGTGTCAAGGAAGGTTAAGACTTTGTTAGAGAGTTGGAAGGGGTGATAAATACCCCAAAGATTATTTATTATCTAGAGGTCCCTGTCGGGAACGGTGACCTTCCACGCTCCCTGCCCCATGTGGAGAATGGTGTATCTTCACCCTTCTTCACCTGAAGTCAACAGAAAGGCCTTCCAGTGTGGCCTTGCAAGTGAGGGATGCTAAGACTGCTGTTGTGTGATTTATACAGGATACTCTGAAGACAAGAGGCTTTTTACCACTCAGACTTGCCTGGTGGCAAAGTTGAGTCAGCATTAACTACATTCCGGGTGCATTTTGGGGTTGGGAGGCCAAAGATGAATGTATACTTCTTCTGAGCCCCAGAGGGGAAGAAAGACTTCTTACCAGGAAAAGTCCCATAACTCTAGGAGAAAGAGTTGAAATGCAAAGAGGAGAAACAAAAAATAAATCAGTACAAATGAATCCTTCCTCTGTGGGCATCCAAGCCTTACGCTGGTCTGAGAGAAACAGAGATGTTTTCAATCAGACAAGGTTTTTCAGGTTTGACATTACACTCAACTTCTCAAAGCCTGGAAAAAGAGACTATCCTCTTGTCATTATCTTCAATGATTTGAAAATCAATGAAAATTTGCACAAAATTTAATATAGAAGTAGAAAGGAAGATTCAACAGACCAGGTGTTCAGGAGTCTCAGAATGAAGAATAACGCTGTACTTGGTTTTCACAGTATTGAAATATTGAATCCAATTCTCTCAAAACATGGGTTTACACAGTTCATAGAAAGAAGAAAAAAGAAAAATCTTTGACCTACACACACAACCTAACCTTTTTTTCCCCCTTTGACTTTATTTTATGTTAGGATGTAATTCTGAGCCCACATCCCTTTGCAGAGTTTAATTATGTATCTACAGATGATTTAGCAGTTAAACTATTTCTTGCACTTATTGGAAGCATTAAGGTAGATCTTAGATTATTTTTGTGCCGTTCAGAAGAAAAAGAGCAACATCTGACTCTCTGATATCATCAAGAGGTAAGGTACTAGAGAACTGGTGGAGACAGATGAGCTCTCAAAGGAAGCAGAAAGACTGACCAGCGTCACTGGAGGAAAAGCAGAAGCAATCCATAGAAGCCATGTGAGCAATGTCCCTCATGATGCGAGAAACCGTCACGTGGAGCTGTGTTAAAGGCGGACTGTGTGAGGGTTAGCAGGCCCACATCCAGTGGGAAGGGAGCCATTGGTGTGTTTGGTTGCTGCTACTTTAGTAGAGTGGTACACGAGGGTTCTGGGTACACAAGAGTGGGTAAGGAAGACTTCTGGGAGCAAGGTAGACAGGCTGATGCACTCCCCCATGCATCTCCTACCCTACAGCTGTACACAAGTACGTGGACCAGGAGAGAACTCGTTCCTAGTAAAGGCACAGCCACACTCACAGCAAAGAGGGGAACCTCAGATGCCCGCAGTGGAAAGAGAAGTTGAAGCTAAGATGACTCTCTCCCACCGGTCCAGGGCAATTCTGGAGCCTGTTTGAGTTTTCATGCTCACGTCATCCAAGAGATAGGATTCAGGGCATATTTGAGTTAGGGAGATAGAACCTAGATGCCTTCAGAAAGTTCTTTGTGTGAGGAGGGGACTAAAATTCTCCACTCACCAGAAAGACAACAAGAAAGCTGTTTCTTTTGTTGGAGAAGAACTATTTCTATGAGAATTGATCTCAGGTCAGAACCTCACATGCAACTTTTAAGAGATCGAGTGGCCTGCATAGTATGAGAATCTGGAGTCTAGAGATGAACAGAAATGGGTCTGGTACTGGAGAAGACTCTTGAGAGTCCCTTGGGCTGCAAGGAGATCAAACCAGTCAATCCCAGAGGAAATCACCCAGAACATTCATTGGAAGGGCTGATGCTGAAGCTGAAGCTCCAGTAATTTGGCCACCTGATGCAAAGAGCCAACTCACTGGAAAAGATCCTCATGCTGGGAAAGAGCGAGAAGGGGATGGAGGAGGATGAGATCTTAGACAGCATCACGGACTCAATGGACATGAATCTGAGCAAACTCCAGGAAACAGTGGAGGACAGAGGAGCCTGGCGTGCTATAGTCTTAGAGAGTCAGACGTGCTTTAGGGACCGAACAAAACAAGAGCAATGTGTCTGGAGTCCAGAGAGAGTCTCCTCCAAGGCCCTAAAGCTAGTAATAATGGGTATCAGAGGTACACTTCCCAGCTGAGGGTTTGAGGTCTCTCCTTCAGGTCAGAAACCACGTCCCCTGAATTGGGCTCACAGTAGAAGATTCAGGTGACGTGGGGAAATTAATCTCCATAAGGAAAGATCAGCACGTGCAATGAAGGGAGCATTCTCACTCCAGGAAATTTAAAAAATATAGGGCAACCTGTTACAGACGACTCAAAAAGAGGCATCTTTAAAATGATTACAGAACTCAAAGAAGACGTGGAAATTAAGGAGAGGCTGGTAACTTAAAAAAAAAAAAGAACAAAATAAGCCTACCGGAGTTGAAAATATAATTATTTTGAGGGAAAACTCAATGGGAAGATTCAGCAGTAGAGCAGACACAGATGAGGAAAAATAGCAAGTCGAAAGACAAAAAAAAAAATCAGAATTTAGCAACAGATGAATGTGACAGAGGGTGCGGAAGCATACACGTTTAAAAGGAATGAAGACCAGAACAGGAGTCATCACAGACAGACAGAGAAGGAGGAAAGGGATATGAAAATGCAGAAAAGGGAAAAAAAACCTCAGTCCACAGCCTAGCAGTTAGGAAAGGGGTAAACAAAACTATGGTAAATAAAAATCATGAAATAAGACATAGAATTAAATGTGATAGGCATCCATCCCTAAACATGGATTGGACTCACTTTTCAAAGAGACTCATATCCCATGAGACTTTTAACATTAAAATACAGCAGGAGAAAAGAAGCACATGGGTCAGTTTCACTTTTAGCAGTTTTATGGGGAAGTTTTATCAGGTTTGAAGAGAACACATTATCCTTGTGTTCCAAAGTGTTCCAGAGACTAGAAAAGGCTGGGAAATTTACCAACTCATTTTATAAGTTAAGTCATTGAAACGAGGAGAGGATGATATGACATGAAACATTATCTCGGAAACATAAATACAAAAGTCCTAAACCTACTATTAGCAAACTGAGTCCAACAATGGGATTAGAAGATAGTTTTTTCAGTATGATGGAATGAAATTTACACCAATAAGGCAAGAAGAGCCAGGCTTCCATAATGGCTCATGGATAAGGAATCTGTCTGCAATTCAGGAGACACAGGAAACATGGGGTTGATCCCTGGGTCAGGAAGATCCTCTAGAGAAAGAAATGGCAACCCACTCCAGTATTCTTACCCAGATAATCTCATGGACGGAGGAGCCTGGGGGCTACAGTCATGGGGTTGCAAAGAATCAGATATGACCAACTACCGCTACCACTGTTCACCACAAGCCACAGCAAACGCCACAGTAAATACTAAAACCACGGGGATATTCTCTGTAATGCTCTTCAACGTTGGATGAAAAAAAAAAACACAACTCTTCTGCTCTCAGTTTCTATTTGTCATTTTACTGAGAGTCCCAGACACTGAGATAACAAAAGAAAAATTAAATAAGAGGTGAACAGTTGGAAAAGTAGAGACCAGGAACTGAGCTGGTGGCTCAGGGAAATACAAATGTGCCAACGGGACAGAGCCAAGATCTAAGAAAGATCCCCCCACATACACACACAGGGACGTGAGCTACGATCATGGTGATGCTTACAGAATAGGCCACCTGGGAAGTGGAGCAGTGACAGTTGGATAGTTGATTGGATTAAAGACTTAAATGTGACAAATTCAAATCAAAAAATTTAAAAGAGATGGTAGGAAAACATCCTAACTTCAAGGTAAAGGAGCAAATCATAAGAAAAAGAAACCAGAAAGGAAGGAAGGAGGAAAGAATAAAAGGAAGATAGATTGTGGTGATTTTGTCCCTAAGTCGTGTCCAACTTTTGCCAGCCCATAGACTCTAGCCCATCAGGTTCCTCTGTCCAAGTGATTTTCCAGGCAAGAATACTGGAGTGGGTTGCCTTGCCCTTCTCCAGGGGATCTTTCCAACCCAGAGATTGAATCCATCTCTCCTACATTGCAAGCAGATTCTACTTGCTTAGCCACATGAGAAGCCTAAGATAGATAGACAGACAGACAGACAGACAGAGATCAGTTCAATTAAGGCACTCATTCATGTCCAACTCCTTGCGACCCAATGGACTGCAGCACACCAGGCCTCCCTGTCCTTCACCAACTCCCGGAGTCTGCTCAGACTCATGTCCATTGAGTCTCTGATGCCATCCAACCATCTCATCCTCTGTTGTCCCCTTCTCCTCCTGCCCTCAGTCTTTCCCAGCATCAGAGTCTTTTCCAGTGAGTCAGCTCTTCACATCAGGTGGCCAAAGTATTGGAGCTTCAGCATCAGCCGTCCAATGAATATTCAGGGCTGATCTCCTCTAGGATGGACTGGCTGGAGAGTGAGGAAGTAACAGCAAAGCACTTCCAGATTCTTGCCTTGAGAGCCTCATGAACAATATGAAAAGGCAACAAGATAGGACACTGAGCGGATACCCATGGCTGATAAACTTTTGAAAAGACAGTCAGTCTCACCAGTAATTAGGGGAAATTTGAATGGATGTTAATTTCAACAAGATGACATACTGCTTCCTATCTCTCCAAATGCCCGAATTTTAAGAGCAGGTACTACAAAATAATGTTCTTGCCTGGAGAATCCCAGGGACGGGGGAGCCTGGTGGGCTGCCGTCTATGGGATCGCACAGAGTCGGACACGACTCAAGTGACTTAGCAGTAGCAACTACAAAATAAAACTATCAAACCAGAATAATTTTATAAAAATTCACAACTAGTTTCCAAACACGATTAGACTCACAAATACTATCTTGGCGGCAGGCATAAGCTGGCTAACACTGAACGGTTATTAGGCAGCCTCGGTCTCCCCCAGCCCCCACTTAACACACTCCCCTAAGCTGCCCTTGGCCCTCCCTGAAGCTCTAGGCCTGCTCGCTCTCTCCAGATGGTGATGAGTGACCATCCAGGTTACATGGCCTCCTGTCCACGGGCCTCCGGTGACTTCATTCAAAGGAGTGTCCACAGTGGATATTTCGGGCCCTGGGGTAATCCAGTGAAGGAGATGTTTGGAGGGCAGGTGACCCTTTGAGAAAACCTCCTTCAGTTTTGCGTCTGTCCCCGAGATGTGGCTGTCCCTGAGACACGGCCCCGCCCCTCTACATCTGAAGACTGTCACAGATGTCACAGAGCTTCCCCAGCCCCCCTGCCAGCCCCCGTCGCTCGGTAAGACCCTCCAGGAGCTTCTGCCCAGGGTTCTCTTCCCAGAGCCTTGCCACCACAGGGCGAGGGGAATCCTTCAGCTTTTTAGTCTAATCTGTCTGCTTTGCTGCTCTTCTGCCAAATCCCCACTTCCTGCTGGACACAGATTCCTCTCCTTCCCCTCGGAGTCTTTGGGGAGACAGAGTTCACCATTCACACAAGTTTAAGATGTTCCAGGGGGAAACGATGTGAAACGCTGTGGTTAAATCTTTGGGGAGAAGTCAGGGCTTGCATTTCCTGATTCCTCCATGTGATGTTGGCCCAATAGTTATCCTTTATCTGATCCAAGTTTCTGTACTAAACTGTACGGGACAGTTTTTAATTACAGAGGCGTAGTTCTAGGGTATGACTTTTCCCAGTTTCCTTAGAACCTAGGGGTGGCCCACCAAAGGGGTTGTGGGAAAATCTAGAAAAGAAGTGGCTTTGATTAGTGTCTCTATCAAGAGCCTCCCTGGGGAGCCCAAGCCCTTCCTCCCCAAATTCTCTTTTTACCCAACATGTGACTCTGCTTAATCCTCATTTTTACTGTTTATAAAAGTTTTTTTTAACTAAAAATTTTTTTATATGGAGTATATTGCTTCATAATGTTAGTTTCTGCTGTACAGCAAAGTGAATCAGCTTTTGTTCCGGGATTTCTTTCCCATTTAGGTCACTGCAGGGCACTGAAGTAGAGTTCCCTGTGCTGTACAGTAGGTTCTTATAAACCTGGAAAAACCATAATTCAAAACCATACATGCACCCCGACGTTCAGTTCACTTAGGTCGCTAGGTCGTGTCTGGCTCTTCGCAACCCCAAGGACTGCTGCACGCCAGGCTTCCTGGTCCATCTTGATTCCAGCTTGTGCTTCATCCAGTCTGGTATTTCTCATGATCTACTCTGCAGAGAAGTTAAATAAACAGGGTGACAGTATGCAGCCTTGACGTGCTCCTTTTCCAATTTGGAACCAGCCTGTTGTTCCATGTCCAGTTCCAACTGTTACTTCTTGACCTGCATACAGGTTTCTCAGGAGACAGGTCAAGGGGGCGGATGTTCCCATCTCTTGAAGAATGTTCACCCTGATGTTCACTGCAGCACAGTTTACAAAAGCTGGGCATAGAAGCAACCTAAATATCCATCAACAGAGGAATGGATAAAGAAGATATAAAAGAGTTTTGTAGAAGAAGATATGTAAAGAAGGAACTGGGACTCACTCCTACTTCAAAGCAATCAAAGGAAAACACCTTAGCATTTCTGGAATAGTTTTCTTTCTCTATGCATTTCACAAGAGTGTGCCACACATGACTTTCTGTATACCACTTTTTTTTTTTTTTGACAACTATCATATTATTAGAATTGTCCTATATCATCAGATAGTTTTAGCTCTTCACAGTGGCTGACAGACCAGTACTTTGGACTCCCTTGACTACTGGAAATATCAGTATCTCCTACTTTTCACTGTTACAAATAATGCCATAAACAGGATTTTATCATCAGCCCTAGACATGAACTTACAAGGTCAAAGGTGGAACGTGTTTACATCCTTTGAAAAATGCAGGCATGGTGCCTTTGAGGACAAGGCAAGCCTGGGATCCATCCCACTGGCTGTGGGTGAAAAAACATCTCCCCATTTGGTCAGAGTCTCTGCAGCCTCTGGAGAGGGACATGGCGACTCGCTCCAGTCTTCTTGCCTGGGAAATCCCACGGACACAGCAGCCAGGCAGGCTGTGGTCCACGGGGCCTTAGGGATTCGGACACAACAAGCTACTCCCAGCTGCAGGCTCCACCCTGTGTCCCAGCGGCAGGCTCCGCCCTGTGTCCCAGCTGCAGGCTCTGCCCTGTGTCACAGCTGCAGGCTCTGCCGCTGGGCTTCTCCACTGGCCTTTGCCCCATGGAACCGGCAGGACCGCGGATGGGGGCCCTGGGCGCCTTCCTTTGGTTCCAGCCAGTGTCTGGCCTGGGGGCTCCTGGTGTGCTTAGCAATCAAGGTGGCCGTTCCCTGGTCAGGTCAGCGTGGACTCTCTTTATTTGTCTCCCGCTGTGGAAAGCCTGCCTCTCTGTCTCTTTCCAGCCCATGTGTTCAGCGAACTTTGAGAGCACCCAGACACGTGGGCTGGAGGCTTTCTGAAGGCTGTGGCCTGAAGCCTCCCATCCTGCTGAGAATCAGAACTGAGCTCAAACACCTGGATGCTCTCTGATCTCAAAGGAGTTGTCTGGGCTTCTCCTAAGTGACCCCAGAGGAAGCCCGGGGCAGCTGGGACTGTCCGCTGACCTCAGCTTCCTGCTGCCACTGTCTCAGCCTCACTTCCTTGGCAGCCCCCTTCCTGCACTCGCAGGTGGACCGACGCTCAGCCCGTCCCTCTGCAAAGACCCTCAAGGACTCTCTCCATTAAAAACCACCTGGGAGTGTGAAGTGAGGCCATGTTCAATGTAGGCTCTTTCTCCAGACAGCCGAACTGTAAAGAAGGCCCCTCAGAGAACTCCAAATACCTTTTTCTAGCCATTTCCTTTAGAAAATTTCCTCTCACTCTGTTTAACAGGCCCCAGGAGGCCTGGCCCACGGTTCTCTCTCCCAGCTGCAAGGCCCCCTCCATCTTCATCTGTGACTCTGTTCTTCTTTCCAAGCCTCTTCTCTGCATTTTCAGTCTGCCATGTCCATGCTCACGCCCTGTTTGCATAAACTGGCCTTAGGATGAGAGCCTGGCAATGTCCAGAGTGGGGCAGGAAGCCTTTCTGGGTGGTCCTGCAGAGAAACAACTGGTGATTTCCTTTGGAGTAATTAAAAGGAGAACCCCAGAGCCAGGTTGGAGAAGGAAATGGCAACCTCCTCCAGTGTTCTTGCCTGGAGAATCCCATGGACAGAGGAGCCTGGCGGGCTACTGCCCATGGGGTCGCAAGAGTCGGACATGACTTAGCAGCTAAACTGCAAACTACTACCAGAGCCAGGTCCACTGTCTGCATGCTGAGCATGATGTAAGGACTGGTCTGATTTATCTGCACTGAGGAAGGGTGGGCCTTTGAGAGAACACGGTGTCTGTGTGTGACCTGAGCCTCATCCAAGGCCACAGAGGTGAGCTGCTCTCTTCTCCAGGTGAGCTTCAGCTCTGAGGGTGGTCTCCCCAGCCTTCAATTAGAATCCTATCATCATTCATTTGTTGTTGCTGATGCTGTTCTGTAGCTCAGTCATGTTCAATTCTTTGCAGCTCCAAGGACTGCAGCATGCCAGGCTTCCTTGTCTTCCACTATCTCCCAGAGTTTGCTCAAACTCATGTCCATCGAGTTGGTATTGCCATCCAATCATCTCATCCTCTGTCGTCCCCTTCTCCTCCCAACTTCAGTCTTTCCCAGCATCAAGGTCTTTCTTCAGTGAGTCAGTTCTTCACATCAGGTGGCCAAAGTATTCGAGTTTCAGCTTCATCATCAGTCCTTCCAATGAACACCCAGGACTGATCTTTAGGATGGACTGGTTGGATCTCCTTGCAGTCCAAGGGACTCTCAAGAGTCTTCTCCAGCACCACAGTTAAAAAGCATCAGTTGTTTGGCTTACGTTCGTACGTGACTACTGGAAAAACCGCAGCTTTGACTGTATGGACCTTTGTCTTTAATTAGACTTTCAAAAGCCCAGCTTTCTAGATTAGCCTTTGTCTTACTGTCCACGTGTACTAGATGAATATGGTTGTAAATGTAGCTTTGGATACAAAAGACGCTGCAGACTCGCTGTCCCCAGTGGGGTGCTGAGAAATGCTTAATGACCGGTTCCCCAGGAAAACCCCAATCACCTGATCTGTAGTGTTCGCCAGTTTCCAAGGTTCCGATACTTCCATCATGGCCAACTTTAAGCTATGCATACAAAGTTGCCGGGAGCCAGCATGGGGAATCCTGCCTGTGGCAAAGGTCATGAGGAAGGGGGCCTGGCAAAAAGCAAAGGCTGAGATCAGGCCTCAGGGGTACCCCTGGATTTTCCTGAGCATCTACCCCCAGAGTCTGCCTGCTTTATTGTAATGTGCTTTCCACTCTTCTGACATAACAGGGGGCTATCCCCGACCACCTTTTTCTGGAAAGAGTTAACTTAGAGCTCCAGTTAACAGTCTCCTGCATATAAAAGGAGTGTCTCAGCTCAAACCCCTCTGAATGCTCTCTAACTTGCCTGACAGTTACAGACTTTTACAACTTGTGATTGTTTATAGCCCCTCAACCGCAAGAGGCACGCAGCTTAAAACGTCTTAAAGATATAGAGCCTTTTCTAAAGAGCTAAAAATTATATTGGTGATGGGTTTCATTGTTGAGTCAATGACTGCTGCCAGGCCTCCCTATTCTTTATCTTTTAGGCACCTGGAGGATGTTAATCAATGTAATTGGGATATAGAAAGAGGAATGTAGTAGTTTTGATGTTAGCAACCCTAGACTTTTGAGTTAATGAACTTTCTCTTTGTTGTAAATCACTGTACTCCTCTCTCCTTGTTATGAATTGTTGTGTCCTTGCTATGTAAGAATGTAACCTTAATTAGTGCTTTCTGAGAGTGGCACCAGACTTTAGTAAGAACAACACTTTTAGGGCAAATAAGTTTTCTGGTTGACAGACCCTTATCAGAAAAGGGCCACAAATAATAGGCCTCCTGGCCAGAAGATGATGTAACTCACCTAAGACCTGTGTATACAGATGCGTATGCAGAAAGCAAGCCTGGGCAGAGCTGCTGACCCTGCATGACTTTGCTTTTTACATTTATCTCTATGTACAACTTGCCTGGAAAATCCCGTGGACGGAGAAGCCTGGTAGGCTGCAGTCCATGGGGTCGCTAAGAGTCGGATACGGCTGAGCGACTTCACTTTCACTTTTCATTTTCATGCATTGGAGAAGGAAATGGCAGCCCACTCCAGTGTTCCTGCCTGGAGAATCCCGGGGACGGGGGAGCCTGGTGGGCTGCCGTCTATGAGGTCGCACAGAGTCGGACACGACTGAAGCGACTTAGCAGCAGCAGCAGCTATGTACAACTAAAAGTATAGAAGTTTTTCCGGACAATAAAGGGTGGGCCAGGTCCTGGAAAGACTGGTTCCCCATGTCTTCTTTTCTTTCTTACTCTGTTTTCTGGCTGATTCCCGTCTGGGGCATAGAGGCTAGCTGTGTCTACATTTTTGCCTGGGCTTCTAAGACCCACGTGAGAGGAAGCCCAAGGCGGGGCGCCCTCTGCTATTCAAGCGGGCGCCTGTGGCCCTATGTAGACGGTTCAAGTCCCTTGTCCCAGGGCTTTATTGGCTTTCTATGTAAACCAAGGAATTTCAGCCTCTTTTCTCCACTTATGTTCCTACTACACTATTTCTTTCTAATCTTCCTCCATATCTTTAATTAAGCAATTAATTCCTAGGACACTGACTCCGTCCCCCCTTTGAATTCGCTGGATCCACTGGGGCTGGACCCTGGCACAAAGGCACTGAACACAGAGTTGGGGAGACACGCAGCATCCCACCATCATATGTACTTAACCATTCAGATTTAGTCAAGGAATGTAGGTAATAGTAAACTGTGGTAAAATGACAAAAATGGTAAGGTGGAGAATGTATTACCTTTGTTGATAATAATTAATTGTAAATGTATACGATTTCTTTTATAATAATGGCTGTCTTTAATAACTCCCTCATAAAATCCTTGAGTTTTAGCACAGCGCCCTCTGAACTGACCGCTGTAGATAGACCTCTGTCTCTTATCTGTATCAAGCTGTGCTGTCTGTCTGTCCCTGTATAAAAGCCGTACTGAAAGCCAAACTCTGCTGAGACACGAGCAAGTTCTCCACGAGGCAGAGGAGAAGGATGAATATTATGCCAAGTCAGGCAAGAAGGAACTTGGCCAGATAGCAGAGCAGCAGTAGAGAAGCAGGTTCACTGAGTCCTAGTGAAGGCCCGTCGTGGTCTCTGCGACACGCACAGGGCCTGCACGTGAGGCCTGCACATGCTATTGTTCAGCTGCTCAGTCAGGTCCAACTTTTTTGCAACCCTATGGGAGGTAGCCCACCAGGCTCCTCTGTCCATGGGATTCTCCAGGCAAGAAGACTGGAGTGGGCTGCCATTTCCTTCTCCAGGGGATCTTCCTGACCCAGGGATCGCAGGTGGAACCTTTACCGCTGAAAAAGGTTAGAGGAGGGAGGTAAAATCAGAATTCGGACTGTAGACTCTGAAGGCAGCAGCGCACGGCTCCAGTCCTGGCCTTGCTCCCTATTGGCTGAGGGACCAGGGCCAACTGCCTGAAGCTCTCTGCGCCTCAGTTTCCTGGTCTGTAAAGCTGGGCCCCCAGTGATGAGCGCTGTTGTCGAACCAATGGCAAGAACATGTACAAAGTCCTGAGCAGAAGCTCAGACCCCACGGGCCCCTCACTGTGAGCCCAGGGCCTTGGGGGGCAGGCCTTCCATCCGTCTCCTTCCCACCAGCAGAGTGGCTGAGCAGGGCAGGCGAGGAGGAGAAGGGGGCCGGCACCTCTTGGTGCCCCTGAGAGTGACCCCCACCCACATGTGTGTGGCCACTGCCACAGGAAGAGACCACAGGAAGCGCAGGTCACTTCATAAGTGCTTTCTAGCCTGCACTCAATCAGTCTGGGGTGCATTGCATGACATGGATTAAGAGAACAGACTCCAGTGAAATGGCTCTGAGCCTGAGGGTGATGAGCCTCGACCTTGCTTTCTTGGTCTGTGAAATGCGTACAAGGCTTGCCCTCCTCCTGGGCTGCTTTTGAGGACTTCAGGGTTAATCCGCAGACTGGCAGGCTGGCTTCTGAGCCAGTCTCATCACCGGAGCCCAGAGCTCTGTCTTTCCAGCCAGAGAGCACAGCCCTGGGTGACATCCAGGAGAGCAGAGGACCGGAGAAGCTAAAAGTGCAGTGAAGGACCATCCCCCGGTCCTGGCTGGGAGCAGCTGCTCCCGCAGAGTCAGGCCTGTGACTCACAGGCCCCGCGCCCCTGTGGCCCTGCGCAGCCAGCTTCTGATTCATGCTTTCTGTGATGGTTGCGGGGGTGGGGGGTGAGAACCGTCTGGACACATGGCTGCTAGGGCAGATACTCTCATTCAGCTGAGCCTTTGTTAACACAGAATCTGCAAACCTTCCTCCTCCGCCCCAGGTCCCTCCCTGAGATGCGGCTTCAAACGCAGCTGATGGGAAGGAATTTGGCAGCTTCAAGACAGACTGGCCCAGGTGTCTGAGCAAAGGAGACCCAGGATGTCAGGATGCCCTATGTGCCGGGCTGCGAGGGTTTTTGTAGGGCTCTGCTTGTTTCATGTTCTAATCTCCTGGGCAGTTCATTTCACACACAAACCACAGAGCCTCTCTGGTCTCTGTTGACGGGGGTTCCCCTCAACAGCATTCCGTGGGGAAGGACTGTTAGAATTTTTCTCTAATTATAGAGCTTGGATTTGAGGAAATGGAGAAGTGAAGGGCCTCCCAGAGGTGCCCTTGTAAAGCTAACTGTCATTTTGTCCTTGGAAAATCGTTGCAGCTGGTCGCTAAAACTTTCACTCTTCTTTGTACACAGCCATATAAAGAACTTTCCAGCTAAATTAGGCAGCATTCAGGGGTGTTAAAAAAGGAGAAAAGGAGATTGGTGGCCTCGGGAGGAGCCTAGCGCAGCCAAATGTCAGCCCTGGGGTGCTTTCCTGCAATCTCCCGAGTCAGCCTGTGAGCCCTGGGCACACAGAGAACAAGCACGCTCTCCCCCCAGGCTGGCTGCAGGACCTGGGGAATTCACGCACACCTCTGAGCCTCAGTTTCCTCACTGTGAAATGGGCATGGTAATGATCCTCCCTGGGGTTGCTATGATGACCACAGGAAGCTGTCTTCAGAGAGCACTTAGCCAGGAGCCCTGCCTAAAGTAGATGCCCAGAAAGATGCTGCCAATTCTGCTTCTGTGTCCAGACACTCCCTCCTGCGTGCTCCGCTGCCAGTGATCAAGGTCCGGTGATGACTTTTTGCTCTTAAATGTTATGTATGTGAAATCCACATCACTTGAAAAATCTCCCATTGTTCTCTTACTGCAGGGCACAGCCCAGACTCCATCTCTTCGGGACCTTTGTTCAGCCCCAAGGAAAGAATTCCTCCTGCCTCCTCCCTCCTGAAAGGCCGTTTATCTGTAGTGCGAGTCATTCCCTGGAAGCCCTCTGCCTCTTTTGCTTGTCACCTTGTCATAACCTTAAGCAGACATCCCTCTGGCCAAAGCACCAGGCCTGGGTACATGGAGACCCCATGATGGGAGCTGGTCCTACCTCTCAAAGGACAGATGAGGGCCCTGTGGGTGAGAGGCTGGGTCAGAGGGGCAGGTCGGTGGGGCCACCCCCATCCCCCAGGGCAGCTGTGAATGGAACTGAACCAGGTGGCCAGTAGAAGGAGGACAGTGTCCAGGACGGAGGCTGGGGAGGAGAGGGGGCAGGGGGAGAGTATAAGGAGAACCAGAGTCGGGATGGTGGGTCAGGAGAGCTGGGGACACCCAGGGTCCCAGGAGGGAGTGGTGGAGGGATGCTGTCCCAAGCTTGCTTGTGTTAGCTAGTTGCTCAGTCATAGCTGACTCTTTGCAACCCCAGAGACTGTAGCTCCTCTCTCTGTGGAATTTTTCAGGCAAGCATACTGGAGCGGGTTGCCATTTACTTCTCCAGGGGATCTTCCCGACCCAGGGATCAAACGCAGATGCTCTACAATGCAGGGAGCGTTGAGCCACCTGGGACGTCCTGAGCCACCAGTGACATCCAGGCTAGGAAATCACAGCCAGAAAACTGTAGGAGGATGTGAAATTTGCAACCAGAAGCCATCGGGGGAAGGGGCTGCTGTGTGTGCAACTCCAGGAGGGGAGTCCAGGCAAAGGTCATCTGGATAGTTGGCAGTGGAGGCAAGGAAAGAAAACGAGAGGTCACTCTGTGTGCAGGGACTAAGGTTTGCTGTGCCATTGTCTTTGGTGATGGGAGACAAGCGTGTTGAAATCCTTTTGTGAGCAACTGAGTGGTTGAGGAGGGGCCGGCTGGTCCAAGGGGAGTGGATCAGCCTGGAGACAGCAAAAGTGCCCTTTCAGCCCCATCGCCTTTCCATTGGCAAGAAGGGCCTGTCCTTGCACTGCTGGGCCGTCGGCCCTACCTTCTCTGTCCAACAACATCTTACTCACCCCTCTGCAAGGAACAGGACACGGATGTCTATATCCCTGCTCCCCTTGTACGGGAATGTTGCAACCCAACAAGGAATCCCCAACAAGGAATCCCAATGAAGGTTTTGCCGAATGAGTGGGAACCTCCAGCGGATTCTTTGATCACTGGATCCCTTACTTAGGACCTGTTCCCTTATTTAGCAACAGCTCAAAGTTCTGTCTAGTCAAAGCTATTTTTCCAGTAGTCATGTATGGATGTGAGAGTTGGACTATAAAGAAAGCTGAGCGCCAAAGAATTGATGCTTTTGAACTGTGTTGTTGGAGAACTCTTAAGCATCCCTTGGACTGCAAGGAGATCCAACCAGTTCATCCTAAATGAGATCAGTCCTGGGTGTTCACTGGAAGGACTGATGTTGAAGCTGAAACTCCAATACTTAGGCCACCTGATGCGAAGACCTGACTCCTGGAAAAGACCCTGATGCTGGGAAAGATTAAGGGC
This sequence comes from Aepyceros melampus, assembly GCA_006408695.1. Classification (NCBI taxonomy): domain Eukaryota; kingdom Metazoa; phylum Chordata; class Mammalia; order Artiodactyla; family Bovidae; genus Aepyceros; species Aepyceros melampus. The sequence goes on from SJXQ01004324.1 coordinate 339,992, forward strand.
AGGAGGAGAAAGGGACAACAGAGGATGAGATGGTTGGATGGCATCACCAAATCAAAGGACATGAGTTTGCATAAATTCCAGGAGATGGTGATGGACAGGGAGGCCTGGTGTGCTGCAGTCCATGGGGTTGCAAAGAGTCAGACATGACTGAGCGACTGAAATGAACTGAGCTGAATGGAGGGCACTGAAGTCTCCTGGCTTCAGCAAAGAGCTGACAGTTCAGGAGGGATTTGCCACTAGTAAGAAGAAGTCAGGGCAGTCCAACCCCGTTTGCAGAAGACCTCCATTCTAGTGAGAGAGACCCTGACCCTGAAGTTTGAAGTCAGAGTCCCTGATGCCTGCTGCCCAACCAAGACCAGCTCCCTGCGTTTCAAGGGTGCCATCTTGTGGAAGCAGGCAGTAATTGCAGACACTCAACTTGCCCTTTACGGGACTTCCTGGCGGCTCAGTGGTCAAGAGTCGGCCTGCCAGTGCAGGAGACACAGAAGATGTGGGGTCCATCTCTGGGTTCGGAAGATCCCCTGGAGGAGGAAGGACAATGCATTCCCGTATTCTTACCTGGAGAATCCCATGGGTGGAGGAACCCGGCAGGGTACAATCCATGGTGTTGCTAAATGGACACGGCTTAGCGAATGAATGACGACATAAGACCTTTAACATTCAGGGCGATTCGATAGCCTTCCAGCGAGAGCCCTGACACAGTTCTGGTGTGCTGTGCATCTCCAAAAGACTCTTACATTATTTTTTTCATTTAATATTCAGATTTTTACCGCTTTTTTTTTTATAATCTGGGAAACTAATTCAGAGAGGTTAATTGACTTACAGAAGGTCACACAGCCAGTGAAAGGTACAGGCAAATCGCCTCCCTCCAAGTCCTCCCACCTTCTCACCAAGCGCTCTACGCGAAGTCGGTCACCAGGGGTCCTACAACAGTGGTTTTCCAACGTCTGCCTGACAAAGTGATTCAGTTATACGCACACGTATGCATTCTCTTTCAGACTCTTTTCCATTATAGGTTATAACAAGATATTGAATGTAGATCTGTTTGCTATGCATTAGGACGTTGCTGTCTATCAATTCTGTACACAGTAGGGTATTGATTGGACTTCCCAGGTGTGTTGATTATTCTATTTTATTCTTTTTTTTTTTGGCTTCTGGGTGGTGGAATAGTAAAGAACCTGCCTGCCAATTCAGGAGATACAAGAGATGAAGTTGATCCCTGACTCAGGAAGATCCCCCAGATTCTTCTTGCCCGGAAAAGCCCATGGACAGAGGAGCCTGGTAGGCTACAGTCCATGGCGTTGCAAAGAGTCAGACATGACTGAGTGACTGAGCAATAACTAACTATTCTATTTTAAGAATGCTACTTTAAAGTAAGAATGATCCATTAAACTGTTCCCAAGACCCATCAGTGGTGGAGACCCCCAGGTTGAAAGCCTGAATAATGCCTTCCCCGAAATGTCCAGATCCTTATCTCCAGAATCTGTGAGTCTTACCTTAGGTGGTAAAAGGGAATTTGCAGGTGTGATTAAATTAAGGCTTTTGAAATGAGATTACCTTAGATTGAAAATCGGATATATTACTCTGCCGACAAAGATCCATATAGTCAAAGCTATGATCTTTCTAGTGGTCACATACGGTTGTAAGAGCTGGACCATAAAGAAGGGAGAACGCCGAAGAATTGATGCCTTTGAACTGTGGTGCTGGAGAAGACGCCGGAAAGTCCCCTGGACAGCAAAGAGATCAAACCAGCAAAGAGATCTTAAGGGAGATCAACCCTGACTATTCACTCGAAGGCCTGATGGTGAGGCTGAAACTCCAGGATTCTGGTCATCTGATGTGAACAGACAACTCTTTGGAAAAGTCCCTGATGCTGGGACAGATGGAGGGCAGAGGGAGAAGAGGTGTCAGAGGATGAGGGGGCTGGACGGCCTCACCGATGCAGTGAACGTGCACTTGGGTAAACTTCGGGAGATGGTGAGGGACAGGGAGGCCTGGCGTGCTGCAGTCCATGGGCTCCAAGCAGCCCAAGAGTCAGACACTACTGAGCGCCTGAGCAACACAGGAAAACAGATCCCGCCCTCAGAGCCTCTAGGAGCCAATCCTGCCGACACCTCGGTTTCAGTTCAGTGAATCTGACTCTGGACTTCTGGTCCCAGAACTGTTTGCAGCAGGTTAAGTTCGTGTTGTTTTAGTTGCTCCATCTTTTATAGTTTGTTACAGCAGTCCCAGAACTAACATAGATATGTCTGAGAATCACAGCCAGGAACATCACTCTGGCACTTCCAGGACGCATGTGGCCTGCAGACATTGTGCTTGCATGCTTGTTTTTGCCTTCACAGTGTTTTAAAGTCTTTTTTAAATTATTGAGAACCACTTAAAATCATGATGTTTCATGTGAAGATCAGAATTTCTGGCTTCTCTGTGTCTGTACGAGGTCCAAGTTCTCACATGGCAACATCTGATTTCAGCTGGCCAGAACCTTTTCCCAAACCTCCACCTTCTCTTCCAGCATACTTTAAAAAGTAATACTTTTAAAAACTAATTTTGATTCTTGTTGAGGTGGTACACTCAGATAATTGAAGGATAACAAGCAGGGCTGTAAGAATTAAAGAAAAACTAATTTTCCCATCACTCGAAACTTTCCACCCTCAGGTTCATACTTCCAGCTTTAAAAATATCTATTTCTTCTTGAATTTCTTAAAAATATTCTTGCCCATGTTTATCATGGGTACCCAACACTAGACAGTATCTTGCTACTGGGGCTCTAGAAAGGATAGAACCAGCTATTAACCCCACTCCAATTCCACTCTTCTCTCATTTTCTCAGTGTGATGAAATCATAAAACTTGATATTCTGCCAAACCTTGTTTTTCTCTGGGTTCCTTTTTTTAAAACATTAATTTATTTATTTTAATTGGAGACTGATTACTTTACAGTGTTGTAGTGGGTTTTGCCATACATTGACACGGCAAGCTGCAGTCCATGGGCTCCCAAAGAGTGGGACACAACCGAGCGACTGAACTGACTGATATGAACCAGCCACGGGTGGACATGTGTCCCCGGTCCTGAAACCCCTCCCACCTCCCTCCCCATCCCATCCCTCTGGGTTGTCCCAGTGCACCGGCCCTGAGCGCCCTGTCTCATGCATCAAACCTGGACGGGTGATCTGTTTCACATATGGTAATAAACATGTTTCAATGGTATTCTCTCAAATCCTTTTTTATTTTGGATTTTTGTATCCAGTGTTCATGTAGTGATTTTCCTTAATTTTTTTCTTGGTTCTTCCCTTTCATACTAAAGAATGAGGCACAAAACAGCTGGTTGGGACCCCTGCATGGGCACTGCCCTGAACAAACTGGGTTCCTGGTGGGCTGCAGACCTGTCTTCTCGTGTTCCTTCATGCCACTGCTCAGCGGGAGGGGAGATGGTCACCAGGATGCCCACGGCATGCCAAGCACTTCCCTGGGAATTGTTCTCAGATGGAAAGGAAGGTCTTCCTTCCCTAAAAGTTCAGGAAGTCCTTCAAGCCAGGAAGTAAGCGGGCAGGACACTAGTATTTATGGGGAACTACCGTACTTTACTGTAGAGCCAGCTGAGGTTGGTCCTGCCCTGTGGTCCTGCAGAAGGAGACACAGTGAGGTCAGGCAGCTTGGCCAAGGTCACAGGCTCTGGAAGGTGGGGAGTGGGGGGGAGGCGGAACGTCTCAGTCCCCAGGGTCAGAGCTTTTCTGCAAAGCTATATCACATCTCCTGCGAAGTTGAAGGAGCGCGTTTGCTACGACCAGTGTGTTCTTTCGGCAAACCTCTGTTAGCCTTTGCTCTGCTCCACTTTGTACTCCAAGGCCAAACTGGCCTCTTACTCCAGGTATCTCTTGACTTCCTACTTGTGCATTCTAGTCCCCTCTGATGAAAAGGACTTTTTGTTGTTGGCTGTGGTGGAGCTCAAATCATGAACTCATTGCAAAATTCAGGCTTAAATTGAAGAAACTGTGGAAAACCACTAGATCATCCAGGTCTGACCAAAATCAAGTTCCTTATGATTAGACAACGGAGGTGAGGAATGGGTTCCAGGGATTAGATACAGTAGACAGAGTGCCTGAAGAGCTATGGACACAGGTTCATAACATCATATAGGAGGTGGTGACCAAAACAATCCCCAAGAAAAAGAAATGGAAGAAGGCAAAGTGGCTGTCTGAGGAGGCCTTACAAAGAGCTGAGAAAGGAAGAGAAGCGAAGGGCAAAGGAGAAAGGGAAGGAGATACCCAACTGAATCCAGATTCCGAGAGAAGAGAAAAGAGGTGAGAAGATCTTCTAAACTGAACAGAGCAAACAAATAGAGGAAAACAATACAACGGGAAGGACTAACTATCTCTTCCAGGAAATTGGAGAGACCAAGGGAGTATTTCATGCCAAGATGGACACGATAAAGGACAGGAACAGCAAGGACCTAACAGAAGCAGAAGATACGAAGAAAGGGGTGACAAACTGCGCAGAAGAACTGCACAAAAAAAGACCTTAACGGCCTGGGCAACCGCGGCGGTGAGGCCACTCACCCAGAGCCAGACATGCTGGGGTGTGACGCCAAATGGGCGCGAGGAAGCAATACCACAAACAAAGCCAGTGGTGGTGACGGAATTCCAGCAGCGCTACTTAAAATCGAAAGACAATGCTGCCAAAGCACTGCACTCAATATGCCAACAAATTTCGAAAACGCAGCAGTGGCCACAGGAGTGGAGAATGTCACTTTTCATCTCCTGTCCTGAAGAATGGGAACGCCAAAGAATGTTCAGACTACCCTACAATTGTGCTCGTCTCACATGCTAGCAAGGAAATGCTCAAAATCTTTCAAGCTAGGCTTCAACAGGACATAAACTGAGAACTTCCAGTTGCACAAGCTGGATTTAGAAAGAGCAGAGGACCCAGAGATCAAATTTTCAACATCTGTAGGGTCATAGAAAAAGCAAGGGAATTCCAGAAAAACATCTACTTCATTGACTGTGGATCACAGCCAACCATGAAAAATTCTTAAAGAGATGGGAACACCAGACCAACTTAGCTGCCTGTTGAGAAAACTGTGTGCAGCTCAGGAACAGAACCAGAAATGAAACAATGGACTGGCTCAAAATTGGGAAAGAGTATGTCAAGACTGTATATTGTCACCCTGCTTATATAACTTCTATGCAAAGTACACTATGTGAAATGCCAGGCTAGATGACTCAAAAGCTGCAATCAAGATGGTCAGGAGAAATAACAACCTCAGATATGCAGATAATACCACCCTAATGGCAGAAATCAAAGAGAACTAAAGAGCCTCTTGATGAGGGTGAAAAAGGAGAGTGAAAAAGCTGGCTTAGAACTCAACATTAAAAAAATTAAGATCATGGCATCTGGCCCCATAGCATCATGGTAAATAGATGGGGAAAATGTGGAAACAGTGGCAGATTTTATTTTCTTGGTCTCCAAAATCAATGTGGATGGTGACTGTAGACATGAAATTAAAAGATGCTTTCTCCTTGGAATAAAAGCTATGACAAACCTAGATAGCACTTTAAAGAGCAGGAACATCACATCACTTGGCCACAAAATTCTGTACACTCAAAGCATTGCTTTTTCCAGTAGTCACGTATACACTTGATCTTATCCAAAAGGCTGAGAAGTGGTAGTAGTCATGTATGGATGTGAGAGTTGGACCGTAAAGAAGGCTAAGCACTGAAGAATTGATGCTTTTGAACTGTGGTGTTGGAGAAGACTCTTGAGAGTCCCTTGGACTGCAAGGAGAGCAAACCAGTCAATCCTAAAGGAAATCAATCCTGAATATTTATTGGAAGGACTGACGCTGAAGCTGAAGTTCCAATACTTTGGCCACCTGATGCAAAGAGCCAACTCATTGGAAAAGACCTTGATGCTGGGAAAGATTGAGGGCAGGAGAAGAAGGTGACAGAGGATGAGATGGTTGGGTGGTCTCACCGACTCAATGGACATGAGTTTGAGCAAGCTCTGGGAGATAGTGAAGGACAGGGAGGCCTGGTGGGCTGCAGTCCATGGTCTGTTAAAGAGTCAGACAAGACTTAGGGACTGAACAACAACAATATCACATTTCACTGAAAAAAGCGATGGATAAGGAAACGTTAGACAAAGGCAGGCAGGCCTTGAAGGCAGAAGCAGCAAGACAGAACACGCAAAGGGAGTATTTTTCAGGAGAGAGAATTGTAGAAACTGGGAGTGGAGAGGCTGTGAGCACTGACCGATGAGGGTTTTCAGCACGCATGACCCTAGGGGGCAAGATTCTTGGGAGGGAGGATCCTCTTGGAACCCTGGAGCGGAGGCCACTGGCAGAGAACACGAACATCATCGGTGCTAGGTAAACAAACTGAGGGGGATCCTGAAAGGAGTCAGATTCAGTGGGGAGGGGAAAGGAAAAAAAAATGAAATATAGAGTTATCCCAGGCCTGGGGAGCCCTCTGAGGGGCCTCTCACTTCTGGAGAATTCTTTGGAGTCTAGCCGATCTCTGGGCTTCTAGCAAGAAAGGTGGCCCAGCAGAGATGCTGCGGTGCTCAGTGCTGAGCCCCCACCTGGAGCCCACACATCCCTCTGGCACTGAGGCTGACCTCCAAGTGCCCACACAGGCAGCCAGGCTCTTGGCAGCTGATTCAAATGCCCCGTGAGCCCGTTGCCTCAGTCACTGCAGGGCTGTGCTGTTTGACACTTGTTTATTTCTTCACTCAGATGAAAAGCATGTGCTGGGAGCTCCCAGCAGCCAAGTGCTGTGGAGATCATTCTCCCTGTGATTTCAATTAAGGCCCGTGGAGATCCCCCAACTACATGTCTAAAGTTGGAGCTATGGACACAAGAGCAAGGAAAATCCTGTAGATCCCAAGAGGGTCAAGTTGTGCTCCCAAGAAAAGAGGGAGACTTCCTCGGCAGGCCAGAGGGTAAGACTTCCTGCTATCAGTGTGCAGGGATGTTGGTTCGATCCCAGGTTGGAGAGCTAAGATCCCACAGGCTACTCAGCATGGCCAAAAAATGGAATAAAAAAATGAAATCTGTCTTCAAGAAAAGAAAAATAAAAGTACTTAAAGAAGAGAGGTAATCATGTAAGGTGGCAAGGTGAGAGAGGATATCGCGGTAGGACAGATATGGGGTCCCTCCCGGCATCACTGTGGGCCAGCTCTGTGGCCTCCTTCAAATTCCTTACCTGCTCGGAGCCTCAGAGCTTCCTCACCTATTACGTGAGATAATAAGTCTTGCCTGCCAGGTGGAGATGGTTGTGGTTCAGTCTCTCAGTCATGTCCAGCCCTTTGCGACCCCATGGACTGCAGCACACCAGGCTTCCCTGTCCTTCCTATCTCCTTGAGTTTGCTCACACTCATGTCCATTGCCATCAGTTATGCCATCCACTCATCTCATCCTCTGTCGCCCCCTTCTCCTCCTGCCCTAAATCTTTCCCAGCATCAGGGTCTTTTCCAATGAGTTGGCTCTTCGCATCAGGTGGCCAGAGAATTGGAGCTTCGGCTTCAGCATCGGTCCTTCCAATGAATAGTCAGGGTTGGCTTCCATTAGGATTGACTGGTTTGATTGTGAAATTCAGATATAGTGCCGTGCTAATCAAAGAGGGTTCTTTTCTCTGCAAGGACCACTCAAGCTAACTCAGGAAGCTGGTGCCTGGAGATGGGTCTGGAGTCAGCCATCCATCTGTCCTGCTGTTTCTTGGGACCACATGATCACGGCCTCCCCACCAGGCCCCCCCTCCATCCTCCTCTTCCTGTCACGTGGCTCCAGTGTTGTCTGAGGACCTACTCCCTGTAAGGCCTGTACTCTGCAGCCTTTACCTGGGGCTCCCACGCTGGCCATTCCTCAAGTTTCCCAGTTTGCACCCTTAGGGAAGCACTAACTGGGCCAGGTCCTGCCCGGGAGCCGGGAGGGACAGGGTGCAGGTCACCGGCCTGTGCCTGGAGGGGCTGCCCCGGCCCCGTGTCCAGCCTGTCCCAGCCTCTGGGGCGAGCGGGCGTAGCTCTCAGGTCCCAGCAGTAGGTCTCACGGTGTCGGTAGGTTCCCTGGGCCAGGGCCCTGTGGGGCCAGTGGGGATTACAGCCCTGGAACGTGTAAATGGGCCCACAAGGTGGCATTTCTCTTTCTCCCTGCGGGTCACAGGCTCCCAAGACAGAGGAAGGCCTTATTTCCCACAAGGACAGTTTTCCTGCCCCTCTTGGCATTTTCCATCCTTGTACGTGTCTCTGATTCCGTCTACAGAAGCTCAGGGCCCCTCAGCAGGGAGCCAGTCTGAGAAATGCAGGCTGCACTGTGTTGGTGGAGAAAAAGCGCGCTCTGGGGCTATGAACTGCTCTGGAAACAAATAAAGCAAGAAGAGACACCTTCCTGTGTAGGCCCGCGTCTGTGACCCACGTGGCGGGACCTGGTGTGTGGTGACCGCTGTGCCCTCGGGACAGGGCGGCTGGAGAGGTTTCTGCTTCTGCATCCTCTGGGGAATGTTCTCTCAGGACCACCTTCCTCCAGCCCTGAGGAGAGAGCCCTCCCGGTGTGAGTGGCCTTGCATGTGCAGGCATGCACACACACACCACACAAACATGCGTACACACACACATCACACATAACACGCACAACATACACAAACACAAATAAGGCACACACAGTCACCACACCTAATATGCACACATGCACACACACGCACACGCTCATCATGCATAACATGCAAACACACAAACAAGCACACTCAACATACATAACACACACACACATACATGCACACACCACACATGCACACAGACACAAGCATTTGTTCAGTTCAGTCGCTCAGCTGTGTCCGACTCTTTGCAGCCCCATGGACTGCAGCACACCAGGCCTCCCTGTCCACCACCAACTCCCGGAGCTTGCTCAAACTCATATCCATTGAGTCGGTGATGCTGTCCAACCATTTCATCCTCTGTCGTCCCCTTCTCCTCCTGCCCTCGGTCTTTCCCAGCATCAGGGACTTTTCAAATGAGTCAGCTCTTTGCAAACATACACATGTACAAACATTCACCAGACATAACATGCACACACACACACGCGCACACTCAACATATATGACATGCACAACACACCCATGCACACATATGCATCTTGCATAACATGCGCGCATACACGCGCGCACACACCCTCCAACAGTTGCCAGCCAAGGGTGGATGCCGCACGGCCAGCCCCACAGTTTATGCGGTGGCTCAGGCTATGACTCAGATATTTTGCACCCTGGTCCCCAGACGCCCTGGAGCTCCGCCCTCGCCACAGACACCCTCTCCTCTCAGGAGTTTCCACGTTCACTTCAGCAAACGCCCGGTAGCCGATTTGTTTACTTTCCAGTGCCCCTGTGACTCAACTTGTTCCTCCAGGGCAAAGAAAAGTCAGAGGAGCTAAGCATAAACATTTGTGTTCGGGGACCTCGCTGCCTTCCTGCTCCTGATCTCTGTCTAAGTGTTATCCAGAAGTCAGTGTAGCTACTAAAGAACGTTCTTTTCACTTTCTTTTGCCAAGTATGAAGCTAGAGCTCACAGTTCTAAAGAGTAACTAATAGGCTTAAAAGCTTCTGCTTGAGTCTCCGTGTGGTTCTAGAAGGTTCTTCTGCCTCCTCAGAGTTCTTGTGGGTGGTCAGCATGGAAGATGCCATGTGAGCCAGTGAGCTCACTGCCTATTTCACCTTTGTTCATTCTGGAATCTTCTGGTGATGCCAGCTGTCAGCAAAAGAACCATGGAAAGGCAGAAAGCACATGTGGGATCCATCGAGAGGGTACAGGCATGGGCACTGGTGCTTCCTTTGCAGCCTCCCTGAGCCTCGATTTTCTCATCTGTAAACTGGGGACATGCATGCTGCATCCCAATGTGGTTGTCAAGATTGCACAAGGCAGTCTGCCTGAGTGCTTAGCACATAGCCCAGGCTTGAGCCCAGAGCTTGAGAATTCCTACTAAACTCTTACACTGAGAAAATATGTATTTTCTCACACACTGATTAGAGTGCTTTAGCACTTGGTAAAGATTATCAATAAAGAACCCCAGCAAATATAGTCATAAGAACAACTCCAATATCACTTATATGTGAAATCTCAAAAAATGGTGCAAACGAACTTGTTTACAACACAAAAACAGACTCATAGAAAAAAAACAAACCTACGGTTCAGTATCAGTTCAGGCTCTCAGTCATGTCTGACTCTTTGCGACCCCATGGACTGCAGCACGCCAGGCCTCCCTGCCCATCACCAACTCCCGGAGTCCACCCAAACTCATGTCCATCGAGTCAGTGATGCCATCCAGCCATCTCATCCTCTGTCGTCCCCTTCTCCTCCTGCCCCCAATCCCTCCCAGCATCAGGGTCTTTTCCAATGAGTCAGCTCTTCACATCAGGTGGCCAAAATACTGGAGTTTCAGCTTCAACATCAGTTCTTCCAAAGAACACCCAGGACTGATTAGGGAAAATGTGCATGGGGGGGGGGGGAGCCGGGGGAGGGATAAATTAAGATCTGCTACAGAGCACAAGGAACTCTACTCAATTCTCTGTAATAACCTCTGTAAGAAAAGAATCTGAAAAATAATGGCTATATACGGCTATGTATATCTGTGTGTGTGTTACATATATACACATGTATACACACACACACATATAACTGAATCACCTGCTGGCTCAGCTGGTAGAGGATCTGCCTGCAATGCGGGAGACCTGGTTCCATCCCTGGGTTGGGAAGATCCCCTGGAGAAGGGAAAGGCTGCCCACGCCAGTATTCTGGCCTGGAGAATTCCATGGACTGAAACTAACACAATATTGTAGATCAACTATACCCCAACATAAAGCCAATATAAGATAGCAATTTTTAAAAGAATTAGAGATTGGTAGGTAAACCATAGCTTCCAGAAATATTTCTTTTATGTAGTTGTAGATGATTATTTTGGAGAAGGCAATGGCACCCCACTCCAGTACTCTTGCCTGGAAAATCCCGTGGACGGAGGAGCTTGGTGGGCTGCAGTCCATGGGGTAGCGAAGAGTCAGATATGACTGAGCAACTTCACTTTCACTTTTCACTTTCATGCACTGGAGAAGTAAATGGCAACGCACTCCAGTGTTCTTGCCTGGAGAATCCCAGGGACGGGGGAGCCTGGTGGGCTGCCGTCTATGGGGTCGCGCAGAGTCGGACACGACTGAAGTGACTTAGCAGCAGCAAATTATTTATCACAGTACAACTATACTGTGAATAAAAATGGAGATCAACCCTGGGATTTCTTTGGAAGGAATGATGCTAAAGCTGAAGCTCCAGTACTTTGGCCACCTCATGTGAAGAGTTGACTCATTGGAAAAGACCCTGATGCTGGGAGGGATTGGGGGCAGCAGAAGGGGACGACCGAGGATGAGATGGCTGGATGGCATCATGGACTCAATGGACGTGAGTCTGAGTGAACCCTGGGAGCTGGTGATGGACAGGGAGGCCTGGCGTGCTGCGATTCATGGGGTCGCAAAGAGTCGGACATGACTGAGCGACTGAACTGAAGTGAATTAAACAGGAACAACTCAGATTTCAAATCATACTAACTTACACAGAATATCAGAGTAAGAATGTAAGAGTAAGGATATATAACTTTTGATAATTTAAGTGGAATTGCCTATGAAGCCCGCTGGTCATGACTAACGTGTTATTACCCACACACACACTGGTCTTGCACAGTGTGGGAAAGATTACTCCTGGTTCTGTAGCACAGTGACTCAACTGCAGGAACACCCTGAAGAGGGCCAGGAAGAGCACCATGCTGTCTCTAAACAAGATGGAAAGCCCACAGCTTGTCCCCGGGACTCAGCACATGCTTCTTGCTGTCAGTAGCTGAGGTTAAACCTGGTCGTTGGTGAGGAAGAACAAGAGGACTGTGAAACGTCCTGCTTCCCTCCCTGAGTGATCGTGGTGTGCGACCTCTGTCTCATGGGTGTTCGTGTGAAGACTACAGGGCTTATAACATTTATATAAAGTTTGTGAGCTGAAATAGCTCATCTTGCAACAGAGACGATGACCAACAGAAACCTTCCAGTTCTCGGAAAAGACTGAAATTAATGCCGGAAGCAAACAGCTGTCATGACATGAATCTGCAGTAACACTCTGGTAAAGCTCCTGCATCATCTGGTCCGGAGGCCTGCAAACTCCGTAAAGGGCCAGATAGCAAATATCCTAGGCTCAAGGGCCCAGACAGTCTTTGTCAAAACAACTCAACTCTGCTGGTGCAGAGCCAACCCGTCATTAAAGTAACTGGTATCAAACTTATCTTCCCACCATAAATAAGCTGGTAGAGAATCTGCCTGCAATGCAAGAGACCTGGGTTCGATCCCTGGGTGGGGAAGATCCTCTGGCGATGGGAATGGCTACCTGCTCCAGTATTCTTGCCTGGAGAATTTCATGGACAGAGGAGCCTGGCAGGCTACAGTCCATGGGTCACAGAAAATCAGACATGACTGAGAAAGTCAGACACGTCTAACATTTGGTCAAAACACATGAAACAATTGCTTTTAAGTAGCAAATGCTGGGCAGTATAGGGTTCGAATCTCTGATAGAAGACAAAGTAAGCCCTCGGTTGCCCTAGTTTTCTGCCTGTTTATGAGCACATCTGGCCGTGGTGCTGAGAGGGAGCCCTAATCTGGTGGTCTTGCTGGGTTGAGAAGTAAGAGGTCAGAATCAGGGCGAGATGAAGTGGCCAGAATTTACTGTTCAGGTGCTGGTGGGGAGGCAGCTGTGTGCAGAAAGAGCATCAGCTATGTGTATTTACAGCAGCTCCCTTCAGTCTTACATTGAATACTTGTTGCTGTTCAGTGGCTAAATCATGTCTGGCTCTTTGCAACCGGATGGACTGCAGGATGCCAGGCTTCCCTGTCCTTCACTATCTCCTAGGGTATGGTCAGATTCAAGTCCGTTGAGTCAGTGATGCTCTCTAACCATCTTATATTCTGCCACCCCTTCTCCTCTCACCTTCAATCTTTTCCAGCTTCAGCGTCTTTCCCAAGAGGTCAGCTCTTCACATCAGGTGGCCAGATTATTAGAGCTTCAGCTTCAGCATCAGTCCTTCCAATGAATATTCAGCATTGATTTCCTTTAGGATCGAATGGTTTGATCTCCTTGCACTCCAAGGGACTCTCAAGAGTCTTTTCCAGCACCACAATTCAAAATCATCAGTTCTTTGGTGCTCAGCCTTGGGTCTAATGCTCACATCTGTACATGACCGCTGGAAAAACCATAGCTTTGACTAGATGGACCTCTGTCAGCAAAGTGATGCCTCTGCTTCTTAATATACTAAGTTTGCCATGGCTTTCCTTCTCAGGAGCAAGCACCTCTTAATTTCATGGCTGCAGTCACTGTCTGTAGTGATTCTGGAGCCCAAGAAAATAAAGTCTGACACTGCTTCCACTTTTCCCACTTCTATTTGCCATGATATGATGAGACCAGATGCCATGATCTTAGATTGAATGCTAAGCTGTACATTTATAAGTAAAACACTTAAGGAAGAAATTATAATAATTCTACATAAATTCATAAGAGGAAGGAACATGAAACCTTTTATGAACCAGCATAATCCCAACATGAATACTATGCAAAGACATTATAAGGAAACTACAGAATATCCCTCATAAACTTAGAAGCAAAAATTCTTAATATTAATAAAATGTATTAAACCAAACATAGCAATACATATAAAAGGATAATATATCATGACCAAGAGATCAGGAAAGCTTGGTTTAATGTTCCAGTATGAATCAGTGTAATTCATCTCTTTAATAGAATGAAGTAGGAATAAACACATATGATGCTGCTGCTGCCAAGTCGCTTCAGTCGTGTCTGACTCTGTGCAACCCCATAGATGGCAGCCCACCAGGCTCCCCTGTCCCTGGGATTCTCCAGGCAAGAACACTGGAGTGGGTTGCCATTTCCATTTCCTTCTCCAATGCATGCATGCGTGCTAAGTCGCTTCAGTCGTGTCCGACTCTGTGCGACTCTGTGGACAGCAGCCCATCAGGCCTCTCCGTCCACAGGATTCTCCAGGCAAGAATACTGGAGTGGTTGCCATTCCTTCTCCAAAACACATGATCAACAAGATAAATGTAGGCAAAAAAGCTTGACACAATTCAGTCCATTGTTGATAAAAATTCTCAGTAAACTAAAAATAGAAGGTGATTTTATCAATAAAGAGCAGCTGTGAAAATATTTACAGCTAGTGCTATATCTAATAGTGAAAACCTGACTACTTTCCCTGTATGAGCAGAAACAGGTAAGGATTTCCACTCTAACCATTTCTGTTCCGTATTTCCATAGTCTCTGTCCAGTGCATTAAAATGAGAGAGCAAAAAAATTACAATATTGTGCTGGCCAAAGTGTTCCTTTGGGTTTTTCCATAAGATATTACAAAAAGACCTGAAAGAACTTTTTGGCCAACCCAATACATGTAAGTAGGAAAGGAAGCAGGCTTTCCCGGTTGCTCAGTGGAAAAGAATCCGCCTGCAGTGTGGGAGATGCAGGTTTGATCCCTGGATTGGGAAGATCCCCTGAAGGGAGGCGTGGCAACCCACTGCAGTTTTCTTGCCTGGAGAATCCAGTGGACAGAGGAGCCTGGAAATCTACAGTCCATAGGGTCACAGCGCAAAGAGTCAGACACAGCTGAAGTGACTTAGCACACACGCATACTGAAAAAGAAAAGTTAAATAGTATTTTCCCCCTTAGAAGATATGATTATATACATGGAAACTCCTAAAAATTTTACCCAAAAAGCCACTAAAACTAATTAGTGAATTTATCAAGGGTGCAGGATATAAGTAAATATTTCTAAATAGTAATAATATCAGCAACAGAAAAGGAAAATAAAAATACCATGTACACTATCAGGCAAAATCTTGAAATACCTGGGAATTACTTTAAGAAAATATATGATCTGTACACTGAAAACTGAAAGACATTGCTGAGAAAATTTTAAAAAGACATAAGACATAGCATGTCCATAAATTAGTGGCTTCAGTCCCCTCAGATTTGTCAAGTTTATAGATTTAACAGAATCTCAATCAAAATCTCGCCAGGATTTTTGGTGGGAATTGACAAGTTTATTTTCAAATTATTATGGACATGCAAATATACCAGAAATGCCAAAACAAGTTTGAAAAATAGAAAGTTGAAGACTTACACTGCATAAAGACCTACTCCACAGCTACAGTGATAAAGACAGAGTGATACTCAGGTCAGTGTATCCATAACAATAGAACAAAAGGCGTGCAGAAGTAGGCCCGGACATTTAGGATCAGCTGGTTTTTGACAAAGTAGCTAGATAATTCAATGAGGAAATCATGATCTTTTCCACAAATGGTCCTGGAACAGTTTGATATCCATATGGTAAAAAATTAACCTTGACTCTTACCTCAGAGCATATATAAAACCTAATATGAAAGGCCAAAGATATATACATGAAAGCCAAAACTGCAAAGCTTCTAGAAGAAAAAATAGGAGAAAATCTTCAATGAAGTAGGCAACATTTTTTTATATAGGACTCACTCAAAAAGTATTCATCACAAGAGGAAAAGTTCGGTTATTTGAACTCATCAAAATTAAAAGTCACTGGAAGACTTTTAGGAAAATAAAAAGGCAAGTCAGAGACTTGGAGAGAATAGTCTCAAAATGTACTTGGCAGAGCACTTATTTCCAGAACAAATAAAGAAATCTTACGATTAAAACCAGAAGGTCAGCAATCCAATAGGATATGAACTGGACACTTTGAGCAGACATTTTACAAAAGAAGATACAATCCACATGGCCAATAAGCACATGAAAAGGTATTCAACATCAGGAGCACCACCAGCCATCAAGGAAACAAGCATGAAAAACTCCATGAGACACCACTGCAAACTCAGCAGAAGAGCCACGTTAAAAACTGGCAACACGGAGGTCACAGTCAGTGACCAGGTGGTAGAGGGAGATGCCACCCTGAATGAGGCCCTCACACTCCCGTCCAGGAGCCCAGGGCTCTGGAGTGTCCCTGACTCTGTCTCTCTCGCCCTTTCTGTGGGTTCCTGGGTGGATCCTTCAGCAACCAGAGAAGCCAGCACACAGGACTGAAGCGCTGGGCCCTCCCAGAGTAGCTCATTCCTACCTTTGTGCCCCTCGGATATGACTCCCATGCCTGTTGTCCCCACACCCAAAAGCCCCTGGTCACAGTTTTTCAGAGCCCTTGGGGATCTTTGACAAATTTCAAGCTCATCATAAGACTCCTGGGTTCAACAAGATCTCCCTTCTAAAAATTCCTTGTAAAAGTGAAAGATGAGCAAGCTTGTCACTTCCTGAGTTTCTAGAACATCTAAAGCCAATAAAATTCAACTGGTTAGAGGTTGGCAAAACATGAACAGGGATTGCCAAGCTCCTTGGCTTTATTTTGAAGCCTGCATTTACTTAGAAAGAATATATATTTTTTGATATTCTATTTTCTACTGTGTTTCTCTTTAGGTCTTACAAAATGATCTTATAAGTTATTGAGTTTCCAAGAGGCTCTTAGAGTTTGTGAAGGAAGACAATTAAGGCAATTGCATTTTAAGCGTTGTCTTCCCTAGAAACCCAATGACTCAACAGATCCTATGCCAGGCAACAGCAGCCGTCTCTTCCCACACCGCAGGCATCTGGTGTACAAAAGAAAGCTGAGTATGGAAACAATAAGTACATTTGACATAGAAATTAGAAACTCATGTGTGTCTTCAGGGAGTCCCACAAGAGGGAAAATGTGAGCAGAATACAGACGTTTTTCCCAGGAGAAAAGACCAGGCTAGGGGATTAAAGTAAAATATGGGTGTTCTTTAGGGAAACTAAAGACCAGAAAGCCAGCAGCTATCCAGTCTGAAACTACAATAAACCAAACAGGTATTCCGCTTCCCCTAGCTTCATGCAAGGTACAGAAATATTCCAGAGAAAACAGACTAGGAGTTAGGGGGTCTGTTGGTATACATGCAGACTAGAGTGAATTCTTTTAAATTGTGATTTTCTTCCCATCTATTACCTTTCAATGTTTGTGAATGTAAAAATACAACTCAAATCAACTTTAAAATTGGTGAGAAAATGAGATATCAGTTACACTCAAAAAACCAGGGGGACTGATCAGACAAGATTATACAAAATAAAGCCACAGACCCTTGAAGGCAAGAATGAAGGCAGATCTCAGCCTTTTTCTGATTTGCATCTCTGGCTCTGGGTTTAGAGCTAGAAGTGGAGGTCAAGGTCATGGGTCAACCTCAGAACTCTATCATGCCAAGTCATCAGTGTAAGTGCTGTTTAATAAACACACACTTAAGACAGATGTATAAGACACATAGACACACGAGACAGAGACAGACAGACAGGAGAAGCAGAGGGGCTTTCCTGACTAATCTGCACCTTCTCCAACCGAGCTCTCAGTCCCTAGGGCTTTCGAGAAGACAAGGTGTTCTTTCTCTTTACAACAAAGACTGAAATTTTTATTTAGTGGTTCCATACTCTGGCGATGTTTAGACACCAAGATGAGCAAAAGCACCTTGGAGTAAATATTCCATGTAGACCCCCACACGTGGACAGGATCTTGGTGGAGCTCCATAGCACACAAGGGGCCCCCAAGTCCACAAGCTTCATCTCCTGTGATCATCAGCTACCAGGAAGGCTTAATATTTGGGCAGCTCCTGAACTCCAAGCCTGAGAAAAGGTAAGGGCTTTTCTCACCCTAGAATCCGGGCTCCCCATCCCAGGGAAGGAGGACCTTGAGTCCGTGGACAGAGTAGAGCAGATTGCCCTCCCAGTGTATGCAGGCTGGATCTGATCCCTCAAAACCCTGAACCAAAGGGCAGCCTAAGAGAGAACGCACTCAGCTCTGGCTGGCTTGCTGGTCTTCTCCTGCCATTGAACTCAAGCTCAGACTGGAACTCACGCCACCAGCTCTCCTGTGACTCCAACTGAGGTGTGGGGCCTCTCGGCCTCCATACAGACCATACAGACCTCTGTTGGCAGAGCAATGTCTCTGCTTTTCGACACACTGTCTAGGTTTGCCATTGCTTTGATATAGTCAAGGCTGCGGTCTTCCCAGTGGTCATGTACGGTTGTAAGAGCTGTATCATAAAGGAGGTTGAATGCCAAAGAATTGATGCCTTCAAACTGTGGTGCTGGAGAAGACTCCTGAAAGTCCCTTGGATAGCAAGAAGATCAAACCAGTCAATCTTAAGAGAGATCAACCCTGAATATTCACTGGAAGGACTGATGCTGAAGCTGAAGTATTATAGCCATCTGATGTGGACGGGTGACTCATTGGAAAAGTCTTTGATGCTGGGAAAGATTGAGGGCAGAGGGAGAAGAGGGCATCAGAGGAGGAGATGGCTGGATGGCATCACTGATACAAGGAACAGGAACTTGGGCAAACCCTGGGAGATGGTGATGGACAGGGAGGCTGGCATGCTTGGGTTGCAAAGAGTCAGACACACCTGGGCAACTGAACAGCAACAACAACAGCCTCCAAAACCAGAGCCCCATGTGCCAATTCCTTGTTATGTGCATTAATCTCATCCAGAAAAATCTTCACAGACATACCCAGAAATAATATTTAACTGGACATCTGGGCAACCTGTTGCTCAAACCGACACATAAAATTAACCATCACATTATATTCCCCACCTTTGTTCCCCTGCAGTTACTATCTTGTCTTTCTGCTCTGTTTACAAGTAAACTTGCCCAAATCATCATCACTCACCATCCCCATTTTCTCATAACTAAACATCTATAAATCAATATATCTAGTGTTTCGAGAGAACCCAGAATAAAACCAGTGTGCGTAAAGGATTGTTTGTACTGGAGGTGGTTTTCTTTGGTGGTGATGGTGATCTTGGGGGTGCTTTTAAAGATGAGAGTGGTGTGAAATGATTAAAAGAAGACAATGAAAACGGCATGCTAACGATGCAGGAGAGGATAAAAATCAATATGAAGTGATGCTGAGGATGGAGAGGTTGGATGGGCTCCAAAGAGGCTGCCTACAGTCAGAACAGGGGCCTCCGCCAGTGTACTGGGAAAGGAGGAGGGCGGAGTAAAAGAAGACAAGTGGGAATGATGACGCAGGTGAGAGCGCTCCACGTGTTCACTTCTACTTTCTCCAGGAAGGAGGCAAAGTGGTGTGTCGAGAGTTAGGGATTGTCTGGGGCCAGAGACTTGAGACGAGTTAAAACCATAAATCTGAGAGAGGGAGATTCCATCCACATATTCCTGGAGCCTGGGTTTCTACCTTCCTCAAAGCCATAGATCACAGGCGAATATGCCATTAATCCCCATGGCCAGGTTTCTACTAAGTGCAAGAAATTTGCAATGTGATATAAATTTTATAAATTCTTGAATTGTTCTTTGCTGTATCTGCTTGTCACGCTGCCACAGGAGCCCAGCCAAGGTTTTGTTCTTGTGAACATTTCCAGACAGTCTTTATCAGGCTAGGAGTTTGGCAAGACAGGTCCACCTCTGTTCACACATGGGGCAGACAAGATTGGTTTCTGACTGCCAGCAGTTTTTGACAAAAGAGGGATGTGAGCTGAGCTCTCGATTTCTAAAAAGAAGAGCAGTAACGCGTCAGTCTACGTGTCCCAAAGCCCCGTCAATATTCAGGCATATTTGTTTCATTGCACACACCCTTTCTCAGTGTGATTGGGGCCCTTCCACAGAGAGGTGGGCTCTAGTTTCTCCCCTTAGGTCTGGGCAGGGACTTGTGACCATCCTGAGTGGTGCCGTCTGACAGATTCTGGCGATACATGATTTCCTATGCTGAGTCATAGGAATATGAAGTCATAGGCTTCCCAAGTGGCTCAGTGGTAAAGAATCTGTCTGCCAATGCAGGAGACACAAGAGATGTGGATTCTAACTGTGGGTGGGGAGATCCCCTGCAGTCGGAAATGGCACCCCACTCCAGCATTCTTGCCTGGGAAATCCCATGGACAGAGGAGCCTGGTGGGCTACAGTCCATGGCGTCACAAAGAGTGGGACATGGCTGAGCAACTGAGCACGCACGGTAACTCATAAGAAAAGACAGATACCACATCGTCCTGTCTCCCCAACCTTCTGCTTCTCCTCCTCCTTCCCACCCTACTCTTTCTCCCTCTCCTTTTTTTTTTTCTCTCTCTCTCAGAGTCAGGATGTTAGTCTCTGAACTCCAGACACCATTATATGAGGAAGTCCAAGCCACACAGAGACCAACACAGAGAAAGATGAGCCCTCTCTCAACAGCCAGCACCAAATTGCTAACCGCACAAAGGAGCCACCTTGCAAGTGAGTCCTCCAGCCCCAGTCCAGCCTTCAGTGACTGTAATCCTAGCTGACACCTGCCTTTGCAACCTCCCAGGAGAGCAAAGCTGCTCCTGGATTCCTGATCCACAGGAAACCACGTGAGAACATAGTTTATCCTTGTTTTCAGACACTGAGTGTTGGGGGCTTTATTTTGCAGCATCAGATGATTATAGCAAACAACTCGAATAAAGTCAACAAGTCTTGCTTGACCATCTACCTCTGTCAGAGATCTTGGTGCCCAGCATGCGGCCCAGGGGAAATAGTTTAGGGTATTTGCTTTATAAATACAGCCACACACACGCAAATGTGCTAAGTCTCTTCAGTCATCTCCAACTCTTTGAGCCTATGGACTGTAGCCCAGCAGACCCCTCTGTCCCTGGGACTCCCCAGGCAAGAATACTGGAGTGGGCTGCTGTGCCCTCCTCCAGGGGATCTTCCTGACCCAGGGATGGAACCTGTGCCTCTTAAGTCTCCTGGATTAGCAGGCAGGTTCTTTACCACTAGCGGCATCTGAGAACCCACTGCCACATAGAGTCCTCACCAAATCCCCATCTGTCAAGTGCTGAGATCAGACCTGTTTTACAGATGAGGAAACTGAAGCCCCAAAGTCAAAAAGCTGGCAACCGGGAGGCCCAGGACAAGAACCTTTGCCTCTGGGATGACTGTCACAGTCTCCAAAGACATTCCTTCCCTTTGCCTCAGCCTCCTGAGGTCCACCAGGCCCATCTCTGCTCACAGGTAAAGGATGGCAGTGCCACCAACTAAGGGGAGAGCAGCCTGTGTTTCAGGCCAAGTGGCTCCCAGCTAATACCTCCAGCTCCCGATCCACTAACTGCCCCACTGCTGGTCCTCCTGCCAAGATGTTTGCTCTGACTTCAGGGCCTTTGTGTCTAAATACAGACCCAGTGGATGGTGGGAAGAAGAGGCCGGGCTCTGCTGGAGGTTGTGGTGCAGAGAAACATGATGCTTCTCCTTGGTGTCATCCGCTTCCGGCAGCGGAAACTGCTCCCACCTGCTTCTCCCAGCTTCCTGCCGCCTTGCACCCTCCAGGCCCAGGGCCTCTGCACTTGAAGCTCTCTGGCGGCCTCTGCATGGAGGCCCTCACTTTCTTCCCCGGGAAGGTTTTCCAATGTATGTGCAGTTACACCGATCCGTCCATTTTTCCATCCAGTCATCAACTTCATTCCTGAAAGACGTGTCCTGAAGTTTCTCACCTGTGACTATCAACCTTCATGGTTTCCCAGTGCTGACCCACCTCTCTGCACTCTTTTGACGATCGTTCCATTAGTTTCCATGGGAATTTTAGAGAGAGAAACCTGACTGAGGGGCCTGCCATCTTGAACCAGATATTGAAGATTTTCAGTGGTAAGGACACCGCTGCAGAGTGACTTACTCCAGGATACAAAGCCGGATGCTGGCAGCCCTGAGCCAGAGGAGGAGAGAGGCTGCAGGGGGGATGCCCAGGCCCTTTGGACCTCACACCTCTTGCCCCTCGGTGGCTATCTTAGAAGGACATGAGGACTTAGATGCAGAAAGCCCGCATGTGTCCAAGGTTAGAAACACTAGGTGTCCCGATGACTTTTGCCTTTCTGCTCTCATTAGAAAGGGTGCACAGTGATGAAGCCTAAGCATTCTCTGTCCTGATTATGCACTTCTTCCACTCCCAGCTGAGGGCTCTGGCCAACAGCAGTTCCCTTAAACAAGGAGAAGGTGGCCCGTGGGGACCTGAGTCAGTGGCTGTGGCCTTGGGGAGGGCTGTGGACCTGATGTTCCAGTTGGGAACATTCAGCTCAGTCTCCCATCCACCTGAATCCACTGGGACCTATGTGTCAGGAAACCCACGGCTGATCCAGCATCTATGGAACAGCAAGGAGGCCTCCTGGGAACTGGCATGAAGTTGTGGGGGCCACGGTCTGTGAAGTCCTAATGCACGGGGGGCCAGAGCCCTGCCCTGGGAAGACCCGGTCTACCCAGATCCAGGACCGGAGGCTGCATCCCTGACCTGCTGATCATGCCCTCCTGTTCTAGTCATCTGCTGCTCGTCCCAGCCCTGGTCTCCTCAACCATACAAGGAGACGCCAGCACCACCCAGGCTGGCTCGAAGCGCTGTGGTGGGTCTGGCCTTGGCAGTTTTCTGGACAACGTGTGTTTTGCTCCCCACAGGTCTTGCTAGGACCGTTTTGGACAAATGGCTGGTTTGGAGGGCTTGAGGCTGAGTCTGTGCTCCCTGGCCCTGCTCTCAGAGCTTGAATCTCAGACCCAGGGAAGGGCCTTCTGTTGGGAGCCCCCCTTCATGGATCACAGCTTTGCTGTGGTGAAGGGGCTTGTGAAGCTATGAGCCATGCCGTGCAGGGCCACTCGAGATGGATGAGTCATAGTGAAGAGTTCTGACAAAAGTCTGGTCCATGGGAGGAGGGAATGGCAAACCACTTCACTATTCTTGCCACAAGAATCCCATGAACAGTACGAAAAGGCAAAATGATATGACACTGGAAGATGAGCCTCCCAGGTCCGAAAGTATCTAATATACTACTGGGGAAGAGCAGAGGGCAATTACTAATTCTCCAGAAACCATGAAGGAGCTGGGCCAAAGCAGAAATGATGCTCAGTTGTGGATGTGTCTGGGGGTGAAAGTGAGGAGGAACTAAAGAGCCTCTTGATGAGGGTGAAAGAGGAGAGTGAAAGAGCTGGCTTAAAACTCAACATTCAAAAAACTAAGATCATGGCATCTGATCTCATCATCTCATGGCAAATAGAATGGGAAAAAGTGGAAACAGTGACATATTTTATTTTATTGGGCTCCAAAATCACTGTAGATGATGACTGCAGACATGAAATTAAAAGACGCTTGATCCTAGGAAGGAAAGCTATGACAAGCCTAGACATCGTATTAAAAATCAGAGACAATACTTTGTCAACAAAGGTCCATCGAGTCAAAGCTATGTTTTTTCCAGTAGTCATGTAAGGATGTGAGAGTTGGACTATAAAGAAAGCTGAGCACCAAAGAATTGATGCTTTGGAGCTATGGTGTTGGAGAAGACTCTTGAGAGTCCCTTGGATAGTAAGGAGATCAAACCAGTCAATCCTAAAGGAAATCAGTCCTGAATATTCATTGGAAGGATTGATGCTGAAGCTCCAATACTTCGGCCACCTGATGTGAAGAGCCAACTCATTGGAAAAGGCCCTGATGCTGGGAAAGATAGAAGGCAAAAGGAGAATCGGGTGGCAGAGGATGAGATGGTTAGATAGCATCACTAATTCAATGGACATTAATTTGAGAAAACTCCAAGAGACAGTGGAAGACAGAGGAGCCTGGAGTGCTGCAGTCCATGGGGTCATGAAGATAGGATACAACTTGGCGACTGAGCAACAGCAGCCCGTATTCCAGGGATCACTCTTAGAGTCTTACATGAATGTTTCTTTTCATTCTGACTACAATATTATGAGGCAGGAGCTATTATCATTCTCCAGTTTTATTCAGATGAACAGAGACAGTAACCTCAGGAAGCTTAAGGGTCATGCCCAAGATCACTCGTCCAGAGAGGATGAGCCAGCAGAGCCTACGTCCTAGCCTTCACACACAATGCATAAGGTGGGAGGGGCTCCGGAGGGGTTTCGTTTTAAGGTCTGTGATGTGTTTCCCAAACACACAAATAAAGCAAACTGTCCCTTCTGGAGTCATAGGATTCTATGTGGCTTTTTCTCTTCTTTAGTTTCCAAATATTCCATTAAATTTTTAAAATTTAATAGAGTTAATAGTTAAGGCCTGGGGGCTTTCTTGGGGGCTCACTGATGGGGAATCTGCCTGCCAATGCAGGGTTCAAGCCCTGGTCCAGAAAGATCTCACAAGCCATGGGACAACTACGTCTATGCCTCACAACTCCTGAGCTTGTGCTCCAGAGCCCAGGAGCTGCAGCTTCTGAAGTCCCCGCACCCTAGAGCCCGTGCTCTGCAACAGAAGTCACAGCAATGCGAAGCCTGCGCACCACAGCTACAGAATAGCCCCTGCTACCCACAACCGGAGAAAAGCTCGCGCAGCACTCAAGACCCAGCACAGCCAAAAATGAATAAAATTTAAAGAACCAGCGAAGGCCTCTGTGAGCCCCAGTGCAGCTGTGCGTCCTCGGAGCCTGCAGAGCAGATTTCTGCACACTTTGTTGACGGATGCACCTTTGTGCTGGAGAATGAGAACTATGCTTCTTAGTCCCAGTGACTGTGTGAGTGTGTGAGTGTGTGTGCGTGAGTGCTTGAGTGTGTGTGCCTGCATGTGTACTGGGTGAGCATAGGAGCTGGATTTGGGGTTATTTATTTTGGAAAGACTTTCCAGATGATTCTGCTAGTCACATCCATTTTGCTTGAGAATGATTCGTTTACCTTTATTTTTAACATTAGAATTAACCTTCAATGCCACCATAACTAATTCTACCAGCTGAACCCATCCTCTTCTTCTTACTACAAATGAAAAACCTTACGTTTCATTTTCCCCACCCTGTTATCAAAGTCAGTTGTGCTCATTCAGGAATATTTAAAAGATACAAAGGAAGCAGAAAGAAAAAAAAATACAAGAAGTACCATCACCACTATTTATACTTCAGTATAAATGTCCTGCGGGAGGGTGGAGGAGGGGGTCGGGATTGGGAGTTCATGTACACTCATGGCTAATTCATGTCAATGTGTAACAAAACGAATACAGTATTGTAAAGCAAAACAAACTAAAAAATAAAAATTAATTTAAAAAAAATAAAAAATAAAAAAAAAAGAAAATCTCTATATTACAGTACTCACCAATAAAGGAGCCACTCCTCACATGTGCTATTAAGTCCCTGAAATGTACCTAAAGCTATGGAGTAACTTAATTTTTATTTTAATCAATTTAAATTTAAATACTCTCTTGTGGCTACTGGCTGTCTTAGAGAGTTATCAGGTTTCTTCAGCAATTAAAACAAAAAAAAAGGAAAATCCTGTGATTCTGTCATTCTAAAGACTGCAAATTGTGAGGTCAGGATTAAGGCCGGGATTATTAATTGGGTGCAGAAATAAAGTGAATTAACCTGACACGAAATTTTTCAGGTTGTTTTGTTCTCATTGAATAAACATTAAAAACTGTTACGTGCAAAACAACAAGCCGGACAATAGGGTCTATACTCACACTCAAAATATACAGCTGGTTTATATCTAGTGGGAAAGGAAGGGAGGGAGAAACAAGGAAATGTAAGTTGGGATGATTTGGGAGAATGGCACTGAAACATGTATACTATCATGTAAGAAACGAATCGCCAGTCTATGTTCAATACAGGATACAGGATGCTTGGGGCTGGTGCACGGGGATGATCCAGAGAGATGATATGGGGTGGGAGGTGGGAGGGGGTTCAGGGTTTGGGAACTCATGTACACCTGTGGCAGATTCATGTCAATGTATGGCAAAACCAATATAGTATTGTAAAGTAAAATAAAGTAAAAATAAAAAATTAAAAAAAAAAGAAATCAGAAAAAAAAAATAAATAAACACACATAAATAATAATGTGTCTGTGTTCAGTACGAACAAATAACTAACCCAGTATCTTTCTTTTCAAACTTACTATGTCATAAATCCTTTCTCTTTTACTAATGTATTGGGAAATCTGCTTAAAGGCTTTTTAGTATTCTATCAAGAGCATTTACAGTAATTTTTCATCTATCCTATGATTGGATAATTCAGGGATTTTCCTCCCTCAAGTTTATTATTATAAAAATGCTGAAATGAATCTATGCCTATTTTTTAAATTGGTTCAAGAGAAGAAATTATTGACTGAAAGAATATGAATATTTTTCAATCTTAAAGTGTGTTGCAAACTTTATTTCAAAAATTTTCAAAATGATTTATTTTCTCTCCTATTGGAGAAAATAGTGCATTAAAGTGCCTGTTTACACACCCACTCTCTGGCTTTGGGTGATCTGAAGCACAGAGGAAAAAACCAACAACTTGCTCTTTTAAAAACAGCTTCACATACAACAAGATGCCCATTGTGGATCAAAATGCCCATCCACATATTTCAACAGGGCATCTCCCTCCCAAGCCACAGGTTTATAGTGTTTGAATCAGGTGAACTGAAGCAAATCTGAGGGGGGGAAAAAAAACTAGGTTGAGCTGCTATTTAAATGATCCTAAATTTTACTGATGAAAACAGTTTTCTCTCTGCATGACTCATCCATCGCTTTGCTCCCTAAAAGGTGTGGTTGAGAGACAGAACTGAACTGCAAGCACAAGTTCAGATGGACTACAGGACTTTCAGACCCTGAACCTGAGGTCACCTGGGGACGTCAGCCAGCCTGCCTGCCAGCCAGGCTGTAGGACAGAAGCTCCTATACAGACAGAAGGGATCCATCCAGATCCCTTAGGAACTGTCAAATTTGTCAAACATTCTTCACTCTTTACATGTGATGCACGAAGCAGGGTGGGAAAGAGATAGAAGTAGTTAGAAGTATTGGGTGCCTCCTCCAACAGGAGGAGGTAAAACATAGCTTCAGTAAAGGAAATTGACACCATTCAGTCACTCAATCATGTCTGACTCTCTTCTACCCCATGGACTGCAGCACACCAGGCTTCCCTGCCCATCACTAACTCCCAGAGCTTGCTCAAACTCATGTCCATTGAGTCAGTGATGCCATCCAACCATCTCATCCTCTGTTGTCCCCTTCTCCTCCTGCCTTCAGTTTTTTTTATAGCATCAGGGTCTTTTCCAAGGAGTTGGCTCTTTGCAATAGGTGTCCAAAGTGTTGGAGCTTCAGCCTCAGCATCAGTCCTTCCAGTGAATATTCAGGACTAATTTCCTTTAAGATTGACTTGTTGGATCTCCTTGCAATCCAAAGGATTCTCAAAAGTCTTCTCCAACACCACAGTTTAAAAGCAGCAGTTCTTCAGCACTCAGCTTTCCTTACGGTCCAACTCTCACATCCACACGTGACTACTGGAAAAACCATAGCTTTCACTCGATGGACCTTTGTTGGCAAAGTAATTTCTGTTTTTTAATATGCTGTCTAGGTTTGTCATAGCTTTTCTTCCAAGGAGCAAATGTCGTTTAATTTTGTGGCTGCAGCCACCATCTGCGGTGCTTTTGGAGCCCAAGAGAATGAAGTCTCACACTGTTTCCATTGTTTCCCCATCTATCTGCCATGAAGTGATGGGACCGGATGCCATGGTCTTAGTTTTCTGAATGCTGAGTTTTAAGCCACCTTTCCCACTCTCCTCTTTCACTTTAATTTTTTCAAGTGAGACATCGTCTCCCCTAAAAAAAACATTGTTTGGCTGTGCTGGGTCTTAGTTGTGAGATCTGGGTCTTGAGTTGCCACACTCAGTGTCTGTTGTTAATAGTTGCGGTATGCAGGATCTAGTTCCCTGACCAGCTTGAATCTGGACCCCCTGCACTGAGAGTGCGGAGTTCCAACTACTGGCCCACCAAGGAAGCCCTGAGACCATTTCCCTTTTTTTTTCAATAAACAGAACGTGAGAAGGGATCCAAAACGGAACACAGTGACAGACTGAAACGCCAAATGAGAAAAAGCCGAGAAGACACAACAGCCAGCAGCAGTGAGCACTCCCTGGACCCAGACTTTGGGAAGGAGCAGGGATTCTTGGAGAAACAGATGACACCTGAGCTGGCTCTGGGAAGGTACAAGATTTGTCAGGAACATTCTGTGGTGCCAGAAAGTAAGGCACTGATCCAAATACAATGGTTCAGCTCAGTTCAGTCGGTCAGCTGTGTCCGACTCTTTGCAGCTCCATGGACGGCAGCACACCGGGCTTCCCTGTCCATCACCAACTCCCGGAGCTTGCTCAAACTCATGCCCATAGAGTCGGTGATGCCATCCAACCATCTCATTCTCTGTTGCCCCCTTCTCCTCCTGCCTTCAATCTTTCCCAGCATCAGGGTCTTTTCCAATAAGCCAGTTCTTCCCATCAGGTGGCCAAAGTATTGTTTCTGCTTCAGCATCAATCCTTCCAATGAATATTCAGGACTAATTTCTTTTAGGATTGACTGATGGAGTCATTGCTAAAGCAGGAGTGAACTTGAAGGATCACCAGTAACTAAATCTGGGATAAATTGGACAATAAAAAAATTACATGATAGTCATGGATTAAAGTCCCTAGAATAAATTAAATACCCAAGAGTCCATACTATTAAAAAGAACAGAACAAATAAAGTACAGTTCTTACAATGAAATTCCAATTAATACATGTAGAAAGAATGATGAAAATAGAAAGTCCTTATTTGAGTAACACATACTATTAATTGTTGTAGTCAAAAAGCATTCAAATGGAAAGCAAGTTTGGTGAGTGAAAAGTGTGATGAGAAATGGGTGTTTACATAGTCAGTGTGACTCACTAGATACTTAATTCAAAGGGAGATGTGCTAACAACAGTAAGCATCTGGCAAAGACCATTTTAGCCAAGTCAAAGTGACCATTAGTAGTGACGAGAATATGGCCCTCGTGTCCCACTGTTATAACGCACGGAGAAAGGCACAGCATTTCTTATGGGGCATCAGTCTTACCATGAGAAACACCAGGCTAATTCAAACAGAGACAGTCTAAAAACTAATGGATGCCTGAAGTTCTTCACTCTCACTGAGGTCATAGAAGACAGATTGAGGAAGTGTTTAGTGGCCAAGCCGTGTCTGACTCTCGAGACTCGGTGGACTGTAGCCCACCAGGCTCCTCTGCCCATGGAATTTCCCAGGCAAGAATACTGGAGTGGGTTGACATTTACCTCTCCAGGGGATCTTCCTGACCCAGGGATCAAACCCACATCTGCTGCATGGCAGACGGATTCTTTACTGCTGAGCTACCTGAGAAGCTCAGTTAATAGTGTTATGTCAACATTAATTTCCTGGGGTTGATAGCTGTACTATAGCTTATGTCAGAATATTTGAAGAAGCTGGAAGGACAGAGCATACTAGAATTTCTGTATTATTTTTGCAATTGTAAGTCTGAAACTCTTTCAAAAAAAGTAAAAGAAAAAAAAAGGCATGCTTTTATAGGGTTTCAAAACTTTTCATTGGGAATTTCATTTATAAATCACTTATTGAAATTTTAACACTACTTAAACCTTCATTAGGTCATGTAACTTTATCTCTTTAAACAAACTAACAACATAGAGCTTATGGAAATAAAATGAGCTAGGAAAGGAACTATTTTATTTTTTAATTAAAATGTGTTTGATTTACAATATTATGTTAATTCCAAGTGTGCAGCAAAGTGATTCAGTTATAGACAGACATACTCTCTTTCAGATTCAGGAACTGTATTTTAGTGTTGAGCAGTAGAGCCAACAGCTAATAGACATCAAAAAAAAAAAAAAACCCACATGTTGACGATGAAGAGGTCAAGTTGAATTATAGAAATCCTTGACAGGCTGTGTTGTGCAAGTCATTTCAGCTGTGTCCGACTCTTGCGACCCTATGGACTGTAGCCTACAAGGCTCCTCTGTCCATGGGGTTCTCCTGGCAGGAATACTGGAATGGGTTGCCATGCCCTCCTCGAGTGGATCTTCCTGACCCAGGGATCGAACCTGACCCAGGGTCTCTCAATTCTCCTGCACTGGCAGGCAGACTCTTTACTACTAGTGCCACCTGGGGAGCCCCCTTGACACGCTGCTGCTGCTGCTAAGTCACTTCAGTCGTGTTCAACTCTGTGCGACCCCATAAACGGCAGCCCACCAGGCTCCACCGTCCATGGGATTCTCCAGGCAAGAACACTGGAGTGGGTGGCCGTTTCCTTCTCCAATGCATGAAAGTGAGAAGTGAAAGTGAAGTCGCTCAGTCGTGTCCGACCCTCATCGACCCCGTGGACTGTGCCCACCAGGCTCCTCCGTTCATGGGCTTTTCCAGGCAGGAGCACTGGAGTGGGTGCCATCACCTTCTCCGCCTTGACATGCTACCTTGATTTAAAAAGAACTCCAACTAACACTGATAGGAATACATTAGCAGAGACTAATTTAGAATCTCCCCAAGGCATATATTTAGTCAAGGCATTTTCAGAGACATACCTTGAATTTCCTGCAGCTGAATTAAGAAGCAGGTCAATTAGCTATTCCAGTTGAAGGCCAGTTTCAGTTTCATGGATAATTAAGCCACAGCTAGCAGATCACTCAAGTAAGATGTAAATTGCTGATCATTTCAGAATGAGCTAATTAAAGGAACCCTCCAGTTGACTATGGGTTTTATCAGAAATTGAAGGAATAGTCAAGTCAGGATTTTAATCACATTTAATCCCTACCTCTCTGAATTTAAATCCCGCCTGCATATAAAACTGCAGATGATTTCCATCACAAAGCTTCCACTAAATCTTCTCATTCAGGGTGACATTCTAACCTTCTGTAATTTTTATATTCTTTACCAAATCCCCACAAAGATGATCTAACAGAATAACAGGGAAAATTCTCCATGATTACTGGGAACTAGGGAAAGGTAACATCCAAATTCCTAAATTCAGTCCATGGGGTTACAAAGAGTCAGACACAACTTAGCAACTGAACAAAAACAACCAGAAAAAAATAACCGTAAGGGAAAAGGTGAACCATCCCACCATTTACATGTTCCAGAGGGGGCTGGGGATTATTGTGGTTGGGTGCATAGGGACTGAATTTCAGCCCTGCTGCAGCCTGATCTGGGGCAACCTCAGCCTGTAATACCTGCCTAGAGAGAGGTGGCAGAGAAGGCAATGGCACCCCACTCCAGTACTCTTGCCTGGAAAACCCCATGGATGGAGGAGTCTGGAAGGCTGCAGTCCATGGAGTCGCTGAGGGTTGGACACGACTGAGCAACTTCACTTTTATTTTTCACTTTCATGCATTGGAGAAGGAAATGGCAACCCACTCCAGTGTTCTTGCCTGGAGAATCCCAGGGATGGCGGAGCCTGGTGGGCTGCCGTCTGTGGGGTCGCACAGAGTCGGACACGACTGAATTGACTTAGCAACAGCAGAGAGAGGTGGAGGGTAGGGGCAGCTCCCTGCACAGAGTAGAAAATTCTGCTGCATCAGCTCCCACTGACCTTTGTCAGCTGGCAGTGGGAGTTAAAGACTCAGAGCCCCCAGCCAGCTGATGGCCCCCTGGGAGGGAGAGTGTCCACACCAGAAGACTTGCTAGGTTTGTGCCACCTTCCATTACCTGCAGTTTCTACCTTTCATATCAAACTACATTAAATCTACTGAAAAGAGAGACCAAGAATTCTCCATTTTTTAATGGAGAAATTTTCCATTTTTTAATCTGGAATAGGTTTCTATCTGTCAGGATAAAATAAATAAAAAAGCATTCAAAACTCACTAGTTTCTGCAGATGAAAAGATGAAACCAGTTGGCCTATTCAGGGAAATTGAGTCTCCATGAAAGAGAGGCATTCTAAGAAATGAGAAAGGTTAAAAAAAAATAAAGCCAAAGCTAAGAAATTTGAAATATATATTGTAAATGAGATATGAGGAAGTATTTTTTTCTTCATGTCTATTTACTGGGGCAACTGGCGAAAAAGAGAATTTTCAAAGTATTATATATCCAGCTAAACTACCAATAAATAATAAAGGCAAAATGAAGACTTGGTAACATTCAAGAAATCAGAATATCATCTTCCATATGTCCCAAAATGTGCTTCGGAATTTGTTGTTGTTTTTCAATTGCTAAGTCATGTCTGGCTAACTAGATGAGTGATCACACCATCCTGATTATCCAGGTCATGAAGATCTTTTTTGTACAGTTCTTCTGTGTATTCTTTCCACCTCTTCTTAATATCTTCTGCTTCTATTAGGTCCATAACAGTTCTGTCCTTTATCAAGTCCATCTTTGCATGAAATGTTCCCTTGGTATCTCTAGTTTTCTTGAAGAGATCTCTAGTCTTTCCCATTCTGTTCTTTTCCTCTATTTCTTTGCATTGATTGCTACCTCATGCGAAGAGTTGACTCATTGGAAAAGACTCTGATGCTAGGAGGGATTAGGGGCAGGAGGAGAAGGGGACGACAGAGGATGAGATGGCTGGACAGCATCACTGACTCGATGGGTGTGAGTCTGAGTGAACTCTGGGAGTTGGTGATGGACAGGGAGGCCTGGCGTGATGGGATTCTTGGGGTCGCAAAGAGTCGGACACGAATGAGCAACTGAACTGAACTGAACTGAAGTCATGTCTGACTCTCTGTGACCCCATGGACAGCAGCACATCAAGCTTCCTTGTCCTTCACTATCTCCTGGAATTCACTCAAATTCATGTCCATTGAGTTAGTGATGCCATCCAACCATCTCATCCTCTGTCGCCCCCTTCTCCTCCTGCCTTCAGTGTTTCCCAGTATCAGGGTCCTTTCCAATGCGTCAGCTCTTTACATCACGTGGCTAAAGTACTGGAGTCTCAGCTTCAGCATCAGTCTTTCCAATGAATATTCAGGACTTATTTCCTTTAGGATTGACTGGTTTGACCTCCTTACTATCCAAGGGCTTCTCAAGGAGTCTTCTCCAGCACCATAGTTCAAAAACATCATTCTTCAGCACTTAGCCTTTTTGATGGTCCAACTGTCACATCCAGTAGTACATGGCTACAGGAAAAACCATAACTTTGACTATACGGACCTTTGTTGGAACAGCGTTTTGGAATAAAAATCCAACAAAATCAAAGAGTGATCTGAGGGAGGAAAAATTCAAGAATCAATGGGAATAAACCAGAAGTACAATGAAAAGAAACTCCAGGTACTAACATAAAGACTAATGACATATGGAGGGTGAAAATGCAACCCACACCATAAGAAGGTATATATACATTCAGTCAGTTCAGTTCAGTCACTCAGCTGTGTACGACTCTTTGTGACTCCACGAACTGCAGCATGCCAGGCCTCCCTGTCCATCACCAACTCCCAGAGTTCACTCAAACTCATGTCCATCAAGTTGTGTGATGCCATCCAGCCATCTCATCCTCTGTTGTCCCCTTCTCCTCCTGCCCCCAATCCCCTCTAGCATCAGAGTCTTTTCCAGTGAGTCAACTCTTCGCATCAGGTGGCCAAAGTATTGGAGTTTCAGCTTTAGCATCATTCCTTCCAAAGAACACCCGGGACTGATCTCCTTTAGGATGCACTGGTTGGATCTCCTTGCTATCCAAGGGACTCTCAAGAGTCTTCTCCAACACCACAGTTCAAAAGCATCAATTCTTCTGCGCTCAGCCTTCTTCACAGTCCAACTCTCACATCCATACATGACCACTGGAAAAACCATAGCCTTGACTAGACAGACCTTAGTCGGCAAAGTAATGTCTCTGCCTTTGAATATGCTATCTAGGTTGGGACATAACTTTCCTTCCAAGGAGTAAGTGTCTTTTAATTTCATGGCTGCAATCACCATCTGCAGTGATTTTGGAGCCCCTAAAAAGAAAGTCTGACACTGTTTCCCCATCTATTTCCCATGAAGTGATGGGACCAGATGCCATGATCTTCATTTTCTGAATGTTGAGCTTTAAGCCAACTTTTTCACTCTCTTCTTTCACTTTCATCATATATATAAAAAGGGCTTGTCTTGGAACATATGTGAAGCTCTTAAAGTCAATACTAAATAAGAAAACCAATCCAACAGTAAGATGGGTAAAAAATTTGGCAAAAATGATATCCAATGGCCAATAAATATATGAAAAGATACTCAACTTCATTGGTCCTTTGCCCAAATCAAAAACACTGTGAAGTTTCTTTACACTGTGAAGAATAAATCAAATAATATTTTTAAACACACAATATTAAGTGCTAATGAGGGTGTAAAAGAACTATAACTTTCATACACAGCCCATGGGAGTGTAAATTGGTAAAAAAAAAGAAAAAAAAAAAAAAACACTTTGAAAAGCTCCATGAGTTAAACAGAAACCCTTATATCAAGAAGTTGGAATTCCAGGTCTTGGCTCTCCTTGCTGTTTACCAGGAGTGTGTACATTGGGAACTCCTCAGTTGGGAACCAAGAAGCCTGGTGTAGGGACACCAGCAAGAAGCAGATGGCACACTCAGGCTGGGGAGTGTCAGAGAGCTTAATAAGTGGATGACGAACAAGCAAGACCCTGACTCCCAGGCTGCCACCTGTGGGCTAAGCGTTTAGCTGAAGTCTGGTTCCTCTCCTCCAGCAACATGTCTCAGCATCCTCAGGGAATCCAGGCTGCCCACTGCAATCTCAGCTTTAGACTCCACTGCATTCCAGATCCCGCTTTCACTAGGGGGCGCTGTAATGGTTCCACTGGAATGGAGGCTACCATCATTTGGGGCTCCCCATGCCAGTGGCCAGCAGGCAAAGAAAGGAATTACTCTAGAACTGACACCTAAAGTGACAGTGTTCTTTGTGGTGGGGCTGTCCTGTGCATTGTGGTCAGCATTCCTGACCTCTGTGACCTCCACCACCAAAGGTGACAACCCAAAATATCTCCAGACTGCCTAATGAATCTTGGGGGCCAAAATTGCTCCTGGTTGAGAATCACTGATTTAGGTTATTGTCCTCAGCTGTGGGGACGTCCAGGTTTTGGACAACTAGTTGTGACAGTCACACAATTTCATTGGATTTATATCTCTTGCTCTACTGAGAAGCTAATCCAGGCAAGGTTAGGATTCCAGGTCAAAGGTCTCAAAATGGCTTTCGTGTCCAAGGCTACTTTCTCAGACAACTGCAGGCCCTTCCCAGCTCGAAAGGTGGTTTTTCCTGTAAGATACATAAAAAGACAAGGTTTATGCTTTCTAATACCTTTTTAAAATATTCGAGACCACTTGGTATTGAGGAAAGAGAATGGGCTAGAATCAGAGGGAGGGTAGAACCTGCGCTGGGTCATTGCCACCGTGTAGGGCTGAGCTTCTGGGGGTGGGGGACAATTTCCTTAGACTGTAGATCAGTACCTGGCCCTATGAGCTTCTTGGCAGGAGCAAATGGCCTCACACTTGTAAAGCATCAGAAAAGCCTCACCTGACGCTTCTCTTCTGGTTGAGGTTGGGCTTCTATTAATAGTTACCCCTTTTCTGCTTTTAATATGCTGTTTCTCCCTCTCATCATAGTGGGTGAGAAACAGCTCAGGGGTGGCCAGCTGCTGCACCAAGCCTTGCTTGTACTTGTGAACCAGGAAGAACTGACAGCTCCACACACCTGAGACAGAGTGTGAGACCCTCATCAACTTCTCCTGAGTCGACGTGGAATGACCCCCAAGGGTACGAATGGGTGTGATGCGCTGAGAAAGCAGGCTTTGTGAAGCCTCAGGATCCGCGCAGCCCAGGTTGGCCAATGATTGTCCTCTCGGCCCTGCTTTTGTAGAGGTGACTTAAGTCAGGAGCCAGCTGAAGAGCCTTGTTTCAGGGCCTGTTCGTGAGAAAGCTGTTTGGGAAAGGCAAAGGGGACTCAGGGAGCTAGAACATACATGTGCAGGTAACACATACACAGATACGCACATGAACACACGTGCACAGTCTCACACACACTCCAGTTTCTCATGCAGACATATACGCTTACACATGGGTGTACACACACGCTCATACACATAAGCTTCTCACACACACTCACACTTCTCATGCTCACACAAGGCTAACACACATTCACACACGCATGACCCACACACAGACTCTCTCATGCTGTTGGGCCGCACGCCGCAGGCCTGCAGGCCTGTCACTGCCCAGCCGCCAGACTGAAGAAAGAGCCCACAGACAGTGACAAGGACCTTGAGTGTCTGCTGGACGGGGGTCCTGACACGCCTGGAGCTGAGCCCCTGGAGAGACTCCCCAGCGAGGGCAGCCTGCGACAGGCAGGACCCGGCAGCAGTCTTCACCTCTCGGGGCAGGGGGAGAAGCAGGCCGACGTCCATAGATGGAACTGATGTCGGGTGGGCTCTTCGGCTGTCATGGAAACCAGCAGCTGGGTCACATCCCTCAGTTAAGCATCATGGCAGTGGGCAGGGAGCAGCATTTCGCCCATAATGAACTAGCCGGAGGAGCCATCTGGCCTAAGGGTTAGAATTAGCTGGGGCTGGGGGCAGGCTTGTTCCCACCTGTAGGAGCACATGGAGCAGGGGCTAGGTGGGAAGGGGCATACAGAGAGCCAGAGAACAGCCAGCCCTAGTGGCCTGACCGCACACACTCCCACGCCGCTCTCAGCCCATCAACACCCAGCTCCCTCTTCCCGCTGTGACTCAGGGCTCCCATGATGGGCTTGGCACGGGGCTCGCTCCCTCTTCCAGCCGCCTCATCCCGTGATGAGTCACAAGCCTCATGTTTGTGTCCCCGCTTGGAGGAGCTGGGCTTTGGCCAGGTGTTCTTCTGGGCGGCAGGGGACGTGCGGGGCAGGAGGGTGGGAGAAAAGCAAGGCCACTCTGGATCAGGGATGGAGAGACGAGTTGTGAGTGGAGGAGATGCCCACTGGCACCCAGCCTGGGGGCCTCCAGGGGCCCTGTCCGCCACGGGAGAAGAGGCCAGGGGCGGGGGGCCACCTGCTCCCCACCCGAGGAAGAAGCAGCCTGCCTCCCGCAGGAGCCGGGTTAGATGCTGCGGGGAAATCTGATGTGGAAGGGCGTCTGCCCCCACCCACCCCCTCACCGGCTCCACTGAGTGAGCTCGGTTAGAGCAGTTTTAGAGAGTTTTGCTTTGAGCCAACGTGGCATTCAGAAAAATCCCAGTGAACAGGACGTTTTAGTAAATAAATGTGCTCTCCTGAGATTCAGGGGGGCCTTTATCTGAGAGATGTTGGTAAGGATCAGGAGGAGCTGAGGAACAATAATGCTGTCTTGTTTCTTCAGGGTAGTGGTTAATATTTTTTTTAAGGCAAAAAGCAAAGAAGAATATTTTAGCCGCCAGAAATGCATGAGCTTAGGAAACTGCTTCTCTAAGGAGCTTAGATCCCGTGACTCACGGAGGGCCAAATGCAACTGAGACGCCCTTCCCAGCAGACCATCTGTGCCGCATGTGGAGGCCTTCTGAATGAACCCGACAGGGTCCCTCCTGAGCCTCACCAGCAGGGAGGCCTCCTGCCAGGTTCAAGTTTCAAGGGGAAGGAGCCCCTGTAGAGGCCTCCTCAAGGGGTGCAGAAACCAGCTCCACAGCCCTGCTTTTCCTTCAGGAACTACAGGAAACAAAACCCAGATCGCTCAGAACAGGGATGGGCTCAAAGCGGGAACTGAGGCTGCGGGCTCAGGCCAGCGGGCGCGGTGACCCCGCACAGAGGAGAGGCTCCAGGCGCTCACCTGCTTAGAGTGGCCCTCGGGTGACGCTGGGGAGGGCGGCCCGGTGGCTTGGAGTTTGGGTCTTCGTGGGACCCTGGGCTCAGATTTCATTCAGGGAGCGCCTGAGGAACAGACTCAGGCCTGACTCAAGAGTGGATGAGGTGTGGGGCACCCAGGGGTCCTGGACCAGCCTCGGGTCTCCCCCAGTACAGAGGATTGGCGGGGGCAGGGGGGCAGGCCGAGGGTCAATCCTCCTGGCCAGGGGCTGGCCTGGGGCCGGGCGCTCCACACCTGTGTCCCCTGCAGATGCAGAGAGCAGTCACATGCCCTGTTCCATGGCTGCATGCAGCTGCATGACCTGCACAAACCCTGCAGCCCACGTGCAGACCCTGGTTCAAAGCTCAGGTGGGCACAGGGCCCCCTTAGCAGTCCTTAAAGTGAAC
>SJXQ01004324.1:378075-421443 GCA_006408695.1 Aepyceros melampus
AGCAGTCCTTAAAGTGAACCTGAGGTGGGGCCTCCGCTGAACCCAGGAGGGAAGCCAGGTGGGCTGTCTGGGTGGAACCTTCAGGCCAGGCCTCCCCTGGTGCTGCCCCACGCCCTGTCCAGGGAGGGCGTCCATGTGGGGGGTGCTTGGGTGGAACCCACAGCAAAGGGTGGGTGGGAAGAAAAGGAAAGAGACAGATGAAGGGAGTTTTGGTGAATCATGTCTGCTATCCTTCAACTTTTAGTGGGTGATCTTAAGCATGTGTATATATACACATGTAGCATATTGTGTCATGCATACAGAGGGGCTCTCCAGGTGGCACAGTGGTAAAGAACCCGCCTGTTAATGCAGGAGATACTGGAGACAAGGGTTCGATCCCTGGGTCAGGAAGATCCCCTGGAGGAGGGCATGGCAACCCACTCCAGTACTCTTGCCTGGAGAATCCCATGGACAGAGAGCCTGGTGAGCCACAGTCCACAGGGCCGCAGAGCAGACACGACGGAAGTGACTCAGCATGCAGGCATATTGTCACATACTTGAGTTTAAATGCATCTTAAATTTGGACGATGCCAGAGTGGTTCAAGGGTTACACTTCAGACTTTAAAGAAATAAAATCCTCTTCCTGGTACAGAAATTTACTCAATTAGACAAAAATGCTGATTCTTTTTCTTAAAATGTTGAGCAGACACATTTTTGAGCTTGGGCCTTTTTAAAAATTCTCACTTTTTGAAGCGCTGCAAATTCCTTTCCAGGGATTGACACTAAGGATATTTAGTCTGTTAAAATTCACAATCCGATTATGATGTTAGAAAACAGACTAAGCGCTTAGTGACCCTCCTAACTCTTGTCTAGACCAAACCAGACACAGAAAACAGACACAAAATAATTGAGTCAGTCTAAACCGATGCTTCTTAACAATGGAAAAACCTTCGACTCTTTGTGTTTTTAATTACAGGATGGGTTCATAAGTGCCAAAGCTTCTAAGTATATTTTGAAGTTAACTGAATGATTAATTTCTTCAAGAAAGTTCCTACTCCCCTGGCAGTAAAGAGGCTGAGGGAGCTGAGGACCTTGGTCCTGACCATTACTGATGTCTGGGAACGGGTTTGATTCTGTCATTGGGGTCTGGTTTCTCTAATAAATGACTAGTGGGTCACAGAGAGAAAGGGGGAGAGGACACTGTTCCAGAGGCCAGGTTGTGGTGACTTGGATGAACAAAACGAAGGTTGGTTGTAGCCCAGCTCCATAACAAGTGGACAACAGGCGCAGGGGTGTGTGACTCCCTCAGAAATGCACATGGCACGCCAGCTCTGTTTTGCCTGTGTTCTCCATCGCTGAGTTGTGTCTGACTCTTTTGCAACCCCAGGGACCATAGCCCACTAGACTCCTCTGTCCCTGGGGATTCTCCAGGCAGGAACACTGGAGGGAGTTGCCACTTCCTCCTCTGGGGCATCTTCCTGATCCAGGGATTGAACCCACGTCTCCTGCATCAGTAGGCAGATTCTTTACTTGTACCAACTGGGAAGCTCCTATTTTGCAAATGTCCCCAAAACAAACAAGAACACCCAGCATCCTAACAGTCTGACTTAGATGGAAAAACAGAGTTCTCACTCCAGGCAGGCGCCCCTTTCTCTCCTGTGCTATGAGAGGGGAAAGCTCCCTCTGGCGCCTACCAGGCTGCGCAGGCTGAGTGAGGCCCCCGGTGTGATGGGCACCCAGTCCCAGGAGGACCCACATGGTAACTCTCCACGTTCACCAGTGTCAGCTCTTGGGCTTCCTTGGTGGCTCAGTGGTAAAGAAGCTGCTTGCACTGCAGGAGACGCGGGATTGATTCCTGGGCTGGGAACATCCCCTGGAGAAGGCAAAAAAACAGCCCACTCTAGTAATTTTGCCTGGGAAATCCCATGGTCAGAGACTGGTGGCCTGCAGTCCATGGGGTTGCAAATAATCAGACCTGACTTAGTGACTGAGCATAACCTCTTCACTATGCATTGCCCTCTTCAAGATACTTTTCAAGCCCTTCCCCTAAACTCCTTTGGGATAGCCTGTCTCACTATTGGACTCCTACCCTAAAATGTGACTCCCGAAGGACAAGCATTTCCTGGCTGTGGCTTGTCAATGACCGGTCTCTCCAGGCAACTAACAACTGTGGGGCTTCTGTCCTTGTAAGCCCCCGACTCATTTTCTTCCCTGGAACACTCTTTGGGAGTTACCCAAATCTGTGTTTCCCAAACCACAATCGCAAGCAAGCTCTCTGTTCTCTCACTATATACACCAGGACGCAGAACACTGAGCACCAGGGTTGACATGGCTGTACTTGATGGCAGAGACACCTGAGGTCCCCACGCCCCAAAGCCCTCTCTCCACAGAGCAAGCCGCCCACCCTGTCCAATGGCAGGTTTCCATTCAGGCTGTCTGAACGGGGGTTCCTAGGCGATGCCTGACTTGTGGTCCAGGGAACACACTTTGAGAACCAGGGCTTTAGGGACCCACCCCCACCATGAATATGACTTTCCACAGCTGAGAATTTGATGAACGTTGAACTAATTTTCTGACGAGAGCAGGGTGCTCTTACACCCTGTGCTGCAGTTAAGGGCAGGGCACACACTTGAACGTGCGGGGCCGATGCTACCCGCCCCGGTGGTGCTGAGACCTGACTGGGACTGGAGCTGCAGCCACCGCCCCTGCAGTTCCTCCTGGGGGTGGGGGAACGTCCTCCTTCAACCCCAAGCTGGACCTCCCTGCGCTGACCCTGCAGGTGACCTCTTTTAGCAAACATCCAGGATTATTCAGTTAGGTTTTGTCTATTTTATTAAATTTTTTATCTTAAATTTATTTCATTTTAATAAAATTTATAATATTTAAGTATTATTGTTATTTTTATTATTTAATTTTTAAATTTAGCCTACAATTGGATTTGGTCTTCTGAACTGATGAATTACAAGTATGTGACAACTGCTCCCCCCGACCCCAAGAATTATGCCTTGGCTAGGTCTTTTAATTTTTTCCCCTAATTGTTAGGAATTTGCTTCCAAATTCACCACAAATTTTCTATCTTGCCAAGTCTTAGTAAACTCGCCCATTCCACTCTTATGACAAAAGGACTGACAATCTCATGGGTTGATCAAAAATGTTAAAAACTAAGAAAACACAACTCCTATTTGTCAAAAATATCTATTAACGGCACTGTCCTTTAGGAATGATTTATTTCTCTACTGAGCCTGTTTTCCGACTGTGCTTCCATCATTGATCATTTAAATCAACAGAACCTATACCCTGGTTTTAGCTTGGCTTTACGTATAGTGAGTGACCTGGAATCCAAAGCCTGGATCCACAGGAACGGCCCTGCCTGCCAAGTGAATTACAACAGCGGTTTCCAAACGGAAAACTGAGGGACAGCGCCGGGTGAGAATCCAGCAGACCGCGGGCTTCAAAGCGTGAAGTGTGGACCCTGCGTGTTTCCCTGGCCGGCGCCCGCAGCTGCCTAGGAGGGGCGTGGCTGGATGTGAAGAAAGGCTCCCCCCGCACAGGATCCCACTGGCAGCAGCAGCTCTGGCACACAGGCATCGGAGGGTATCCAAACAGGCACCGAGCAGAGATGGCGTGGGCCCCGTAAGACACAGCTGGAGACAGAAGCCTCCTGACCTTCTGAGATGCGTCCTTATATAGTTCAGTCGCGCAGTCGTGTCCGACTCTTTGCGTCCTTACTAAAGTGTTTTGGGCAAGATGAAAGCCCCCGAGGACATGCCCCGTATTTCCACCCATGTTCTTTGTGTTTTATGGGAATGTGGGCTCAGAAACCCGTGTAGCAGTTTGCTGGAAATTTAGATTTCACAGAAGGCGTCCAGTAGGCTTCAGGCTGCCAGCTGGA
Organism: Aepyceros melampus; assembly: GCA_006408695.1. Lineage (NCBI taxonomy): Eukaryota > Metazoa > Chordata > Mammalia > Artiodactyla > Bovidae > Aepyceros > Aepyceros melampus. The sequence continues at coordinate 381,947 of SJXQ01004324.1, forward strand.
TGTGCAACTTCTTGGCCCTTTCTTCTTTGACATCACTCATCATCCAACCTCACAAACAACCTACTCCTGTTTTCAACCTTCTATTTAACTAACGTGGGATGCCTGTGAACCAGTTTTTGTCACCATAAGCAGTATTATGCCTGGGGCATCTGGCTGGCTGTCCTGCATTGGCTCCTCCTAGAATCCAGGCACAGGCATACGATGAGGAAGATGTTAAGTCAAAACTGACTTTTGGTGATTCCTCCCATCATGTGACTCACCAGCGGAAAATGGCTTGGCTCCTCTTTTATTCAGAGTGAAACCTTTGCCTGCAGCTCCACCCAGGAATGATCCCGTGACTCACATCCAGGGTGTACACACGGGAGCAGTGAAGTCCACTCATTTCTTGAAGAAATGTCCTAAGAACTGGTTTCCCACCATCTCAACTGAGCCAAGAGAACATCACTGATCACTTAAATCAATAGAACGTCCACCTTGATTTTAGCTTGGTCTTGACATATTTAAACCGAATGATACTGACTTTTCCACTGTGTCCTGCAAACTTCCTTTCCTTAGAGGAGCAACAAAATCAAAAGTGTTTATTACTTTGCTGAACCTTAAAAAAATGATCGAATTACTCAAGATTATCAACTTCATGACAAAAGCAAGCCTCCAGCATCCTCAAACTGCAGTGCTATCGTGGTTCTCATGAGGGGACACACAGGCACGCATTTGCTGAAAGCAGGCACAGCTGATCCTTGAACAACCTGGAGATGAGAGGTGTCAGCCCCCCGGACAGCAGAAAATCCATGGCTACCTTTGATCTTCCTGAGCTAGTGGCTCCCAGCCTTCCGTCACCCTGAAGCCTCACTTCGGTCTGGCCGCGCTGGGCCTTCGGGCCGCTTGAGTTTTCTCCAGTTGCCGTGTGCGAGCCTCTCGCTGCAGTGGCTTCTCCGCTGCAGAGCCTGGGCCCCAGCACTCGTGGGCTTCAGCAGCTGTGGGGCGCAGGCTCAGTAGCTGTGACCCATGGGCTTAGCTGCCCTGCAGCCTGTGGGATCTTCCTGGACCAGGGATCAAACCTGTGTCCCCTGCACTGGCAGGTGGATTCTTACCCACTGTGCCGTCAGGGAAATCCTGGAAGCCTTATGGATAACATAGAGAGTTAACATGTATTTTGTATGAATATATTACACACGTATTTCCAATGGAGAGAAGAAAACGTTATTAAGAAAATCATAAGGAAGACAAAATCTATTTACAATATGGTACCGTGTTTATCAATACCATATGCTTATGTCATCTGTTTACAGCATGCACTGTATGTCTGTCAGTGTCTACATCAATGCTGTCTAATATGACACAAAACACTGTAGGTGTTACCCACATTACTAACACTAGACATCAAAAATGAACACATCACTATAAAATGTTTATAGCAGAGGATTACAGTCATATTCATAATACAGCATTGGAAATATTGTTACATTAAAAAAACCCACTTTCTCTAATTAGGAGAGACATACTGTACACTGACATCGTTCTTTGAAAGCATAGACATAAAATAATAAGTAACCTATTATTACTTTTATATTAAATATCACTTACCTTATTCCTATATAAGGACAAACTATATATATATGCATTCATAATTTTATCTTTATCAATATTTCAAGGCTATGTGATTCACCTGTAATGAAGAATTTTCCAATCTGTTTATTGACAAAAGTCTGTCCATAAGTAGACTTGTGCATTCAAACACGCGTTGCTCAAGGGTCGATGTATTTACTCCAATTCATGATCTGCCAAGAGTCAATAGACAGCTTTGTTTTTCTGCTTTTCAAAGCAGAGTTGACTGCACGTTGTTTTTAAAAGATCCCCCAACTCACTGAGAGCTAGGAGACTCCGGGAAAACTGACAGTCTTTTCCAGAAGGCGTATCAGCCTTCTCTGCCATAATTTGGGTGGTGGGATGCTAGTGGGTGGGATTCTGTTCTTCCTTTTGCTACACCAAGAGGAAATGAGGGAAGAGGGAGACCAGGAAACTGTCCCTGACATAACCTGTGTGTGAATACTCCCTCCAAACATCCTGAACAAGAAGCTGTTTTAACTTGGTGCCAAGGATACCTGGTGGACGGGACTCTCCTGGTCTCTGAGACAGCGCAGACCGCTGCTGTGTAGTATGCGCGGGGCACAGGTGGCTGGTGAGCACCCAGAGGGTTCAGAGTGAGCTGGGCTGTGAGTATAAAATCCACCCAGGATTTCAGAGACTTGGTATGGAAAAAAAGAATGTAAAATAATATCTCATTAATATTTTTGATATTGATGACATGGTCAAACCGGTAACATTTTGGATTGGGCTGAATAAAATGCTACAATTAATTTCACGCTTTCCTTTATACTTTAATTTTTACAGTGGCTACTAGAAAATTGAATATTACGTATGGATGCAACTTCTATTTCTATTGCATAGGGCTGGTCTAGACAGTTTGAAAGTTCTTCTTTGCTTAATCGTATCTGACTCTTGGGATCCCATGCAGTGCAGCCCGCCAGACTTCTCTGTCCATAGGATTTCCCAGGCTAGAATACTGGAGAGGGTTGCCATTTCCTTCTCTAGGGATCTTCCTGACTTAAGGATTGAACCTGTCTCCTGCATTGGTAAGTATGTTCTTTCCCATTGGCAGGAGGATTCTTTACCACTGAGCTATCAGGGAAGCCCCTGAATCAAAACTGATCTTCTCTAACCATCTCCAATTTTGCTTTTGGAAGCAATAAAAAAAATTTTTCTGTCTGAAAGTCTAATATCATTAAGAAATCATCACCCCACCTCATCTTCTCATGTCTTACAGACCTTCTTCAAAAATATTCCTCCTACAAGTATTAAGGATTATGTATCCATCTGGAAAATGACTGCTGCTATCTTGCTGGGCAATTTCTTTACAAAGCTGAGGCAGCTCTCACTGGGCTCTCCCAGGGAATGTATCTGACTTCACAACGCTGTGAAGCAGCCGGGTCCTTATCAGTTGCGGATCGTGGGGCTCAGTCGCTCAATTGTGTCTGACACTTTGCGACCCTGTGGACTATAGCCACCAGGATCCTCTGTCCATGAGATTTCCCAAGCAAAAATACTAGTTCAGTTCAGTTCAGTCACTCAGTCGTGTCTGACTCTTTGCGACCCCATGGACTGCAGCACACCAGGCTTCCCTGTCCATCACCAACCCCCAGAGCTTCCTCGAACTCAAGTCCATTGAGTTGGTGAAGCCATCCAGCCATTGCATCCTCTGCCGTCCCCTTCTCCTCCTGCCCCCAATCTTTCTCTGCTTCAGGGTCTTTTCTAAGGAGCTGGTTCTTCACATCAGGTGTCTGAAGTTTGGGAGCTTCAGTTTCAGCATCAGTCTGTCCAATGACTATTCAAGACTGATTTCCTTTAGGATGGACTGGCTGGATCTCCTCGCAGTCTAAGGGACTTGCAAGAGTCTTCTCCAACACCACAGTTCAAAAAATATCAATACTAGAGTGGGTTGCCATTTCATACTCCAGGGGATATTCCTGATCCAGGGATTAGAACCTGCTTCTCTGCTATCTCCTGCATTGGCAGGCAGATTCTTTACCACTGTGCCATCTGTGAAGCCCCAATACTACACTTGATTGTAGCCAAGAAGCCAAGAAGGGGTTGTTAGTGGCTCATTATTCAGAGCTTAATCTGTAGAAACCAGAGAATGATGTTCTTACAACCTTAGGTGAAAAGCATAAACTCTGTAAATAGCTCTCTTGGCATTATGGGGAGGGTATCTAATGTCCAATGATGCTCTGTTTTCATGCCCCTGTCTTCTTGCTGTTGAGGACAGCTTCCTGATGGTTATGGTTTGGCTTAGCAAATGCTCCACATTTTGGAGGGAAGCTGTCCTGAAGCTGGAATCTGCAGAACCTTGAACAGGACGTCACCATTCTGTTAGGCTGGGTGCTTTCAGGCAAGGATTTAGGATCAGTGGAACAGCTTAAAATCAATGGATAACACGGAATGCAGTTTAGATGTTCTTGGGAGGTGATGAAGATGATGATGCCGTCAGTGTGGAAGGCAAACCACACCTGGACTAGACGCCACTTCCAATAAGGATGGCACAGGGTGGAAAGGGCCAAGATAATCAACTTGCCACCAATGGGCTATTTGCTTTCTCTCAGGAATGGTGCTCTGTGGAGGGCTCAACATCACATTCTACTGATACTCGGCCAGCCTTGCTGACAGAGAACTTCTGAGAATTCAATGTTCACTACGAAAGTAGCTCTAATATTTACTATCGACAAGTACATATACATGTAAACTATGTTTTGTTGTTCAGTTGCTAAGTTGTGTCCGACTCTTTACGATCCCATGGACTGCAGCACGCCAGGGTCCTCTGTCTTCCACTGTCTCCCAGATTTTGCTCAAATTTGGGTCCATTGATTCAGTGATGCTATCTAGTCATCTCATCCTCTGCAGCCTCCTTCTCCTCCTGCTCTCATTCTTTCCCAGCATCAGGGTCTTTTCAGGTGAGCTGGCTCTTTGCATCAGGTGGCCAAAGTATTGGAGTTTCAGCTTCATCATCAGTCCTTCCAATGAATATTCAGGGTTGATTTCCTTTAAGATTGACTGGTTTGATCTCCTTGCAGTCCAAGGGACTCACAAGAGTCTTCTCTGGCACCATAATTCAAAAGCATCAGTTCTTTGGAGCTCAGCCTTCACTATGGTCCAACTTCCACATCCGTACATGACTACTGGAAAAGCCACAGTTTTGACTACACGGAACTTTGTTGGTTAAAGTGGTCTCTGGTTTTTAATAGCTGTCTAGGCTTGTCATAGCTTTTCATCCAAGGAGCAAACATCTTTTAATTTCATGGCTGCAGTCGCCGTCCACCACGTACATATATGTGTGTGTATATACACCATGTTTATAATTATTTCATTTTCTTATTTTTTTTTGAAAACAAGGATGCTGTCTTCTATAACTACAGTAGGGATGAACACAATTAGGAAAATTAATGTTGAAACAAAATTATCTGAGACTTGGGACTTTAATATAAAGGGCCAGACAATATGTATTTTAGCCTTCCCAGGACACGTGTCTGTCACAACTACTCATTTTGCCGTTGTGTGAAAGCAGTCACAGGCTGTACACACATGAATGGGCGTGTCTGTGTGCCCATAAATCTTTATTTACAACAACGGTCAGCGGCCTGGTCTTGGCTGCAGGCTGTAGTCTGCCAACTCCTGATGTAAGCTGTAGCCGATTCAGAGTCCATGCGCCTTCCGGTAACGTGCGTTGTGACAGGCTTTTATTTATCACAGTGCTGCATCTAGTCGTTGTGCCTGTTAGCTTCCTTCCAACAGTTTTTCAAACGTTCTTTGTTTCGTATCAGAAAGACACGTGAAAGTGGAGGTCCCCAGTTCCCTTTAGCGGAGATGCTTCAGAAGGCGATGACCTGAGGATGGGTGTCACTGCTCCACCGTGGACAGAGCTGAGTGCCTCTCAGGGGATGGACCTGGGAGATATACTTATGTCCCTGTCTATCCAGGCATACACCCATCATCGACCATGCACTCATCCACCCATCCACCTACCATCCACCCATCTACCCATCCAACCGTAAAAGCCAGGGGCTTATTATGCAATATCTCTAGTTCGGTCCAGCACCTCAGGACTCAGTCTAATAATGCTTCCTCTTTTCTAGAACTGTAACTCCTCTAACAGTGGGAAACCTGGACCCCATTATCTACAATACATTTATTTCAGTCCTAGAATACACAGAAGGTAGTTTTAGAATGATTAGACTTTACTTTTACAACCAAGAAAATCACTAACTGAGTTGACTGTATGTTTAAAGTTCTTTTTGTCTTTAACCTCAGGACCTATCATCTAAACAGTATGATCAAAATTTATTTGCGTTATATCCCTTACCTTCAGGGAAGTTATTTATTTGAAATACAAGAGTGGGTCACTCCTCCTCTACATGGTCCCCCTCATCATCATTTATTTCTTCTCTGAATGTGTGAAATGTTAAAATAATTTCAGAAGTGAGAACTGTATAATAGAGAACTGACCCTAATTTCCCAATTTTTTCAGCCCTCTCCACCTCAGTCCTTCCCATACTCTGAAAGCAAACAATTCCATTATTTTCCTTTTTTCCTTTCTGGGTATTTCCCACTGATGAGCAAATGTATGTATATTTTATTTTCTCGTCTCTTACACAAAATAGTGCAGATTCTAGACATTTTTATGCACTTTGCTTCTTTCTTTAACAACGTATCCTGAAAATCACTTCACCTCAGTGACTGTAATTATTCTTTATTAGAGATAGGTAATACATTTCCTTCAAACAGAAATGCCATCATCTATGAAATCTGTATGCAGGACAGGAAGCAACAGTTATAACTGGACATGGAACAACAGACTGGCTCCAAATAGGAAAAGGAGTACGTTGAGGCTGTATATTGTCACCCTGCTTATTTAACTTATATGCAGAGTACATTATGACAAACGCAGGACTGGAAGAAACACAAGCTGGAATCAAGATTGCCAGGAGAAATATCAATAATCTCAGAGATGCAGATGACACCACACTTATGGCAGAAAGTGAAGAGGAGCTAAAAAGCCTCTTGATGAAAGTGAGAGAGGAGAGTGAAAAAGTTGGCTTAAAGCTCAACATTCAGAAAATGAAGATCATGACATCTGGTCCCATCACTTCATGGGAAATAGATGGGAAAACAGTAGAAACAGTGTCAAACTTTATTTTTTTGGGCTCCAAAATCACTGCAGATGGTGACTGCAGCCATGAAATTAAAAGACGCTTACTCCTTGGAAGAAAAGTGATGACCAACCTAGACAGATATTCAAAAGCAGAGACATTACCTTGCCGACTAAGGTCCGTCTAGTCAAGGCTATGGTTTTTCCTGTGGTCATGTATGGATGTGAGAGTTGGACTGTGAAGGAGGCTGAGTGCCGAAGAATTGATGCTTTTGAACTGTGGTGTTGGAGAAGACTCTTGAGAGTCCCTTGGACTGCAAGGAGATCCAACCAGTCCATTCTGAAGGAGATCAACCCTGGGATTTCTTTTGAAGGAATGATGCTAAAGCTGAAACTCCAGTACTTTGGCCACCTCATGTGAAGAGTTGACTCATTGGAAAAGACCCTGATGCTGGGAGGGATTGGGGGCAGGAGGAGAAGGGGACGACCGAGGATGAGATGGCTGGATGGCATCACAACTTGATGGACGTGAGTCTGAGTGAACTCCAGGAGTTGGCCTCCAAGGAGGCCTGGCGTGCTGCGATTCATGGGGTCGCAAAGAGTCGGACATGACTGAGCGACTGAATTGAACTGATGCATGTGTAGGCAAGCAAGGTGTTTCCAAACACTTCATAATCAAAAATAGTGTTGCAATAAATAACCCAGTGTGTAAGTGTGTGTATTTATATTGTGGGAGTTGAATCCTCAGGGTGAATTCCTAAGAATTAGTTGCGGGAACAAAAAGCTCACCAATGCATATGCAATCCTTAGCTATTGCCAAATCCCCCTCTGTAAAAACTTCCAACATGAATTCCCACCAGTGAAGCATGAGAACCAGTTTTCCCAGTTTTGCAACCGGATGCAGCGCTGTACTCTTAGTTTCTGCCAGCTGGATGGTTAAGTGCAGTGCTCTAATTTGCACCTCTCATTATAAAGTTGAACATCTATCCATGTTTAAGAGCTACTTTTGTAATTTTTTTTGGAGTTGTGTTCTATCTTTTGTCATTTTTTCTTTAAATTCCCTCAATTTTTGTATTAAGAATACTACTAGCTCTTTATGTTGTAAATATTTTTTCTCAGTTGTCAGACACTGGATTTATTTTTGGCCATGCAAACGTTTTATTTTAGTCAAACTGATGGTTCTTTTCTTTAATCAGAATTTTGAGCCACAGCAGTCTTTCCTTTGACCAGGTGAAAGAGGAATTCATCCACTTTTTCTTCTAGGACTGGTGCGCTTTCATTGTTTGACATCAAGATCCTTGATCGATTCCAACTTTATTCTAATGGACTTTTGACTTTTCCAGTGGCTAACCAATTTTCCCAGAACCATTTAGTACAAAGTCTACTTTTACCCCAGTGATCTGAGATGCCACCTTTATCTGGTATTCATTTGGGTCTATTTCTCATCTCTATGTTCGGTTCCACTGGGCTGTCTGCCACTCAAGCTCCAGTGCCTTGCTGTGTTGATGGGAGAGGCTCTGCACTGCTTAGATATATGATAGCACAGTGCCCCCCACATGGTGACTGCAGAGGACTCTCAGTCCATTTTGCTTGATTGGAGTTACTTATACATTTAGAATTACATATTCCCATTGCCCGTTGGACTTACTTACCAGCTGTAGTAGGAAAATAGTCTCATAAAGATGTCCATACCCTAACTTCTGGGACCGTGGGAAAGAGAAATTAAGATAGCAGATAAAATGAAGGTGACCTGAGTTTGAGCAAGCTCCAGGAGTTGGTGATGGACAGGGAGGCCTGGTGTGCTGCGGTCCATGGGGTCACAAAGGGTTGGATACGACTGAGCGACTGAACTGGACTGAATCATCCTATTTAAAACTAGATTATCCTGGATTTCCAGGTGGGACCAATGTGACCATGGGGACCCTTCAAAATGGAAGAGGTGGCAAGAAAGAGGACCTGAGGGGGCAGTGTGAAGGACTCAGCCCGACACTGCTGGCCATGAAGACGCAGGAAGAGGCCATGAGCCGAGGGAGGTAGGCAGCCTCTGGGAGCTGCCGTGGGCCAAGAAAGAGTCCCTGACTGGCTCCGAGGAACGCAGCCCTGCTGACAGCTGACAGTAGCCGAGACCGGCTCTGGTTTCCGAGCTGTGGAACCGTAAGAGGGTGAACCCTGTGGCTTTAAGCCATAAGGGTATGGTAATTTGCCACCACAGCAATAGGAAACTGATGTGACCTTTTCCACAGAAAAACCCACCTCTATGTCTAATAAAGCTTCTGGGCTTCAATCTCCCCTTTCCAATACTACTGAAGCTGCACTGGGCTTCTCTCAGTGTTTCATCAGTGTACCTTTCCTGTTTTAAAATTTAACAACACAGAAGAGTGAAATTTTTAAAAGTGTCTCTTGTAATAGCAGTTGCAATTTCTTTGACACTTAACGCCATTTCATCATCCCCTGGCTTTACTGTTGCTTCTTGGACGAGAAAGTCCTCCCTCCCCCTCCCCTTGTGCTTTTAATATTTTGTTCTCAGTTTTCAGTAGTTTTACTATGATGTCTCCAGGTGTGATTTTTTGTATTTATCCTGTGTGGGATTTTCTGAGCTTCTTGAAACTGTGGCTTGATTTCTTTCATCAGTTTTGGAAAATTCCTGGCCAGTGCTTCGGCTATCACCTTCCTTCTTCATCCTCTCTCACCCTTGGAGTCCAGTCACCGCCTGGTCTCTCACTCTGCTCTGCAGCCGTGGACCGAGCACTCTTTCTGGTAGGCTACCTTTTCTCTAAGTGCCTCGATCTGAATGGTTTCTGTTACCCTCCAGCTGCAGTTTTACCAACAGTTTAGTTTATACTAAAGGCACCTCACTACTCCTAGTCTTTCATGATCACTGAAGCCCAGCACAGCAAAACCTTAATTTAAAAAGTATTTAAAGTAACCATTAACATTTAACATTAACATTTAAATGTTAACAGTAGCTAAAATAGCCAGTAAAGTATATTTTAAATGAGTGAAAACATGAATCATGTCGCTACGACTATATAGGTCATTTCTATTTAATTAAGAAATTTGTACTTTAATAAAGACAATGACAAACTAGAACGCATCCGCAGGAAGACAAGATAGTGAAACCTCTAGAAACTACCTTCAGTAAGCAGCTGAAGAATTCAATTAAATATTTATTGAACAAATGCAGAATAAATGAACTAGGGGGTGAATTAACCTGAAGATACAATACACAACTTCAAATGTTCAGAGGGCTGTCACACACAAAAATGAAAGACCTGTTCAGTATTTCTCCCATGGGCAGAACTTGACCCAAGAGATAAACATAAGCAACCGAGTTGTACAAAGTGTATCATGTAATAGCTTCTTTCCCCAACAATGCATTCCACACTGACGTCTCCCTTCTTCTGAAAGGAAATATTGCAACTTCACACTTCTCACAAATGTCTTAAATAAGTTGCACTTTCATGGCAAACCCTCCACCGCCAGCAATGCATATACTCACGCTTTCAGAAAAAAATCTAAACCAAACCGGTTTACCAGGGAAATGGTCTTGTTCCTCAGCTTGGTCTCAGCATTTTATATTTGTGGTTCTCAGGTGGGCAGAGGAAAAGAGCACGGTCTCCAAAGAGGGTGTGAACTACCATCCCCAGCAATGCAGACACTGCCTCTGGGGTGCCCTCCTCACACCCTAGTGCACCACGGCAACTAGCAACCTGTGGTGCAGGTGGGAGGGAACGCGCTGTGCGCTGCGGCAGAAACACACTTGACAACCACTGTTCTACAGGAAGCAGGAGGGCTGTGTTTTACGAGTCACTAGGAAATAGAAACTGCATAATACTGATGGCCTCCAAACTGTCAAACATTACAAAATGAGAAATGTTTCAACAACCATTCAGCATGCTTTATCACATACTCAGTAAAGTATGCCGAGGTGATTCATCCATCCAATAAAATTGAAAATAAAAATTTTACATTTCTCTACTTGTCAGTATTCAGGCTTCTGAAGGTGGATCTTGAACTCAGAATGGTCAGTTTTCGAGGAAAGCCACATAGTCGGTGAGTCTGGCTAACTGCTGCTCGTTGGGGATGGGTGGAACAGGGGCGGGCTCTGCACGTAAGAGAGAAACACATGCCATCAGACACTAGGGTCACAGAGCTGTGGTCCTGCCACTGACACCCTCCAGTGCCTTTTACTTGTCAAGAAGGAAACTTCCTTCCATTTGCCTTCATCTTGACATTTTAAAAAAACAAGCCAAGAAGCCTCAACCTCTATGAGTAGTTTTCCCAAACTGGGAATAAAGGCATGTTTGCTTCTGTTGTTACTAAAGTTTCCATGTGAAGGTTAGAAACACTTTTAACAGGCAACACCTCTCCCAAGAGAACACAGCTCTGCTTACAAAGACCCCTCCTCATATGACATTAATTTAATAATCACCCAGTGTTTACCACACAGAATATTAAATTGTCAGTGAACAGAAAACCCACAGAGAATCCCTTTTTCAAAAAGCTTAGTTCTCACACGTCGGCCTGGGGCCAAGTCTGAGTCAGGGCTGGCGAGGGGCTCCATCAGGCTTGCCTGACATGACACCAGGGAGGGGCCCACTGCCTCGAAGGAAGCTACAGAGGGGACCCCCCCGCTCCGTGCATCCTTGTGACTAGATGGAGTACTATAAATACCATGTTAGGCTTTAACCTCTTTGTTTACAAGATGAGAGCTAACAAAAAAGAAATACTACAAAAACAAAAGAGAAAAGTAACGAAATACTTTTTAAATGGGCATATGAACATACATACCTGATAAGGGAATAAACCTGTTAAAGGAAACATCCAAGGCCCCTGCAACTGAACAAAACACACAGCCCGGTTACAGAAGCCTTGTCCAAAGGCCTCACACGGAACAGGGCATTTCTAAAGCAGTGACATCCCAGTCATTGACTTCTCAGAGAAACTGCAGTCACGCTCTACCTGATCACTGGTCTTTTACTCCAGCAGCGTCCTCTCACCACCTAGATCGGCTGGGCCCTCGTCTGACCCCTCTTCTGCACCCTCAAAGGGCCAAGCACAAGGCAGTTTCTGTACTTCCTTACTGGGGGGTCAACAACGTCTCAACAATAGGAATTCAGAGCAGGTGGAACTCTGGGAGGGAGGCAATCTGAGCGTTTATGGAGATGGGCATGGAGCCCAGCTCTAAAGCCACGGCAGAAAAGGACATTCCTGGTAAGCAGTAAGGAAAGTGGCTCATTTCAGAGAGGAAGCTCAGGGACCAGGAATTCAGATGGAGACAATGAGGAAAGGCCAAATTCTTAAGGCCTGAACAGGCCAGATAACTTAATTTTGTGAAAGTTAAAGCCACTCGAAGTCTAGTTTAGGAGAAAAGTCTACATGTTTACAGCATGAGGAGAAGGGGGATTTCTGAATATTTTAGGTATCATTTTAAAAGGCAGCAGTTTAGGTTATTAGAAATAAGCAGTGAGAAATGGCCCAATAAATAAAAGGATGAGAGATTATTAATGCTTAGTAGAAATTAAGTTGTAATAAGGATTATGGAAACATTTACATACGGGTTTTTAATGAACAAAATACATTTTAAACAATTAAAGTAAAACCAGATAATCTTTAAGATCCTTTCTACCATCAGTGTCCATCACCCTCTATCTGTATTAAACATGAGTTACCTTCATGCTTTTGGCATAGCAGAATTTTGTAACAAATTATTCACAGGCAACACCCGAAAACCTGCAGTGGTCCCAGAGTTCAGGCTGCACGGTGGACAAGCAGCTCCACCTACCTGGCTTCTTGGGCATGACCATCCTTGTGGTGGAGTCAGCTTGCCAGCCTTGTTCAAGGATACCTAAATCGTGTATTTAACAGAGAAATGTATTTTAAAAACAGAAACTCTACTTACAAGATCCACAATGTATCAATTATGTTACCTGTATGGGAGGTCCAACATGGGTAGATGAACCTGTGACGTGTATTTTCACTACAGAGGTATCCTAGAGACAGCATTCTCATGGGAACTTACTTGGGAAATACCTTTCTGAAACATCCATGAAAGCCTCATTTTATTCTATCAGGCTGACATAATCACTAAAAATTGATCAGTTTTCTATAATATAGGTATTATGGTATTAACCAGATCGAACTATTAAAAAGAGACATAAGGAAGACGTCTACAGTACTCGCTAATCCTGACATCAGGAATAACAAAGATGACGGTGAGGATAAAAACAGCATACAGACACCACGCAGAGGCCAGTCAGCAGGTACTATGCTGGCGCTCCTACAGGGACCATGTTATGCAATCACCCGATAGCTCTGTAAAGCTCATCGTAACTGCACAGATGCAGAAAATGAAGCTCAGAAAATCCCAGAAACTTGTCTTAGGTTGCACAGCTAGCACGGAGAAGTGGACCAGGATCACAGGCAGACAGTCGTTAAGTATGGACTTTGGGATATATTATTTACTATAATAATTTTAATATAATTTAACCTATAATTAATAAATTATGGATTGATTTCAAAAGAAGAGTCAAAACACATGTCTGTATGCATAAGTAACAGTATGATTTACTCCAAGGACATTCATTAACCAGCCATTTATGCGTCTATAACTGTGGTAGGCCTCAGAAATTTATGATATGTGGTGCTTAATGGAGACCACGTTTCAACTGGAGAATCCAAAACGTCCAACACCATAAAACAGTGCCACAAGATACCTGCAGTATTAATATTCTAGAGCAACCTGGCCAGGGGAGGGCAGACTGGTCAGGACCTGAGAACTGAAAATGCAGAAGCACATCTGGAAACCAGTGGGTGAGCTTAGGGTGCAGACACCTGTAGGTCACCAGTAAGAAATGGTGAAGAAAAACTGGGCTGAAAGGCATATGAGGAGGAGACTGCCTTCATCAAGGCAGGGTGAAACAAGGGTTTCTACAGGTCCAGATCCATTAAAACTTACTTTCTTAAAAAAACCAACCCACCCCACCTCCATGTTGATTTTCAAAGGAAAATTATATAAAGATGTTAATGGAGTTTAAGCTTAGAATTATGAATATAATGTTACCCACCCAGCATAGTTAAGAGCATATGACGTGCACACCCTGAATTTTCCTCCGTGTCGCACACATTCTCTACCGCCTGTAAAAGCTATGATGTAACCGGGGGCTCAGAGGTGGGAATGTCACCGAACACTTGAGTCTACACCTCCATCCACTGCCTCTTTCCTCCAATGACCTACTGTTCTCACCACCTTCCTTTCCCCTCCCTCCATTGGTCAACAGTAGCTCTAATTTTTCCTCCTGGACATCAACTTGGAGGGCTCAGCACTGTTTAGTAGATAGTAGAAGTTGATCAAAGGTATTAGAGATAAAAGTAGAAAATATTCAGGGGTCAGACCACGAGTGCCGTGATAAGAAGTAACTACACAGTCAGTGAGGAGGTTCAGTAAGGAAAGAGTTATTAACAGAGTTAACACATGCAACAAGGGTTCATCTCAAAGATAGAGTCAAATTTTAAGCTCATAGAAATGGCAATGCATTCCTTCACAAAGCTCCTGTTTTAAGACATCTTTATTGGTGCCTATCTTTGGTAAAAGGCACTTTACAGGTAAACACAAACCCAATATTTCTTATTCATACTCAGAAGTCCAAAAAATTCTATGAATCAAAAAATTTTCTCTAACTCATGTGGTGGCAAACCTGATGCAGACCCCAAAGTCTACGTGCAGCCTCCTCTCACGCCAACTGCGGGGACACACGCTCTGCGGGAACCACGGGTGGGCTTGGTCACCAGGCGCTGCTGCCTGCACCTTTCTAAAGAACACACACGACCTAAATTCCAAAACATGTCCTGTCCCAGGGGCTTCAGGTAAGGGCTTGTGGACCTATGATTTACATTCCATTTTCTTTGAAAGCAGAAAGTAGGCCCCAAATACCTTTCACAGCCTCCTCCACAGGAAGTCCAACAAAGGCTGCGAAATCGTCAGCGATGATGGAGGTGTAGGCTTGGGAGACCAGGGCGAAGGCTCGTCTCCGGGTTGCATCTGTCGTGGGAGTGAAGGTTTGGCAGACAGTGAACCAAAAAAGCTGCCAGTTTTGAAACATATAATTAAACTACATCACAGCCCTTCTCCAAATTTGGTAAGAAAAACCAGATCAACCTAAAGATTTCTGCATTTACAGGCACAGCTATAGGCACCTAAGATGTAAGAAGGGCTCAAATATTGTTGAATCAACACTAAATCATTCAGTTGTGTCCGACTCTGCGTGACCCTGTGGACTGTAGCCCGCCAGGCTCCTCTGTCCACGGGACTCTCCAGGCAGAATACTGGAGTGGGGTGCCGTGCCCTCCTCCAGGAGACCTTCCCGACCCAGGGAGGGGACCTGTGTCCCTGCAGCTGCTGCACTGGCAGGTGGGCTCTTCACCACTGAGCCACCAAAGAAGGAAAGTGAGAGTGAAGGCCGCTCCGCCGTGTCTGACTCTGTGCGACCCCACGGACTGTACAGCCCATGGAACTCTCCAGGCCAGAATACTGAGAGTGTGGTCTTTTCCTTCTCCAGGGGATCTTCCCAACCCAGAGATCGAACCCAGGTCTCCCACACTGCAGGTGGATTCTTTACCAGTTGAGCCATAAGGGAAGCTGAACCACCAGGGAACATGCATTTCTTACACTTTCTCTGAATGAAAAACATCTCAAGTTAAAAAACAAACAAACAACAACTCAGGTGACAGTAAAAATTACAAAGATGGAAAAAAGTTACTATGGCTAGGACTCCAACTCTAAGAAAATTTCATTCGTATTTGGGATGTATATTTCAAAATTTCTCTTTATCCCACTTACAAACACTGGACTGAATGGAGCGGAAATTACCTTCTCCCATGATCAGTGGTCCTTTCTCAGCAGGGTTTCTGACACAGGACCACACCTGGGAGCCGCTGAACAAACCTGATAACCAGAGCTCCCTTCCTAACTTTCAAGTCTGCTCAGAACTCTTGACTTGACATCATTCAAGTGCAAATCCCAAGGTGGAGCCCTGAGCCCCACAGGAAGGGGCTGTAAACAACTCCAGTAACAAAACTTCCCTAGAGACCACACACGGGCTCTCCCAGGCTTAAATTTCCACATTAAATAATTCAGGAATGAAGCAGAGTCGATAAAGGAATGGTAGAAGAAAGAGCCCAGCTGGCCTGTCTTCAGCCCATCCTTCAGTGACACAAAAGCTCCTCCACGTGACTTCGACATGCTTAGGAATTATGGAGTTTACCTTCCACATTTAAAGGCAAGTGCACACATACAAGATAGCCCTGAACATAAGAAAACCCGCCCCCCACTCCTGGGACCTGTTACAGCCACACCAACCCCGCAGACACCCTCTGCTTCCAAGCGGCCTGCTGGTTCTGCTTGCGCCGCTTACCACTGTGCTTCTCAAGCACTACGTAAGGCGTTGTGCTCACATCACTGTGGTCTGAGCCACCCTCCTCTCCTCTCTTCCTGGGTCTATTTATAAACCCTCCATGCTGGGCACTGGAGCTCACTGCCATCTGCGCCCTTCTCTGATCTCACAGCACCACTGACCTACTTAACAGGCCATCTTCTACTACCCGCAGTGCGCACTGCACCCCCCCAATCCCGTCATCCCGACTGCTCTACAGGAGGGCTTTCACGTCCTTTTATCCCCAAGGGGCCCAGCATCTCTAAGGAAGGGTGTGCTGCACCCAGGCTTGTGGAAGGTCTCACGGGAACCCAAGTGGGCCCGACCCCAGCCTCTGGGCTCTCCTCTTCCTTAGACATCGCTGAGAGTCAATCCTGTTGCTTCCTTCCTCCCTGAGCCTAACTGCCTCCCCAGCTTTCACTGAGCCATTATTTGCTTCTCTTCCAATTCCTTCCTTCATTCCTACTTTCAGCAAATGACCTTAAAGTAGACTTCTAACACAGCTGAGAGATAAAGCTTTTATCTATTGAAAGCTACAAACATTCAATGGAAAAGAACCCAGAGCAACCATGAAAGAGGAAAATACAAGTGTATAGCAAAAGCTACATTCATTTGATAAGCCTCCCATATTTTAGAAACATTTACTTTCAAGTTCAAGTACTCTGGTCAGATTTTCAGAGTTGAAAAAGGGAACAGAACAAGAAAAGAATGTCAATGAAAGAGAAAAGTGTGTAGAGAAGAGAAACATCCAGGGGAAGGCAGAGCGGAGGACAAGGCAGCGGACGTAAAGGCTGCGTGAACCACAGCGTCAGTCAGAGGCTGAGACCCTCAGGCTGCTTTTGACCTCTCAGCACAAAGGAACCCGACAGCTGCATCCTGACCGGGCACCGGCAACCTCAGCAACGAGATGTGCAGCCTCAGGAGGGCGTGCTCAGAATGGCAAGCAGGAAGGCGGGTGAGCTGAGCTGGCACCTAGTATCGCTGGCAGTTCTTCACGGGACCAAGTCTTGGGGAGACCTTGAGAGGTCGCTTACTCTGCTGCTCGACGAATGCTTCAGTGTGCCTATGATCTACCAGGAACTGCTGATGCCAGTGCTAGAGACAGAGGGGAAGGCGAGCCAGCTGCCCTTTGCAACCCACCTCTGCCCTTGGACCCCAGGGAGGCGGGCCGCCCAGACCCTGGCACCTGGGCTCACGTACTGGCTGAATGTCAGTCCGCAGGGCAGGCAAAGTACTTCCTCAAGCCCCTCCTTGTCTTGCTCTGGATGTGAATTTCTCAGGGCTTAGGCAATGACGCTGAGGTTATTTCCTATGCGAATATCCAAAGTGACCCCTACTGTGCCAGGGCAGCCTGTTCTCCTATTTGTCATGCACACTGCTCTGCTTTACCACGCCAAGAATGAGGTACACTTCAGAGGCAATCTTTGCCTTCTTTTCCCCTGCAAAGTTGACACCCCTTGCCAGAGTGATGAGCAGTATTCAAGAATTCCTGCTCACTGACCCTCCAGAGCAGAAAAATGGATAATGAAGGCAGGAATTAACCAGAGACACAAGGCAACAATATGAAGTAATGGTTTAACACCACATAAAAGAGCAGAAGCAGACACTGGGGGTGGGAAAATGGAGAGAGAGAGGGGCAGGGGAGAGTTCTGTTGTGCTATGCTGTATTAGACTTGTAATTAAAAAAAAAAAAGGTTAAAAAAAGTTTGAGTGTCTATGTACTAAATTGATTAGTCATAAATCCAGAAGCAGAAGAAAGTCTATGAAAGGCTGAGGTTCACAGAGTCCACAGGAGTCTCTACTTTCAAATATGTGGGGTTTAAATCTTATTCCCTTGAACTTACTGCAATATTACAAAATTTCATTTCAGTAGCAAAAATCATCTCTTACTGATAAGCAGCTTCAGTCTAGAGTTAAATTAAGAGGCAGCAAGGCCCTCAACTGCTGATACAACTCAAGTGACATGAAATCAAAGCACGATTTTAGCAAACTTAGAAAAGAATTCTGAAAACTTCCCCAAGTCACCGAGCAGAGAATATCTATTTTTCAAACACACTGAGTCACTCCAACACCTAAGGTCTAGTCCCATTTCTTATCCACAGAGGACGCTACCTCTGAGGGCCTCCATGATTGGCTGGACGGCCTCAGACCACTGGTGAGCGCCGATGGTGCTGTAGATCCCGGGGAAGTCCCTCTGCCAGATGCGCTGGCCAACTGCCCAGATCCCCCCAAGTTCAGAGGTGGCCTGCAAGAAAGATACTGCCTTTGAGGACACTCACTCTGCACATACACCAACAACTGAAGCTTAAAACATAATGCAGCGTTTAACAGCTGTAACTGCTTCGGCCCAATCACTTTCAAAAAGGTTTTTAAACACTGTGATTACTACTATAGAATTTATTGGCATGTTTTATATGGATTTTTATAAAAAAATTAAGGCACAAGAAAGTAGTCCAGAAATATTTCATATAATTTAGGAATGAGTAATATGAAACTTTTTTTAAACACGTTTTATTTACATTTCATATATATAATGTATAGAACACCTAACATCTATATATACATGTACATAAAATATATAAACCTAAGGGCAAAAGTAATCAATAGTAAAATGGCTAATAATATAGATTCTCAATCTAAGATGTCATAAAATGTGGCATAAGGATAGCATTTTCACTAATAACGGTGAAACTATGCATATAATTTACATCTTTAAGTCAATGACATTGGAGGAACATTCCAAACTTACTTAATAGAATGTGGAGGAAAAACAGTATAAATACAAATCTGATCTGCTGCTGAATATCAATAATAAATAAAGGGATTTAGGTAAATTCTTGTTAACGTTTTGTGAATGTACAAGAAACTCACTTCACATTTATTTGAGACACAGTGGATCATCAGAAATCATAACTTTACTTCTTTCCATCTTGGAAGAAACTATTCAGTGAGTTCATCTACTCTCTCATGAAAAAAAGAAATCTAAAATCCTAGTTACCAAAAAAAAAATCTTAATGCTCTGAATAACTATTATTGTTAGGGTATTCTTGTAAATAATATTACTTTCAAAATAAATAACATTTAGAAAACTGCACAAATCAGTTAAAAAGAAAAGAATAAAACAAAACCCAAACTTCTATCTAAACTAACTCAGTGTTTGTCAGGTAAAGTGACACTTATAAAGTATGTTAGGAAACCTGATCAGAAGGAGTTGAGCACAGATTTTTACTCCATCCAAGGGAAATTAAGATTACAGGAATCTAGATCTGTTCCTTAAATTTAAAGGCAGTTTAATAACTTTCGTGAATCACATGAGAAAGAAAACAGAAACTTTGCTTTTTAAGTGAATGGCATCACTATATTGAAGCAGTAAGATATTCTGAGGAATACTTACAGATTTTATAGCAGGCGGTATTCTTTTCCAAAGATATCTTGCATTGTTCCTAATTTACATCCCCCCCAAGAAAGAACAAGCAATTTTAAAAAATCACCTCAGTAAATATTTAAAATTTTAGATCCCACTGCAAACACACAGAAGTATACTTTAAAATTCTCTATATAATACAAAATGGAATTTAGTTTTACATGAATTTGTCCAGGGAAAGTAAGAGTGGTTTTCCAGATAAGACATGAAATATTTTTATCAAACTAACATTCTGCCATTTTTAATAAACTTTTTAATAATTCAGATGTTAAATTGAGGCAACAATGTAAAGACTTATATAGAACTGTCTAAACCATTCATATATAAAATAAACAAATTCATACACTTTCAAAGTCGTAACATTCCTAACAATACACATAGTACACAATGCTTTTCTCCTTATCATGACCCCCTCCTCCTACAAGTGAGCATACAGGCACCAAAACTTCAAGGCAGCTTTTTCTTTTTTTAAAGAGTCTGGAAGCTTGAATGACAAGAAGCATATGACGAAAGCATTATAAAACAGGAAACATAATTTGTACGCTACATGAGTAATGAAAACCTCAGTTTAGTTAAAAGGTACAAAAGGAAAAGGTTTTAGAAGAGTTTAAAGCAACATTTAACAGTAATCACCAGTGGGATGCAGCACTCCCACGGGCTCTTTTGCACAATTACACTCTCCCACTTTCTTCAGTGAACACGAATTAGGAATTAGAAAACAAAACCTTTCAGGAAGTGTTATACATTGGTAACAAATTCCTTTTGGCTTTCTCAACTTTCCCTTTTAGTTTCTCTTAGTCTACTGATTACATGGGAAGGTTTTATAACCAGAGGAAATAAAAGATCAATAGATTTAAAGGAATTTATTGACACTGCAGCTTCTCATAATAAATTGGAATGTTTCTTAGAAGGCATATATAAAACAGATGTATTTTAAAACAACTCAGCCTAATCATAATTTCTTAAGTCATGATTCAATATATGAAATAAGCGGCACAGCTTCTTGGATCTATGTTTCAGTGATACTACTTCAATGTAAGAATAGCTTCCTGAGGAAGATGCTTCTCTTAGCTTTAGGTAGAAGGTACTTACATGTCATTATGGAGTAGATACAAAGCTAGAAGCTGACCATACACTGGGGGTGTAGCAATTCCTCCTGGAGCCTATAAGGCCAAAAAAATCAGAGATAAATAAACATTTATTCTTTTATATTTTAAAAAGTATTTTCTTAACTCACCTAAAGAGTAAGCATATTTTATAGCAGTTGTTATTATGGATGGAGAAAGAGTGTAGGGAAGCATCCTACATCAAAACCCAGAGGATTAAATTTAGCTCTTTCATCAGCTGTGATTCTGCTGGGCCTCTGTGTATTCATACACACAAGAATATTTAAATGCAATCCCTTTCCCAATTTTCAAATTCTTACTTTGTTGTACTACTATAAGAGATGTCTCCAACAGATTCTTAAAGCAATATGATTAATTCTGCCCATGATACCAAATACATTGAATATCTAAGTAAACACATAATAAAGAGACAAACATCAGCTGAGTTACAAAACAGCTGAGTTACAAAAACATTCTCACTCAATTTCATTCATTCAGGAGACATCTATAAAGTGTCTACTGGAGAGCTGCTGCTTCTGGCAGCTGTCTCCTTTGGTGAATTAACTTTTTATATCAACACTATAAATGCCGTTAAGTGCCTTTCTACGAAAAAAACCTTGTTACTTTAGTAGTTGCATAATACAATGTCACCTGTTCTTCTGAAGACAAGGGGCTTCCCTGGTGGCTCAGACTAGTAAAGAATCTGCCTGCAATGCGGGAGAAAGACTAGGGTTCGATCCCTGGGTGGGGAAGATCCCCTAGAGGAGGGCATGACAACCCACTCCAGTATTCTTCCCCAGAGAATTCCATGGGCAGAGGAGCCTGTGGACTCCTGGGGACGCAAAAGAGTCGGACACGACTGAGCGACACAGACACAAGAGTTGGACATGACTAACCGACACACAGACACACAGGCAAAAGAGGAGGACACAACTGAGCAACACACACACCCCACAAAAGACTCGGATATGACTGAGTGACACACACAACACACACACACGAGCCGGACACGACTGAGCAACACGCACAAGAGTCGGACACGACTGAGCCACACACACACACCCCACACACACAAGAGTCGGACGCGACCGAGACACACACACACCACACACACGCACAAGAGTCGGACACGACTGAGCCACACACACACACCCCCCACACACAAGAGTCGGACGCGACCGAGACACACACACACACACACACACACACACACACACGACAGACGGCAAGTTTCCGTGCTAACGTGAGGCTAAGGGCTTTCTGAATGAAGCAAAGTAGTAAGCCCACACTTCTGCACCTCTCCCCACAGCGCAGAGGAAGGGCGTTTCGTCCAGCCCAGAAGCGTGTGGACGGTGTGAGGGGCAAAGACGCACAGTGGTTCCGGGCTCATTAGCTGAGCACACAGGGAGAGGCCCCCGGCGAGTCTGGGGCCCAGGCTGGGCGCTGAGCCCAGTCCCCCGAGCTTCTCACGCCAGCTCCTGCGCCCTCCCGGCGCCGGCCCCGAGCCCCGCGGCCCCAGGCCCCGTTACCCTGGAGACCGAGGCCGCCCGAGGCCTCGCGACCCCGCCAGGCGGACGGCTACCTCCAGCTCCTGGTTCTCGCACTGATCCAGCAACTTTTTGAAACTAAAAGAACTTTCCGCCATCACCGCCACTGGCATTTTCCCAGTCGCTTCCCCGTCGCGCCTCAGCAGAACCGGGCCCCACTCTGTCCCTAGGGGCGTCGCGCCCGGGATGACGTAAAAGCCGAGGCGCCGCGGAGCGCCCCTGCGCAAGCGCCTCGTTGGTTCCGCTGCGTCATCAGACGTCGCTGCGACGGCGGCGGGGTCGTCGCCGCTCTGACCGGCCCTCTCGGTGCCCTGGAGGACTGACCGGGCTTCTGGGAAGCCGCTGTCCCAGCACCTGGCAAAGGCTGGGCGGGAGTTCTGTGCATAGTTGAGGACTTTTCCTATGATTTTTCCGGTGGTCGTGCATGGATGTGAGAGTTGGACTGTAAAGAAAGCTGAGCGCCGAAGGATTGATGCTTTTGAACTGTGGTGCTGGAGAAGACTCTTGAGAGTCCCTTGGGCTGCCAGGAGATCCAACCAGTCCATCCTAAAAGGAAATCAGTCCTGAATATTCATTGGCAGGACTGATGCTGAAGCCGAAACTCCAGTACTTTGGCCACCCGATGCGAAGAAATGACTCACTGGAAAAGACCCTGGGGCTGGGAAAGATCAAAGGCAGGAGGAGAAGGGGACGACAGAGGATTGGTTGGTTGGGTGGCATCACTGACTCCATGGACATGAGTTTGAGTAAACTCTGGGAGTTGGTGATGGACAGGGAGGCCTGGCGTGCTGCAGTCCATGGGGTCTCAGAGTCGGACACGACTGAGGGACGGAGCTGAACTGAAGACTTTTCAAAGTCTTTACTTTGAGACCTTGCAAATTTAAAGGTTTAAAACTAGCTTTTGTTTCCTCCTACAGCTGCTCCTTCAGCAGCCCTCCCACAGCAGTGAAGGCGCTGTAGGTCTCCCCGCAGGGCTCCCCTCCTGCGGCCCCCACGTTTTTGCCTCCAGGTGGAGCTTCTCTGGCTTGGACCTTCAAACACTAAGGTGCAATATTCTCTAGACTTCCAGTCGCGCTGCCCTCCCCACAAGGCCACTGCAGCCGAAATGAGATTTTCAGAAACACGATCAGATCTTGTTATTCTTCTGAAAATGATAAAAATAACAGCAAATCCCTAAACTCCAGTGTTTGATGTTGCTTGTGTCGGCTTTAAAAATAACCACAACTTAAAAATTTGAGAGCTGTGTTTTCAAGTAGCTCTAAGAGAACTGCTCTAAAGAGCAGGGCACAGGGGAGTCAGGTTATACAGAAGTCTTAAAACAAAGGGTAGGTGGTCTGAACATCAAAAGATTCAGTTCAATTCAGTTCAGTCATGTTCGACTCTTTGCAACCCCTTGGACTGCAGCACGCCAGGCTTCCCTGTCCATCGTCAACTCCTAGAGCCTGCTCAAACTCATGTTCATTGAGTCAGTGATGCCATCCAACCATTGCATCCTCTCTTATGCCCTTCTCCTCCTGCCTTTGATCTTTCCCAGCATCAGGGTCTTTTCAAATGAGTCAGTTCTTTGCATCAGGTGGCCAAAGTATTGGAGCTTCAGTTTCAGCATCAGTCCTTCCAATGAATATTCAGGACTGATTTCCTTTAGGATTGACTGGTTTTGTCTCCCTGCAGTCCAAGGGACTCTCAAGAGTCTTCTCCAACACCACAGTTCAAAACTATCAATTCTTTGGCGCTCAGCTTTCTTTATGGTCCAAGTCTCATATCCATGCATGACTACTGGAAAAACCATAGCTTTAACTAGATAGTCATTTGTCAGTAATGTCTCTGCTGTTTAATATGCTGTCTGGGTTGGTCGTAGCTTTTCTTCTAAGGAGCAAGTGTCGGGAGCCTAAGGAGTTAAGAAAAGCCCCACCCAGGACAAGGATCCGTGTCAGGGTGATCCGGTCCAAGGAGGCCAGCACTCAAGGGGAATTCGAAGGTCTGGAGGCCCGAAGAAATCCCCCAAAGAAACCCCTCATTGCTCATCCAGCAGCTACTGTAATAGTTTGCAAGTTTGTTCTTCTAGGATTACTGATTAATAGCTGTACAGGCATTCCCCTGAAAACTACAGAACAGAATTTAGAAGTAAACATTCCCCTGAAAACCAAAGAATAGAATTAAGAAGTAAGTATTCCCCTGAAAAGCAAAGAATAGAATTAAGAGGTAAACATTGTACAGTTATAAATAGGCTTATTCTTAAAAAGTTCACAACATGGTGATTAATGCAAACACTGTTCTCATGTTTTTCTGGGGACTATAGAAACTGTGTTTCTTGATATATTATTTAAATCTAACAAGAAAAGGTTGTTATTGTAAAAAGGGCCTCAACAGGAGACCCAAGTGGCCAGGTGACTTAGTTTTTCAAGAAATCAAAAAGAATCTGGTAAAGAACAAATTCTGGGAGGTGGCAAAGATTGAATAAGGAAGTTAAGAAAGTTTGGAAATGTTTTACTCATGATGTATGGGAGTGTTTTGGGAAAGGCTTACACAGAAATAACAAGATGAAAAATATGGTTTGTAACCTCTTACACTATGTAATTAACTTTGTGCAACCATGTATAAAAATGCCTTTGAAAATCAAACCCTGTTAGAATGCTTTGGAAGTGCTTGAGAGAAATCTGTCTGATGCTCTTGCTGAATAAAGAGTCATTCTAGCACCTGTGACCTCGAGTCATTAATTACGCCGACGCCGTTCCTCCCAAGAGTTCCCTGGACCCCGCGGAGGCTGGACCCCCGTAGGTGGCACCCGAACAGGGGACTTGAAGGGTAAGTAAACTGAGGCAAGTATTCGGGACGGCTAGGACCTCACCTAGGGTACTGCAGAGCCCCCCTGCATAAGATAGGTAGGGCGAGTAGAGGTGAGAAGTGAGTAAACATGGGTAATGGAGAGTCCAAAGAGAGACATCTCTTCCTTGAGATACTGAAACAAATGTTATCTAAGCGAGGAATAAAAGTTAAGAAAGATAGTTTACAAAAGTTCTTTTCCTTTGTTCAAGAGCAATGTCCTTGGTTCCCCGAAGAAGGAACCGTTAATTTAGATACTTGGGAGAAAGTTGGAAAACAGTTAAGGTCATATTATTCAGTGCCTGTGCCTGAGAAGGTGCCAGTTGATGCCTTCTCCTTGTGGAACATTATTAGAGATGCTTTGGATCCTGTACATGAGGCAGAGAGACCACCAGGGACAGACGAGGGAGGATCTGGAGACAGTGATCCAGATGATAAAATGGAATGTAAAAAATTGAGAAGGATGATTGCCTCCGTGTCCCTGGCTGGGAAAAATGGTGATGATGATCAGTTGTCACCCCAAGATGAAAAGGATTTAGAAGAGGCAGCAGCTAGGTGTCATGATGAGGATGGGGAATGGTCTATAGTGGGAAAGGCTGCCCCTAGAGGTTCAGAAAAATTCTCTGTCCCAAAAAAGGAGAGGAAAATACCATTGCCACGGGGAGGAGCTACGCGCCCTGCTCCCGCTCCCCCACCTCCATATGGTGGGAGAGGACCTCCTGTGCCTAATTTTAAATCACAATGGAGAGATATGCCTGGAGATAGTGAGAAATTCTGTTTTCCTGTCAAATTAGGGGACTTTGATGATGATCTTCCTACTTGGGAGCCTTTGCCTTTAAAAGTCTTGAAAGAATTAAAATATGCATGTGCTACTTATGGTCCACAAGCTCCTTATACTATAACATTGTTAGATTCCCTGGCCTCCAAATGGATGAGCCCCTGGGATTGGAAATCAGCAGCTAAGGCATGTTTGAGTGGAGGACAATATTTGCTTTGGAAAGCAGAATATGATGAATTGGCCAGAAAACAGGCACGAGATAATAAGAAATGGGGATCTGAATCCATTGATTTTAACATGCTTACTGGCCAGGGAAAATGGGAGCNGGGATTGGAAATCAGCAGCTAAGGCATGTTTGAGTGGAGGACAATATTTGCTTTGGAAAGCAGAATATGATGAATTGGCCAGAAAACAGGCACAAGATAATAAGAAATGGGGATCTGAATCCATTGATTTTAACATGCTTACTAGCCAGGGAAAATGGGAGAGAGCACGGGATCAGCTCAAGATGGAGACTCAAGTTTTGGAACAGGTTACTGCTATAGCATTAGATGCATGGAGAGCTATCCCACAGGGCCGTGAAGGAACAGGAGCACTTACAGATATAAAACAAAAACCTGATGAGCCTTATGAGGGATTTGTGTCCAGGCTGATAGAAGGAGTTAAGAGAGTTATAGCCGACAAGGAAGCCTCTGACATCATTATAACGCGCCTGGCGTTTGAAAATGCTAACCCTATCTGCCAGGCTGCTCTTCCACCAGTGAGGAAGACTGGCGCTATGTCCGAGTTTATTAAACAATGTGCTGATGTTACTCCTTCCATGCTTCAGGGTGTAGCTATGGCAGCAGCTTTAAATGGACAAACTTTGATTCAGACCTATCAGGGACTTACTGGAAAGACTAACAGCAAAAATAATTCCACTGCCTAATTCCACTCCTTTGTGCTATGCTTGTAATCAATCGGGCCATTTCAGCCGTAATTGCCCTCATAAAGGAAGTAATGTCATTCTTCCTTCACCTGTTCCCCCCATGGCCCCAGGAGGAAGTGGTGGAACAAATTCCCCACGAACTTTATGTCCTCATTGCCAAAAGGGATATCATTGGGCCAAAGACTGTAGGTCTAAATTTCATAAAAATGGAAACCCTTTAGGGAACCCTACTCCATCTCCAATACTATCTGCCCCAATACCACCAATGAACCCGGGAAACTGGAGAGGGGGCCAGCCTCAGACCCCAACAACAATTGGGGCAGCTTCCATGAATCTATTCATTCCTTTCGTCCGGTCACAGAGCTCCTCCGAGCAACCCCAGGCAGCACAGGACTGGACCTCAGTTCCTCCACCTCAACAATATTAACCCCAGAATGTCTCCTATTAAAATTCCTACTGGAGTGTCTAGTCCACTACCTGAAGGAATATTAGGATTGATTCTAGGGAGAGGTTCTACCTCCCTGCAAGGGATAACTGTCATACCAGGTGTAATTGATTCAGATTATACAGGAGAAATACAAATTATGGTTCAGCCACCTACAAAAACTATACAGATTCATCAAGGTCAGAGAATAGCCCAGCTGTTGTTGCTCCCCTATTATGCCACCGGACAGTCACAACAGCTCCCCAAAGTAATGGAGCCTTTGGATCCAGTGATCTGATATTTTGGGTATCCGAAATAACTCAAAAAAGACCCATGAAAGAGGTTAAGGTCAATGGTAAAAATATAACGGGACTTTTAGATACCGGTGCAAATGTCTCCTGTATAGCAGGAAAAGATTGGCCTAATACCTGGCCAACTCATATCACTACTCAACAGTTAGTGGGGGTTGGTGTGGCTTCCTCTGTGGTTAAGAGCTCTCAAATGTTACAGTGGCAGACAGAGACAATAACAAAGGTGTTTTTCAGCCTTATGTAATACCTTCCTTGCCCTTTACTTTGTGGGGACGGGATTTATTGTCTCAGATGGGGGTTTTGCTATTCAGTCCTAATGATAGGGTCTCTAATCAGATGCTTAAACAGAGGTTTGACCCTGAAAAGGGGCTAGGAAAAAACCAAGAAGGAAGGCTTTGCCCTTTGGATACTGAAATTAAGGATAATAGATGGGGAATAGGATATAAGCCTTTTTAGGAGGGGCCATTGCATTAGCTGCCGACCCCATAACTTGGAAATCAGACAATCCCGTTTGGGTTGAGCAATGGCCCTTAACTCAGGAAAAACTGGCAGCTGCAAAAGAGCTTGTGCAACAACAGTTAGAAGCAGGACATATTGAACCAACCAACAGCCCCATGGAATACACCTATATTTGTTATTAAAAAGAAGTCAGGAAAGTGGAGGCTATTGCAGGACTTGAGAGCTATAAATGTTACCATGGAAGACATGGGAGCCCTCCAACAGGGCTTCCCTCCCCAGTGGCTATACCTAAAGATTATAATATTCTGGTTATTGATCTCCAAGATTGCTTTTTTACTATACCTCTTGACCCTCGAGACTGTAAAAGATTTGCTTTCAGCCTTCCTTCAGAAAATTTTAAACAGCCCCATCAAAGATTCCAATGGAGAGTTTTGCCACAGGGAATGAAAAATAGTCCCACCTTGTGTCAAAAATTTGTTGACCAATCATTGAGGCAGATGAGGCAGCAATCTCATGATGTATATCTAATTCACTATATGGATGATATTTTGATAGCTCATCCAGATCGGGCTCATGTACAAACTGTCCTACAGGAATTAATTGAAGAATTAAAGAAGTGGGGATTACACGTCGCCCCCGAAAAAATCCAAGTAAATCCTCCAATCTCTTAGGTAGACTGATTAATAACAAGGAAGTTACTGATCAACCTATGCAACTGAGAGTCGAATCACTAAAAACTCTAAATGATTTCCAAAAGCTACTAGGAGATATTAATTGGGGCCGACCCTTCCTTAAATTAACCACGGCAGAATTAAAGCCCTTGTTTAATATCCTTCAAGGAGATTCAGATCCCAATTCACCCTGAGCATTGACTGAAGAAGCTAGACAAGCCTTAAAGATAGTAGAGGAGGCTTTGTCCAATTCAAAGGTGTACAGATTGGATTATTCTAAACCTTGGCAATTGATTTGTTTACCCACGCCTGTAGCCCCCACTGGAGTTTTATGGCAGAAGGCACCTCTGGAATGGATGCATTTACCTGCCACAGCAAAAAAGGTGGCCATGGCTTATCCAGATTTAATTGCCACTCTTATGGCAAAAGGAAGAAAAAGGAGTATAGAAATGTTTGGGAAAGAGCCCCATGAAATCATAATCCCTTATAACAAAGAACAGTTTGTTATCTTGTTACAGTTTAATGAAAACTGGCAAATAGCCCTTTCTGGCTATACCGGGGAGATCAGATATCACCTACCTGGCAGCCAATATTTAAATTTTGTTGCTAAGCACCTGTTATTTTTCCCAGACTCTGCAGAAGTCAACCTATAGACGGAGGCCAACTAGTGTTTACAGATGGCTCCTCCCATGGCAAAGCAGCTATAGTTACAGAGACAGGGCAAGAGACCCTAGAAACAGGAGAAACATCTGCCCAAAAGGCGGAGCTCACTGCAGTTATTGTGGCATTTCAAAATTTCAAAACGCAGCCACTTAACCTTTATTCGGATTCCCAGTATGTAGTGAGATTGTTTCCTCATATTGAAACTGCTATTTTACCAGACAACAAAACCACTATCTTTCAATTACCTTCTAAGTTACAGCAGGCAATTTGGTCTAGAAATACCCCTTATTATGTAGAACATATTAGAGCCCATTCGGGGCTGCCTGGACCTTTAGTAAAATTGAATGATTTAGCAGATAATCTTACAAAACCAGTTATAGCAAATCTAATTGAGCAAGCAAAAGAGTCTCATGCTCTGCACCACCAAAATGCCACCGCACTTAGATATCAATTTAAACACCCCAGGGAAACAGCTAAAGAAATAGTGAGATCATGTCAACATTGCCCAACCTCTTAACCTCTGTTACAAACAGGGGTCAATCCCAGAGGACTGCTTCCCAGTGATTTATGGCAGATGGACGTAACCCACATTAGTTCCTTTGGAAAATTGTCCTTTGTCCATGTCACAGTTGACACCTTCTCGCATGTGATTATTGCCACTGCTCGAACAGGAAAGGCTTATAAAGATGTTATACAACATTTGTTTTCTTGTTTCTCCTATCTTGGCCTCCCTAAGCATTTGAAAACTGATAATGCTCCAGCCTATACTTCAAAATCTTTTCAGGAATTCTGTAAAACTTTTCACATAGCCCATACCACAGGAATACCTTATAACCCTCAAGGGCAAGCTATTGTAGAGCGTGCACATCAAACTTTAAAAAACCAGATGGAAAGGTTACAGCAGGGAGAGTACAAACAGTACTCCACACCATATTTTGCAACATGCCCTCTTTGTTCTTAATAATCTGAATGAGACTCTCAAGGCCTCACGGCTATGTTTCGCCACTGGAACCCGGAAGGGGTACATGTAAAACCTCTCGTTCGGTGGCGAGACCTCCTTTCAGGACAATGGAAGGGACCTGATCCCTTGCTAACCAGTGGCCGAGGATATGCTTGCATTTTCCCCCAGGACGCAGACTCCCCTATTTGGATTCCTGACAGGTTAATTCGACATGTCCAACCCAATTCGACCTTCCCAGCTCACGCTTCTTCCGACCCCGCCAAGCCCTCGGCCACGGAAGAGAAACCCGCCATTCCCTCTTCTCTCGCCTCCGCGCGCCCCTCGCCTACCGCCTCGTCCATCCCCGCCGGGACCGATTGAGCCACGTAGAAACATGTTGACCATAAAAGAGGAAGATGAATCAGATGATGAGGCTCCCACATCAAAGATGTCTAGGCTTGTTTTGCATGATCCAGAAAACCCCAGCAGAATGGATAAAAGAAGACCAAGACCCGAAAATCCGCCAGAGCCACACGCGAAGCGACTCTTCCCACTTGGGGACAAATCAAGGCCCTTTGTGCAGAACGACAACGCATAGCTGGTCCAGGAGGTTAACAACCCAGAAAGTGTCTTTCTTGCAATCCTTGCAATCCTCTCTTGCCAAGTAAGTTTGGCTACACAATTTGCTCCAGGTACTTATTGGGCTTATTTTCCTGATCCTCCCTCCCCACAAGTTGTGGGGTGGGATGAGAGTCTGTTAAGAATACATACTAATAACCCTGGTCTTATGGGTGGGTCTTATTCATTGTACTATTACAATAATTATCCTATAAATATGAACTTCACCTTTTGGGGATTGATGGAGGGTATACCCATAGGCTACACAATTTGCTCCAGGTACTTATTGGGCTTATTTTCCTGATCCTCCCTCCCTACAAGTTGTGGGGTGGGATGAGAGTCCGTTAAGAGTACATACTAATAACCCTGGTCTTATGGGTGGGTCTTATTCATCATGCTATTACAATAATTATCCTATAAGTATGAATTTCACCTTTTGGGGATTGATGGAGGGTATACCCATGTGTTTTAATTTCCCTATGAACGGGGCTCAAAATTTGATTGCTCCCTCCAAGACAGGATGTATTAAATCTAAAAGAAAAGCCATTATAACTGACCAGCTACATCCTATGGAAACGTATTTATCTTCCCAAAGTACCAGAAAGGGAATGGTCTGGGTTTTACTTGCCCAACTTCCAGGGCTCAGGGCTCAGGCCCCAGGCTCTTTTAAATATTGTGAATTAGACCCTCCTAATGATGGTATTTATGATTCCATCAACCCTAATACTGGATACCCCAAGTGGAGACATTTTACATACAATTGTAGCATCAAGGATAAGATAGTAAATTCAGGATCTATTGATATTATTGATTGGGGTAATCCTCACCCCTCATCAAATTTAAAAACAGTCAAAACTTTACTGATAGATATGCTAATTGGAATAATATGATGGTACCATGGCTAACAGCAACTTCTCGCTGGCATCATAATGCCTTCATTCCTCCGATGCTTTCTTATACACAAAATGGAAAAATGTTCCGGCAGCTGGAACTTTGGAGAGCCTTGGCAGCTACAAAGATAGTCACTCTTAAAAGACCGTTTAATACAACTGTATATAAAGTCCTAGCCTGTCTTCCCTCACCTTATGCCTTTCCCTTTACTAATAATTCAAACCGCTTGCAAATCTACCCCAACACCACTGGAGGTCCTACTCTTGTAACTTGTAAACAATGTATGCTATCTACTTGTCTCTCACCTCGGTTTGATGTAACCTCATTTGTCATCCTGAAACGTCCACCTTATCTCATGATTCCTGTCAATGTGACTATTGGGTGGTATGATAATCATGGTTTAACAGTTTTAAGACAGCTACAAGAGTTGCTTAGAGTAAAAANTGTATGTTATCTACTTGTCTCTCACCTCGGTTTGATGTAACCTCATTTGTCATCCTGAAACGTCCGCCTTATCTCATGATTCCTGTCAATGTGACTATTGGGTGGTATGATAATCATGGTTTAACAGATTTAAGACAGCTAAAAGAGTTGCTTAGAGTAAAAAGATTTATTGGTATGCTTATTTTAGTCATAGCAGCTTTAATTACTGCTGTAACTACAATCACTGTTTCGGCAGTTTCACTGGCACAAGTTCATACTGCACATTATGTTAATCAGATGTCACAGAATGTATCAATGGCTTTCGCTACCCAGGAGATTATAGATAGGAAACTAGAAATAAAAGTAGATGCTTTAGAAGAAGCTGTCATTCATATAGGGACTGAATTACAAGCTTTAAAAACTAAGCTCGCTCTTTCCTGCCATGCAGATTATAGATGGATATGTGTTACTCCCTTACAGGTTAATGAGAGTAACCGAGAACGGGAATGGATCAAAAATCATATTGAAGGAGTCTGGAATAGTTCTAGTATCAGCCTTGACTTAAATAGTTTACATAGTCAGGTTACTGCTCTTAAAGCTGCAAAATTGGATATTACTGTAGCTGACACTTACTCCCTTACAGGTTAATGAGAGTAACCTAGAATGGGAATGGATCAAAAATCATATTGCAGGAGTCTGGAATAGTTCTAGTATCAGCCTTGACTTAAATAGTTTACATAGTCGGGTTACTGCTCTTAAAGCTGCAAAATTGGATATTACTGTAGCTGACACTGCAAATGACATTTTTACTTCCCTGTCCAATTTCGTTACAGGAAAAGGTTTTCTCAATACAATTTTGAACTATGGAACCATAGGATCATTGATTTTGCTAATAATACTTGTGTTTCCTTGCATTTTTAGGCTCGTGAGTAATAGTATCTTTCGTCTGACCCAAGAAGTTCAGCTGCTTAAATTAAAAACAAAAAAAAAGGGGAAATGTCGGAAGCCGAAGGAGTCAAGTAAAGCCCTGCCCAGGACAAGGATCCGGGTCAGAGTGATCCAGTCCAAGGAGGCCGGCACTCAAGGGGAATTCGAAGCTCTAGAGGCCCGAAGAAACCCCCCAAAGAAACCCCTCATTGCTCATCCAGCAGCTACTGTAAGAGTTTACAAGTTTGTTTTTCTAGGATTACTGATTATTAGCTGCACAAGCATTCCCCTGAAAAGCAAAGAATAAAATTAAGAAGTAAACATTCCCCTGAAAAGCAAAGAATAGAATTAGAGGTAAACATTGTGCAGTTATAAATAGGCTTATTCTTAGAAAGTTCACAACATGGTGATTAATGCAAACACTGTTCTCATGTTTTTCTGGGGACTATGGAAATTGTGTTTCTTAATATATTGTTTAAATCTAACAAGAAAAGGTTGTTATTGTAAAAGGGCCTCAATAGGAGACCCAGGTGGCCAGGTAAGTGACTTAGTTTTTCAAGAAATCAAAAATAATCTAGTGAAAAACAAATTCTGGGAGGTGACAAAGATTGTATAAGGAATTTAAGAAAGTTTGGAAATGTTTTACTCATGATGTATGGGAATGTTGTGGAAAAGGCTTACACAGAAAAAACAAGATGAAAAATATGGTTTGTAACCTCTTATACTATGTGATTAACTTGTACAACCATGTATAAAAATGCCTTTGAAAATCAAACCCTGTTAGAATGCTTTAAGAAAGTACTTGAGAGAAATCTGTCTGATGCTCTTGCTGAATAAAGAATCATTCTTGCACCTGCGACCTCGAGTCATTAATTACGCCGATGCGTCTTTCCCAAGAGTTCCCTGGACCCCGCGGAGGCTGGACTCCCGCATGTTAGGGACCCTGGGAGGAGAGGGGCTGGGACCATGATCTCCAGTTGCCATTAGAAGTTCTTCTCTGTGTTGTCATTCTCTATCTTCGATGGTTTCAGTCAGTGCAGCTCTTCAGTAAAACTTTCCTGAAAGTTTCAGCAGAGTCTCATCTCTGCTCTGGACACTTGAAGGGAGGGGCTGCCAGGGGTGGCAGTGCAGTGGCCTGGTACTCTGAGTCGGCACTGTGGTGCAGTCCCAGCAGGATCCAAGATGGTCTGTGTGGCTCCCTGGACTGGATGGAGCTGGGCAACAGGAACTTGTGGGCAGACACTGTGGCTGATTGGGTCCCCAGGAACCTCGGGTAGCCCCCAGGAATAAGTGGATGAGATGTGGGGAAGGGCAGGGTCAGCAGGTAGGATGCCATGTTCTAGGATCCCTGGCAGCCCTGTGGGGGCCACTCCCTCCCAGCCTTTCCTAGTTGGGGGAGAATTTGAAAAGAGAAATGTGCACTTTCCCTCATTGGCTCTTCTTCCTTTGCCTGTTCAGTGGGAGCACCCCCTCCTTACCCAATGGCCCAACTTCCCCCCACCCCCATACCCACTGGTTCCTTCACCGAGGGCCAGTAGGCAAGGTTCAAAAGCAGACATTCTGGAGACACTTCCCCAGACCTGGCAGAGGGACCCACACCTCCTGGCTGCTGGGGGCCCCCAGAGTTGTGCACCTGACATTCCTCCCTGCTCTGGCTGCAGTCCTGCACCAGGAGCTGGCTCTGCTGTCAGATTTTCCCCATTTGGGGTGTAGCCCTTCTCAAGGCCACCATCCTGCTCCAGAGCCCATCCTCCTCTTTGAGCTGGAGCAGGCCCTGCTTCCAGATTTTGAGCCTCTGTCTCTGGGCTTGGTCGAGAGACCTTACCATGAGTTCTTGGCCCAATAGCACCTCAGGTGCCCTACTTCTTCCCCAGCTACCCACCTGGGCTCAAACTCATGGCTCTCATTCTTACAGTAGAAAACGATATCTCCCTATCCCCCAGCACCTGGTCCCCATCACAAAAATGGAAGATTAGCACCTAAGCAGATTGCTTCCCTATGCCAGAGTGTGTATGACTGGGGCCAATTTCTCTGCATCAGAGCTGCCAGCCAGTCCAGATTACCACTGAGAACCCTGTGACCTGGGGCTCTGCCCCAGGACACTGTGCTACTGAGGATGGGACACTGCCCCTGTCTCTGAGGCCAGATCCAGGTGTCCTACTGCAAACCCACCTGGGCTTTGTAATAGGGTGATCCCATTTCTGTATGCCCACCACACTGTGCTTCTGTGCACTGCTAATCACCGTGCCTTCCTTGGCATTCCCACAAGGCAACCTGAGAGCCATGATCCCACCTGGTCAAAAAAAGGGCAGCAGAAACCTGGTACTAATGGCCCTACACCACTACTTAGGTGCTGAGGGATTTAGAGCCTGGGAGAAGAATCAGCCCCACCCCCAAGAGCTTGCATCTCTGAGCATTGACTCTGTACCAGGCCATGGGCTGACCCGTTGAGCCCACAGTCACTGTTTGAGTCCTCAGATGAGCCCTGGGGGGAGGTGGGCCACTGTGAAGACCATTCTGCTCCTGTTGAGGACAGGAGAGTTTAGAGACTTGTCCAACGTGCACCAGCTTCTCCTCGGAGACACAAGGATTCCAGGCCAGGGCCACATAGCGCATGGCCCAGGCCCTGGAAAAACAGCCACAGCACTGGCTGGAGGAATGTATGGCCCTGCACCACTACTTAGGTGCTGAAGGATTCAGAGCCTGGGGGAAGAATCAGCACCACCCCCAAGAGCTTGCATCTCTGAGCATTGACTCTGCACCAGACCATGGGCTGACCCCTTGGGCCCACAGACACTGTTTGAGTCCTCAGAGGAGCCCTGGGGGGAGGCGGGCCACTGTGAGGACCATTCTGCTCCTGTTGAGGACAGGAGGGTTTAGAGACTTGTCCAACGTGCCCCAGCTTCTCCTCGGAGGCACAAGGATTCCAGGCCAGGGCCACATAGCGCATGGCCCAGGCCCTGGAAACACAGCCACAGCACTGGCTGGAGGAATGTGGCTAGAAGTACCAATCCAGAAATGCAGTTGAGGGTTGTGAGGCACATTGTTAGTGGTGATAAGGAGGTGGTGGCCCCTGACCTTCTCCTCCTGTCTGCTCCCAGGCAAGGCCCTTTCATGGCCAGCCACATGCCTCCAGCCAGTCTTGCTGCTGCCTCCTCTGGGGAAGGTGCTGCGGTGTCTCTCCAGAATCCTCTGGGCTCTCACCTCTCCCATCCTCAGAACCCTGTTGTTTGTCTCCTTGTGCTCCGTGCACACGGCCTGGATGGCTCTCAGGCAGGGCGAGCTTGTTTCACACAAGAATGCCCCATCCAAGTGTGAGGACAAGCAAGGAAGGCCAGGTGCTACAGAAAATGGAAAATGGGAAGGAAAAGAGATGCAGAGGGCTCAGCTGGAACTGAGACAGGCATTCAGTTCACCTACCTGAGTCCCTGCTCTGGACAGCACAGTGCATGTCAGCTGGGGGCCTCTAGATATGGGCTGTGACCCCCCGATCCAGACCTTGAGGGTCCTGTGCCCTCCCTGGGCTGCTATTTCAGGCTGCCGCTATCCTTGTGCTCCGTGCACACAGCCTGGATGGCTCTCAGGCAGGGCGAGCTTGTTTCACACAAGAATGCCCCATCCAAGTGTGAGGACAAGCAAGGAAGGCCAGGTGCTACAGAAAATGGAAAATGGGAAGGAAAAGAGCAGCAGAGGGCTCAGCTGGAACTGAGACAGGCATTCAGTTCACCTACCTGAGCCCCTGCTCTGGACAGCACAGCGCATGCCAGCTGGGGGCCTCTAGATATGGGCTGTGACCCCCCGATCCTGACCTTGAGGGTCCTGTGCCCTCCCTGGGCTGCTATTTCAGGCTGCCGCTGCCCTCAGGCCACAGGATATAGTGACCAGTGCCTGAGTTCTGTGGGGACTCAGGGTCATGTGATGCAGGTGTGCTCTGCACAGCAGGCAGGGAACACTTGGGCCCCCACCTGCACCCCACCCATCTCAGTAGTCAGGCTCCACAGGCCAAGGAAATGGCCAAGAAGGGGCCTGGCATAGTCTTAGTTGGAGGGGCCTGGGACCAGTGGGGATGGGGTAGGGTGAGGCTCTGCAAGAAATTGACAGTTGAGGGGGAAGTTCCCCCTGCTGGGCTGAGCTTGACTGAGGGGATGCTTCTGACCACAACATCCTGAGGCCCTTGTGGCCCTTCCCAGGGCAGGACTGGTCCTAGGGGGAGGCCTGGGGAAGGCTCTGACAGACAGCAGGGCCTCAGGGAGAACAGGGCCTAAATAATGCCCACACATGCCTTCCAGACCATGTGCCCCTGCGTTCCAATAGCACCTCAGGTACCCTACTTCTTCCCCAGCTACCCACCTGGGCTCCAACTCAATGCTCGCATTTTTACAGTAGAAACCATATTTCCCTATCCCCCAGCACCTGGTCCCCATCATAAAAATGGAAGATTAGCACTTAAGCAGATTGCTTCCCTATGCCAGAGTTGTATGACTGGGGTCAATTTCTCTGCATCAGAGCTGCCTAGGGGGAGGCCTGTGGAAGGCTCCAGCTGACAGCAGGGCCTCAGGGAGAACAGGGCCTAAATACTGCCCACACATGCCTTCCAGACCCTGTGCCCCTGCCATACTGTGGGTGGCTGCCCTCAGCTGCAGCACCCGTGTGGTTTGAAATAAGTTTCTCCTGTACCCCTAAGCTGTACTTGATGTTCCTAGAACTGTACCACCTTGACCGAGAGCCAAGCACATATCCTGTCCGTGGAGGCCCTCAGCATTGTTGAGCACAGGCTCCAGGGCACTTCCGCGCCCCCACCACCTAAGCTTCTCACGTGCATCTCTGATGGCTCATGACAATTCTCCCATCTCCTAGGTCTCCAAGGGGTGCATCTCTAAGCTGGGCACAGAGCTCAGGGGAGCATGAGGGCAGGGTCTATCCCTAAGGTCACAGAGAAGAGAGCTAGGCCCAGGGGCATCTTCCAGGCATCCCCTCTCACTCCTTGGAAGGGCCTTCTGTCCTTCCACATATAGACCACATTCCTCTTTCTCTACTTCTTTCTCTCCACCCTGTGGGACTCACCCCTTCCTCCAGGATCCTTGCTCTGCAAGCAGGACCCAATCCTGTCTCTTCACACACACTCTCTGCCTTTACTGTAGCCTCAGACGCAGTGACTCCCACCCATGACTCATGAGCTGGGGCTGGGGTGGGGAAAGTGAAGGGAGATATTACAGAGGGAAGACAGAGGACTTGAAATGTATTTCCCAGCACGACCACTAAGAAAATAACTCAAACATATAGTAAAAGAGATGAGAAGCTCAGGCGACCAGGTGCTTGGTGAGTGTACTATCCCATGTGAGCAGTGCATCTTAATCACCACTCTGGAAAGAGAAATTAAGGAAACAATTCCATTCACCATTGCAAGGAAANCACCTCTCCCATCCTCAGAACCCTGTTGTTTGTCTCCTTGTGCTCCGTGCACACGGCCTGGATGGCTCTCAGGCAGGGCGAGCT
The DNA here is from genome assembly GCA_006408695.1 of Aepyceros melampus. NCBI lineage: Eukaryota > Metazoa > Chordata > Mammalia > Artiodactyla > Bovidae > Aepyceros > Aepyceros melampus. The sequence goes on from SJXQ01004324.1 coordinate 420,504, forward strand.
TGTTTCACACAAGAATGCCCCAACCAAGTGTGAGGACAAGCAAGGAAGGCCAGGTGCTACAGAAAATGGAAAATGGGAAGGAAAAGAGCAGCAGAGGGCTCAGCTGGAACTGAGACAGGCATTCAGTTCACCTACCTGAGCCCCTGCTCTGGACAGCTAGCACATGTCAGCTGGGGGCCTCTAGATATGGGCTGTGACCCCCCCGATCCTGACCTTGAGGGTCCTGTGCCCTCCTTGGGCTGCTATTTCAGGCTGCAGCTGCCCTCAGGCCACAGGATATAGTGACCAGTGCCTGAGTTCTGTGGGGACTCAGGGTGACGTGATGTGGGTGTGCCCTGCACAACAGGCAGGGAAGACTTGGGCCCCCACCTGCACCCAACCCATCTCAGGAGTCAGGCTCCACAGGCCAAGGAAAGGGCCAAGAAGGGGCCTGGCATAGTCTTAGTTGGAGGGGCTTGGGACCAGTGGGGATGGGGTAGGGTGAGGCTCTGCAAGAAGGCTGCAGTTGAGGGGGAAGTTCCCCCTGCTGGGCTGAGCTTGACTGAGGGGGTGCTTCTGACCACAACATCCTGAGGCCTGTGGGGCCCTTCCCAGGGCAGGACTGGTCCTACGGGGGGGGCCTGAGGAAGGCTCCGGCTGACAGCAGGGCCTCAGGGAGAACAGGGCCTAAACACTGCCCACACATGCCTTCCAGACCCTGTGACCCTGCCATGCTGTGGGTGGCTGCCCTCAGCTGCAGCACCCGTGTGGTTTGAAATAAGTTTCTCCTGTACCCCTCAGCTGTACTTGATGTTCCTAGAACTGTACCACCTTGACCGAGAGCCAAGCACATACCCTGTCCGTGGAGGCCCTCAGCATTGTTGGGCACAGGCTCCAGGGCACTTCCGCGCCCCCACCACCCAAGCTTCTCACGTGCATCTCTGATGGCTCATGACAATTC
>SJXQ01004325.1:0-59298 GCA_006408695.1 Aepyceros melampus
TGGTAGTTAAGACTAGAGGTATCTTCCCTGTGATAGGAGATGTTGCAACTTCACACATCTCTTATGGTCTCCATGGATGACATAACTGGTTTTCCCATTCATTACTCTAAACACCTGTCCCTTAAGTCTGTTTAGCATCCAGTCTTTCTGATCTCCCACTGATGAAGCTGCTCTCAAACTTGAACTACTACACAAGAGTAGAGTGGAAGGGAGTTGGGAAGGGTCTCACCCTGAGAGCACAACCACCAAGCTTCCACCAGACCCTGGCACAAACATGCCAAGGACATGGCATGGTGTCCTTGACACAGGACACCAAGAAATAGGAGGCTGTGTGCCTGCTTATGCTAAGAGATCTATAACCTCTTCCTTAACCCCTGTTAGGTTGACATTTTGGAATTCTCACTTCAATCTACCATGTCAGAGCTTCAATTTACAAGGCACCAGTCAAAAGAATATTTCCTTTCCTCCTTGATAATATAATCAAAAACTGGACACACTGCTACCACATGTATGTTGTGAACAAATCCCAACCTTGTAGTCCATATAATCTGGCTTCCCATATTCATGGTTAACCACATCCAAATTAATTGAGCAAGCTCTTCCATTTATGTGATTGTTCCCAAAAAAAGAAAAAAAAATAAGAACATAGGTATTAAAACAGCAAATGCCGACAATTATTCAGATCAATTCAGTTCAGTCACTCAGTTGTGTCTGACTCTTTGTGACCCCATGGACTGTAGCACACCAGGCCTCCATGTCCATCACCAACTCCCAGAGTTTACTCAAACTCATGTCCATTAGGTCGGTGATGTCGTCCAACCATCTAATCCTCTGTGTCAACCCTTCTCCTCCTGCCTTCAATCTTTCCCAGCATCAAGGTCTCTTTAAATGAGTCAGTTCTTCACATCAGGTGGCCAAAGTATTGGAGTTTCAGCTTCAGCGTTAGTCCTCCCAATTAATATTCAGGACTGATTTCCTTTAGGGTGGACTGGTTTGATCTCCTTGCAGTCCAAGGGACTCTCAAGAGTCTTCTCCAACACCACAGCTTAAAAGCATCCATTCTTTGGCACTCAGCTTTCTTTATAGTCCAACTCTCACNGGTCTGGTATTCCCATCACTTGCAGAATTTTCCAGTTTGTGGTGATCCATACAGTCAAATGCTTTGGCATAGTCAATGAGGCAGAAATAGATGTTTTTCTGGAACTCTCTCTTTTTTTGATGATTCAGTGGATGTTGGCAATTTGATCTCTGGTTCTTTTGCCTTTTCTGAAACCAGCTTGAACATCTGGTAGTTCACCATTCATATATTGCTCAAGCCTGGCTTGGAGAATTTTGAGCATTACTTTACTAGCATGTGAGATGAGTGCAAATTGTGCAGTAGTTAGAGCTTTCTTTGGCATTGCCTTTCTTTGGGATTGGAATGAAAATTCACCTTTTCTAGTCCTGTGGCCACTGCTGAGTTTTCCAAATTTGCTGGCATATTGAGTGCAGCACTTTCACAGCATCATCTTTTAGGATTTGAAATAGCTCAATTGGAAATCCACCACCTCCACTAACTTTGTTTGTAGCGATGCTTCCTGAGGCCAACTTGACTTCACATTCCAGGATGTCTGGCTCTAGGTGAGTGATCACACCACCACGATCTTCTGGGTTGTGAAGGTCTTTTTTGTACAGTTCTTCTGTGTATTCTTGCCACCTCTTCTTAATATTTTTTGCTTCTGTTAGGTCCCTACCATTTCTATCCTTTATTAAGCCCATCTTTGAATGAAATATTCCCTTGGTATCTCTAATTTTCTTGAAGAGGTCTCTAGTCTTTCCCATTCTATTGTTTTTCTCCATTTCTTTGCATTGATCACTGAGGAAGACTTTCTTATCTCTTCTTGCTATTCCTTGGAACTCTGCATTCAAATGGGTATATCTTTCCTTTTACTTTTTGCTTTTCACGTCTTTTCTTTTCACAGCTATTTGTAAGGCCTCCTCAGATAGCCATTTTGATTTTTTGCATTTCTTTTCCATGGGGATGGTCTTGATCCCTGTCTCCTGTACAATGTCACAAACCTCCGTCCATCGTTCATCAGGCACTCTATCAGATCTAGTCCCTTAAATCTATTTGTTACTTCAATTGTATAATCATAAGGGATTTAATTTAGGTCATACCTGAATGGTCTAGTGGTTTTCCCGACTTTCTTCAATTTAAGCTGAATCTGGTACTAAGGAATTCATGATCTGAGCCATAGTCAGCTCCTGGTCTTGTTTTTGCTGACTGTATAGAGCTTCTCCATCTTTGGCTTCAAAGAATATAATCAATCTGATTTTGGTGTTGACCATCTACTGATGTTCATGTGTAGAGTCTTCTCTTGTGTTGTTGGAAGAGGGTGTTTGCTATGACCAGTGTGTTCTCTTGGCAAAACTCTATTAGCCTTTGTCCTGCTTCATTCTGTATTCCAAGGCCAATATTTGCCTGTTACTCCGGGTGTTTCTTGACTTCCTACTTTTGTATTCCAGTCCCCTATAATGAAAAAGACATCTTTTTTGGGTGTTAGTTCTAGAAGTTCAACAATTCAATAATAGTTCAACAATTAGTAGCCCTAGTCTATTACCTTTCATTTTAAAAAATGACCAGAATCTAAATAAACTCAAAAACCAAAGTAACCCTAAGAAATTATCTTAAATTTTTTTCATTTCTTTTAACTCACTCAAGAGACTGTATTTAACCATTTCTCTCCCCTACCATAATATAGTTGTGAAAAATCTCTGGTCTTGAAGGGTTCCCAGTTCTACCAAGAGCCTGTCTATGTAACAGTGTCTCTATGTGCATCTATAAGACATAATCTGTGATCATTTGGCTGACAAAGTAACTCCTAACAGACTTAAATATATTGTAGCCCTTTGATCATCATTTCTCCACACCATACCCATGGCAGACATTAACAGTCAATCTCAGCACTCTGTCTTTCCATCCCTAAAGTCAGCCTCAGAATCCTGCTCCACACAGTGCTCCTGGCAGTAGCCTACCACTGATGGAAATCAGGCTGGAGGTAGAACTAGAAGTGGAAGCTGCCATCTTGGTCCCAGTAATCACTAGAAGATTTTGACACCATGATAGCTACCTGTGATCAAACTTTTCCTTACCTAGTCTCTGGGCTGTTTCTCCAGGTTAGTTTCCTTTTGCTCACAACTTGACCCTTTCTATCCATATAAAACATGATCTACCCATCACTGATTTTAATTTAGTGAGTTTTCTTCCATTTAATACCTTGGTTAACTGCCTTTTGTGCCTAGAGTTTGTAACCCTATTTTATTTTGAATATTTCAATCCACATAGACACTTAGAGCAACACTGTTAATATCTTTAGCAGACTCCTGGTTCATTTAAACATTTCCTTTCTACACCTGTGCAAGCATCAAAGTTTTGAGCAGAGATATAGAATAATTTTGTCAAATAAACATCTTGGGTTCTAAATAAGCCATTGTAATTCCATAATGTTTTAATTTCCTAGGACTCACCTAATGATATACCATAGTCTGGGTAGCTTAAAATAACAGAAATGTATTATCTTACAGTTCTGGAGTCTAGAAGTTCAAAATCAAGGCATTGACAGGGCCAGGCTCTGTCTGAAACCTATAGGGGAGCATCTGCTCTAAACCCTCTCTTGCTCCTGGTCATTTGCCAACAATCCTTGGGGCTCCTTAACTTGTAACTGCAGTGCTTTGATCTCTGCCTCCATCACAGCATGTTCTGTCCTCTTGTGTCCATATATCTGTGTGTCTTCCCGTCTTCTAATACAGACACCAGTCATACTGGACTAGGGCTCATTTGAAAGACTTCCTCTTGACTTGATTGCATCTGCAAAGATAATAGGGTCACAGTCACAGGTACCAGGAATTAGATCAGTGTACCTTTTGGGGCAACACAGTTTAACCCATAACATAGTTTTGGATACAGTTCTAATTCTCTAAGATAACATATTGAATCAGAGCCTAATTAAGGGAGATGATGCTTCATTGTTGTATGAGAGGTTTGTCTCAGCTCATTCATCTGCTTGCAAAGGTGTGTCATTCCCAAACATTTATGTTTCCAAATGAGGCACCATATACCAAGTGTGAGAAGATTTACTGACTACTCTTCCCAATGCAGTCTCACCCTGAAGAAGCAGTTATTAATCCAGCAAGTACTCTAAATAGATTCTGATTCCTTTTCTTTGAGTATTATCTTATTTTTTCATTTATTTTTAGTTAGGAAATTGCTTTACAATACTGTGTTGATTTTTGCCATATATCAACATGAATCAGCCATAGGTATACATATATCCCCTCCCTCTTGAAACTTTCTTTCATATCCCACCCCATCCCAACCCTCTAGGTTGTCAGAGAGCACCAGTTTGAGCTCCCTGAGTCATACAGTGAATTCCCACTGGCTATCTATTTTACATATGGTAATTTATGTTTCCATGCTACTCTCTCAATTCATCCCACCCTTTCTTCTCACATTGTGTCCACAAGTCTGTTTTCTATGTCTGCGTCTCCATTGCTGCCTGAAAATAGGTTAATCAGTACCATCTTTCTAGATTTCACATATATGCATTAATATATATTTATTTTTCTCTTTCTGACTTATTTCACTCTGTATAATAGGCTCTAGGTTTGTCCACCTCACTATAACTAACTCAAATGTGTTTCTTTTTATAGTTGAATAATATTCCATTGTATATATATACCACAGCTTCTTAATCCATTTATCTTTCGATGAACATCTAACTTGCTAACATATCCTAGCTATTGTAAATAGTGCTGCAGTGAACACTGGGGTACATGTCTCTTTTCCAGTTATGGTTTTCTCAGTGTATATGCCAAATAGTGGGATTGTTGGGTCATATGGTAGTTTTATTCTTACTTTTTTAAGGAATCTCCATACCTGAACAGTATCTTAATTCTTAATAGCATCCTTTGCAAGGCATATTGAATCTGCATGAAACAAAAGTATCTTATTTACACATTTACTATGTATCATGTATAAATGCTGCTGGTTTGATGTTATAAAAATAGCATACTGCCATTATAGAAAATATTTTTTAAAAATCTAAAAGTTGTTAAGAAACTAAAATTTATGTAATAGTCTACTATCCTCATCTACATTATTCGTATTTTTACATAATTCCTTCTAGTCTTTATGTATAGATTTGAAAAATAATTATGATGGTACTACACATACTAGTCTGCATGCATATTCTAGTGAGTGGCTTTAAATCTGTAGCTTAATTGTGTGAAAGAAACAAGGTCTACTTAGTTTCTAGTAAGAAGGAAAGAAAAAGACAATACCTCATTCATCAACTCCAAATCTCAAAAGTTACATGATCTGTGTGAACAGCTTTAGTTCATAATAGATAAGTAAGCATTAGATCATCAGCTTATAGTAGATAACAGAGACATTAGGTCTACCTAACAAAGAGGTTCAGATACAAATGACCTAAACAATACCATCCTTTGTTCACCTCAGATACATGGGACACTGTAAATATTGAGAGGGATACATGTGCTTGTAGTTATCACATAAACCTAAATAATTGACAGTGTAGAATTCCAACACTAAATAAGCTGCTCTATGTGTCCTGCTTTTCTTGAAGAAAGCATTTCTTAGAGCAAATGAAATATGTGATAGAAATATAAGCAATGTCTTTAGTTTCTGACTTGTTTTCTACTTTGCTTGTAATTCATAGCAGTTTCAGTTTATCTATCAATACAGGGGCAATTCCCCCAACATTCTGACCTCTCAGTTTGTCATCTTCCTGAAATCTAGTCACTGTGATTTCTGTACCATTAAAGCTGCTCACTGATGAAGCCACACTTGGAGTCCAGCATTCACTCAAAATTCTCTCTATTTCTCCAACCAGCACCTCCTTGATTTCTGTCTTGTTCACTCTCTCAGACTCAAAAAACGTCCAGTTCCTTGAAATTTGCCAATTATTTTGCTTATGAATCTCATCTTGACCTCATATTTCTATATAAATCCTCACTCTTTGGTCATTCACCATTTTGTCCATTTCTACTACTGGGCAAAACAATTAGGGAAAAGTCAAGAAACTTTGCTAATCTAACTTCAACCAAACCTTCATTGCTTAATGTCTCATTTCAGAGGATTACAGCTCCCTCAATAATTTTTCCATTTTCACATTCTTCAGACCCTCACCTCCCCCTAAAATTCACTCTTGTCACCCAGAAAATGCCACATCTGCCACTTTTAAGAAAGGTCAAAGCCTCTGTGGTCAGGCCAACCTGGAACCTTCACTAGTAGCTGTGCGACCATGAGGGAGGCAGCTCACTTCCTGTGGCCTCGGGCCTATTATGAGGATGAAACCAAAGATGTTTGTGAGAACACATCAGCCAGCACCTGGCAGATGGTCAAAGCCCAGTAAATGTGGATAGAACCCCAAAGTTGAATATCAGACAGCTGCCTACGTTGCCTTTGCTTAAGTCTGGCCCAAGCAGGGTTTCTCACATTGAGACTCAGCTCTCCATGAGACAGAGGGATAGAAGGAGGTGATGAGACCCAGCCATTCAAGCTGACTTGAGGAGCCTCATCTTATTCCTTTCTTTTCTTTTCCTGGCCTTTTTTTCTAAGAGGAGTAGATCTGTGATTTATAAAAACCACTGAAGAGATAGAAGACAAGCATGGGAGGTGAAAGCAGGAGAGAACGGATCTGGGTCCATCAAGACTGGTTAAGTTTTCTGAGTTCACTTGTGAAAACTAGAATGCAGAATTGCATGTCAGCCTGTCCAAATAGAATAGACTATATGTACAAGTACTGATTTACAGCTAGGGCCAAACTGAGGCCCAGTGAGGCTTCAAAAGTTGGCTTTGGTGATGCCGTCCCACTTCTCTTTGATGGTCCCCATTGCCACTGGGCCCCATCATGCTCTCCTCCGTATACCAGCCTGGTATTCTACCCGGGCCTCCCTTGGGATTTCCCTTATGGCTCAGATAGTAAGGAACCTGCCTGTAATGCAAGAGACCTGGGTTTAATCCTTGGATCAGGAAGATCCTCTAGGAAAAGGATAGGTATTCTATCCTAGTATCCTTGCCTGGAGACCCCATGAACAGAGGATCCTAGTGAGCTACAGTCCATGGGATCCCGAGTTGGACACGACTGAGTGACTAATGCTTTCTTTCTTTCCCCTCCCCGGCCAATCCATGGACCTATTGTTGCTGCTGTTGCTTAGTTACTAGGTCGTGTTCAACTCTTTTGTGACCCCATGGACTGTAGCCAACCATGGATCTCTACTTCCTTTCAAAATATAGCTGTCTTGTGTCCAGTCCCTAGGGGCTGAGTGACAGCCACCCTCTCTAAGAAGGAAATTTTAAGTTGCACACATGTTTATGAATATTGACTCTCTGTCCTTTTCCAGCTAACATACATTCTTGTTATCCCAATACTGTGGCTCTAATGCTGAGAATTTGGGACATTTTGACAGAGCTTGAGGAGGTATTTTCAGACCTTCAATACTCTGTGGTCCCACCATGGAGATGACCGTCTTTATATTAATAGTTTACATGAAAGTTCAATCTGCAGTAAACAGCCCATAAATAGCAAAAACCACAGCTACTGAATCAAAGTGAAATGAGCTGCTTGAGTAGTCTGGGGGTTAATGAATGTTCTGATTCAGGTAGACTGGTTTAGTGAGTAGCAGGTGCCATGGACCAAACTGGAACTCACTGCCCTTTCTAAATTAGTTGGGTTAGTTTATGGGGAGAAAACATGAGGTCTGTAATGTACTAGGTGCCATATAATTTTTTAAAAATTCCTCAGAAAATAGAAGTCCTTATCCCAAATAGAGGAGGAGTACGATGGTGGTAATGTCCTGATACTACTTAATTAAAATAACATTTATGGGGCCCATGATGTGCACCCCAGGTGTTATCTTAAGTACTTTGCACAATAACTCACTCACTGCTCACAATAACCCTCTGAAGCAGGTCCTATTCCTAGCTCCCCTTTACAGAAACAAACCTAGCGGAGCACACCTGGCAAGAGCATGTGCTGCCTCATTAGGCTCCCATAGCCGTCTGTGAGATGCACGGTATTATCTATTCATTTTGCAAAGGGGCAAACCGAGTGCGATAAAAATGCTGTAAGAGGTGGCAGGTAAAGGTTACATAGATTTGGTGCCAAGTCTCTGGGCTCTGAAGCCTGTCTCTTCTCATCTCCTCAGGCTGCCTGATCTCCTAAAGTCACCACTTCTCCTCCCGCAAAAGTGGCAACTGACAACTGAATGGATTCCTGTCAACAGACGCATACAACGGATAAGCTCAGGCATCTTGGCAGGTCTCCCCTTGCATTACGGTCTCAGCAAGGAGGGCTATAAAACAGGGACAGAATGAAAGGAGTTATGAGTACTAAAAGGCTATAAAATCTCCTTGGATTTAGTTTCTAACAAATCAAATGTAGAGGAAAAGCCATCCTGTTGATCTCTGAGCCCTGCAGAGCTGGTCTAATTCTGAGTTCTTTCTGAAAGCTTCAGCACTTTGCAACACAAAACTCTACTACTACTGTTTTTAGGGGGCAGTTGTTTTGCATGGGGCAGTTTTGAAGCTTGTCCATGGTTCTGATAATAGTTCTTGATTAGGACCTGGATTCTGGACTCCATTCAGTCACTCAGTTATGTCCTACTCTTTGTGACTCCATAGTCTACAGCACACCAGGAGTCCTTGTCCATCACCAACTGCAGGAGCCTACTCAGACTCATGTCCATCGAGTCGGTGATGCTATCCAACAACTCATCCTCTGTCATCCCCTTCTCCTCCTGCCTTCAATCTTTCCCAGCATCAAGGTCTTTTCCAATAAGTCAATTCTTCCCATCTGGTGGCCAAAGTATTGGACTATCAGCTTCAGCATCAGTCCTTCCAATGAATATTCAGGACTGATTTCCTTTAGGGTGGACTGGTTGGATCTCCTTGTAGCCCACGGGACTCTCAAGAGTCTTCTCCAACACCACAGTTCAAAAGCATCAATTCTTCAGTGCTCAGCTTTCCTTATAGTTCAGCTGTCACATCCATACATGACTACTAGAAAAACCATAGCCTTGACTAGATGGACCTTTGTCAGCAAAGTAATGTCTCTCCTTTTCAGTATGCTGTCTAGGTTGGTCATAACTTTTCTTCCAAGGAATAAGCATCTTTTCATTTCATGGATGCCGTCATCATCTGCAGTGATTTTGGAGCCCAAGAAAATAAGGTCTGTCACTGTTTCCACTGTTTCCCCATCTATTTGCCATGAAGTAATGGGACCAGATGCCATAATCTTAGTTTTCTGAATGTTGAGTTTGAAGCCAGCTCTTTCAACTCTCTTCTTTCACTTCATCAAGAGGCTCTTTAGTTCTTCTTCACTTTCTGCCATAAGGGTGGTGTCATCTGTATATCTGATATTTCTCCTGGCAATCTTGATTCCAGATTGTGCTCCATCCAGCCCAGCATTTAGTATGATGTACTCTGCATATAAGTTAAACAAGCAAGATGACGATATACAGCTTTGATGTACTCCTTTCCTGATTTGGAACCAGTCTGTGGTTCCACGTCCAGTTCTAACTATTGCTTCTTGACCTGCATACAGATTTCTCAGGAGGTAAGACAAGTGGTCTGGTATTCCCATCTCTTTAAGAGTCTTGCACAGTTTGTTGTGATCCACACAGTCAAAGGCTTTAGCGTAGTCAATAAAGCAGAAGTAGAAGTTTCCTGGAACTCTCTTGCTTTTTTGATGATCCAATGGATATTGGCAATTTGATCTCTGGTTCCTCTGCCTTTGCTAAAACCAGCTTGAACATCTGGAAGTTCACGGTTCAGGTATTGTTGAAGCCTGGCTTGGAGAATTTTGAGCATTACTTTGCAAGTGTGTGAGATGAGTGCAATTGTGCAGTAGTTTGAGCATTCTTTGGCATTGCCTTTCTTTGGGATTGGAGTGAAAATTGACCTTTTCCAGTCCTGCAGCCACTGCTGCATTTTCCAAATTTGCTGGCATATTGAGTGCAGCACTTTAACACCATCATATTTTAGAATTCCATCTGGATTCCATCTGGAATTCCGTCTGGATTCTGGATTGTCTATGAGGAAGTCTCTCTCCCCATACATTGAAAGAATGCTTGTATCCCTTCTCCAGTCCACCTCACAGAAGAGTTACTTCTGGCATCAAAAGCAATCCTTGGTGACTTATGTTAACGTCCTGCAGTGGTGTGATAAGGAATGGAAGAAGAGGAAAGGAATGTTGTAGATGATCATGAAGGATGTGGCCACTTGGGCAATAGAGAATATTCAGATGAGTTGGAGAGAAATAGAAAAACAGTGTAACATGTATCCATTTGGCAATTAAGATAAGCATTTTACTCGCAAAGGAAAGCTTTATAAATATTTGGATTTACTTACTTTGTTAAGCGTTTGCTATTTATACAGTATTAAAGATATTCCAAACACATAGTAGGGACTCAGTAAATTACTGTTAAAGGAATGGATTAATACAGATACTAAAAGGGGACAATGCCATCTCTAAAATTTATAAAAAAAAGATAGACAATAAAATATGTTGACATTCATGATTTTACTTTATATGTTGGGGAAAGCTTCTTTTAAAATACTTATTTCCTCTCACCACTGCTTTGTAGCCTTGCTTCCCTTATGCATAATGCTAGTACATTATATGGAAGCTCCATGTTGTTAAATATACTTTATTAAAGATCATGGCTGCTGACTTCTTGGGGTTCTCTTTCCTCCAAATTGAAAACGTTAGTTAGCATTGGTTGTTGTATGACAGTAAGAACAGGTGAGAAAGGGGACAATGGTCCACTCTTCTGTCTGTTCTCTTGACCCTGCAGCCCCTGATGAATGAATTAACTAAAACCAGCCATGGGAATATTGTTTGTTGCACATTCTGTTTCTATGTTTTTAATGTTTGGTTTATGTCTTTTAAGTAAATGTGCTATTCATTTACTTTTTGTTGCACTGGATTTTGTTGCTGCACACAACATTTCTCTAGTTGCAGTGAGCGGGGGCTACTCTCTAATTGCATTGTACAGGCTTCTCATTGCAGCGGTTTCTCTTGTCGTGGAGCACAGGCTCTAGATAACAGACTCAGTAGTTTTGTCTCATGGGCTTAGTTGCCCAGCAACACGTGGAATCTTCTGAGACCAGGGATCAAACTTCTGTCCCCTGAATTGGCAGGTGGATTCTTAGCCACTGGATCACCAGAGAAGTCTCTGTTAAGGCTTTTTATATAAAGGGTGCTGTCAGACTGGACTGCAAAACTGAGGTTGGATTGATCCCCAACTAGGGGTTATCAGGAGTAGAGAGGAACCTGCTTAAATGGAGTGCATTCAGGGGGAAGGCAGAGTGGATGGTGGCAGCTGGGGTTTTTGTAACAAGGAGATTGCATAGAAAGCATCTTTCATAGGAAGTCAACCAGAAAGAAACAGTAAAATTAGGGCAGAAACCACAGCCTGGGATAGAGTGAAGGGAAGTATGGAAGCAACAGTCAGAGATCAATCACAGGCATTCTGGGTAACGGGGAGGTCTTCAGAGGCTCCAATGGGGGTGAAGGGTGTAGTGAGTGGTGGAGTAGAGTAAATGTGAATCCCAAGGAGTCATATGAATGAGTGTCTGAAAACAAATCAAGAAGAATGTGAACTAGAATGATCAGGAGCCATTCAGTCAACCAGAGTGGTGGCACTGGGCAGGCTCACTTAGTGTTAGGGTAGCAGTGGTCAAGAGGTGGAAGTACAAGTAATCTCACCAGTTCACTTCAGTCACTCAGTCGTGTCTGACTCTTTGTGACCCCCATGGACTGTAGCAGGCGAGGCCTCCCTGACCATTACCAACTTCTGGAGTTTACTCAAACTCATATCCATCGACTCAGTGATGCCATCCAAGCATCTCATCCTCTGTCATCCCCTTCTCCTCTCGCCTTCAATCCCTCCGAGCATCAGGGTCTTTTCAAATGAGTCAGTTCTTCGCATCAGGTGGCCAAAGTATTGGAATTTCAGCTTCAACATCAGGCCTTCCAATGAATATTCAGGACTAATTTCCTTTAGGATGGACTGGTTGGATACCCTTGCAGTCCAAGTGACTCTGAAGAGTCTTCTCCAACACCACAGTTCAATAGCATCAATTCTTTGGTGCTCAGCTTTCTTCGTAGTCCAACTCTCACATCCATACATGGCTACTGCAAAAACCATAGCCATGACTAGACAGGCCTTTGTTGACAAAGTAATGTCTCTGCTTTTTAATATGCTGTCTAGGTTGGTCATAGCTTTTCTTCCAAAGAATAAGCCTCTTTTAATTTCATGGCTGCAGTCACCATCTGCAGTGATTTTGGAGCCTCCAAAAATAAAGTCTGTCACTGTTTCCATTGTTATCCCATCTATTTGCCATGAAGTGATGGATCGGATGCCATGATCTTTGTTTTCTGAATGTTGAGTTTTAAGCCAACTTTTTCACTCTCCTCTTTCACTTTCATCAAAAGGCTCTTTAGTTCTTCACTTTCTGCCATAAGGGTGGTGTCATCTGCATATCTGAGGTCATTGATATTTCTCCTGGCAATCTTGCTTCCAGCTTGTGCTTCATCCAGCCCAGTATTTCTCATGATGTACTCTGCATATAAGTTAAATAAGCAGGGTAACAATATACAGCCTTGATGTATTCCTTTCCCTATTTGGAAAGAGTCTGTTGTTCCATGTCCAGTCCTAACTGTTGCTTCCTGACCTGCATACAGATTTCTCAAGATACCAAGGGAACATTTCATGCAAAGATAGGCTCAATAAAGGATGGAAATTGTATGGACTTAACAGAAGCAGAAGATATTAAGAAAAGGTGGTAAGAATACACAAAAGAATTATACAAAAAAGATTTTAATGACCCAGATAATCACAATGGTATGATCACTCACCTAGAGTCAGACTTTCTGGAATGCAAAGTCAAGTAGGCCTTGGAAAGCATCACTATGAACAAAGCTAGTGGAGGTGATGGAATTCCAGCTGAGCTATTTCAAATCCTGAAAGATGATGCCATGAAAGTGCTGTACTCAATATGCCAGCAAATTTGAAAAATGCAGCAGTGGCCACAGGACTGGAAAAGGTCCATTTTCATTCTGACCCCAAACAAAGGCAGTGTCAAAGAATTCTCAAACTATCACACAATTGCATTCATCTCACACACTAGTAATGTTCAAAGATCTCCAAACCAAGCTTCAGCAGTACATGACGGTGAGCTTCCAGATGTTCAAGCTGGTTTTAGAAAAGGCAGAGGAACCAGAGATCAAATTGCCAACATCTGTTGGATTATTGAAAAAGCAAGAGAGTTCCAGAAAAACATCTATTTTTGCTTTATTGACTATGCCAAATCCTTTGACTGTGTGGATCTCACCAGGCATCCAAGAAATGCAAGTACCAGGGACACAGACAGCAAGATGTCCTGTGAGGGTGCGTCAGTGCTGGTGAGCTTATTGTTTTTTTTTGTTTGTTTGTTTGTTTGTTTTGCTGGGACAAGCTAAGACTACCAAATTTTGCAGGCTCAGAGATAGGAGATAATCAAGGCCTTAGCCTTGACCATGGCCTGGCATCCCCTGGTTGATTCTGATAAAGAAGGTGAAAGTCTGGGGCATATTGGGGGCTGGATAGTGTAAATGATTGAAGGCTCAGGGTTCTTCATTTAACATGAAGTTACTAAATGCATACTATTGCCAACCATTGTGCCATGTTCTAAAGGCTTCAGTTACTGGCAGAAGAGAAACAGTCCCTCTTATGTGGAGTTTACAGGTAAAAATCAATTACAAATAAAGAGTGAAAAGTACGGTAAGGGTGGTGATCCAAGACTTGATAGAAACAGAAGGGTCCCTTGTCTAATCTTGGGAGTCAAAGAATATTTCCAAGAAGTGACACCTACACTGAGACCTGGGGACAATGAGCAGTTTAGCAGATAAAAGGGTGAGTGGGGTGTTAGAAAAGAAGACTCAGATGTAGGGTGGGAAGGCTACAGTGGAGAGTGGAAAGTTAATCCAGTTTTGTTGGTATGGAATATATTCAGAGACCTGACTAGAAAGATACTCAAAGGCCAGAGAATGAGCCACCTTCTAAGGATGTTAAAGAGGATGTTTATCCATGCATCTCAGCCCAGTCCAAAGTGTTCAACCTTATGATATGGAATGTAGAAATCACACCCTATATTGTATTAAAAGAGCTTGAGTTTTAGGGTTGAGAAGGGCTAATTTAGATCCTGGCTCTGCCACATACTTGGTAAAAGTGGATGATTGCTCACACTCTCTGAGCCTCAGTTTTCCCTCCCATGTATGGGGATTCTTTTTCAACACTGCATAGTTATTTTTGGAATTAGAGTGTTTCTCATGTGGAAAGAGCAGCCATCCATTTAGGGAGAAACATTCAGTAAATGGAAATAATGATTCATTCAGATTTCTTTTACTGTCCTTGATTCTTATGACACTATTTTATGTCTTGATGGTCTCAGTAAGAAAGGACAATGGCTACAGCATTGATACAGAAGATAAATTTGAAGCCTCATTTCCAATGTGCCACTAACAGTGTTAGCTGAGGTCCAGAGTAAAGTGGTTTCCTATCTGTTAAACAGGGGCAATAACACTTGATTCCTCACTTCCAGGCATGTTGTAAAGTTTAATTGGATGTTAGCTATAAAGTACCATGAACTTCTCAGAGAAAGGCAGCATATAAATACAAGTTACAGAGCTCTTATTATTCATCTTTCTTCTCTGATTTATCTAGAAGCCAGCCTCCAGTAACAGAACTTAAGCATTTTATCCCCAGATATTCCTGATCTTTCTTAGAAGAAGAGTTAGGCTCTTGTTCTTTTTTCCTCCCTCTCTAAATGTCTGATGCTCTGAATTTCACTCAGCCTCTCCCTGCTCACTCATTTACATCATCTGATGGATTGCCTTCACTCACCCTATGTGCTTTGATTGGATGACCACAGAGACAGCTTGATCTTCCTGAGTACTCTCTTGAACTTTCAACTTTAAGTTTCAATAGGCACCAGTGGGATTCTAATCAAGGCAGGGGAGACTATTGATTGTTTGGCTCTATCATGAATGCACTATTCTCTAAATCTTTTCTATTCCATTGGTTCGAAAGTAATTGCTAAGTCATTAGGATTGAGACCACGCCCTTCTAAAGTGAAGACGAATTTCTAACTTGGTCAGGTCACTTGTGGTTTAGCGCCTTAAGACTGCCATTTCTGCCCAGTTTTATTTTTCATATATCATTAAAGAAGACAGATGTTATCACCTGCTTTTTCTATGAGTGGGGTTTCTACAGACAGAACTAAAAGCAATGTAGTCTTACAGAACTGTTAAAACCTATGAATAGGTTCCAATTCCTTTTCTCCTCAAATGAAATTCATTGTTTTTGTACAAACTGCAAAACAGGAACTAATGTTATTAATACTTAATGGAAAATTGTGAATTTTAATAAAAATCCACGGTGAATTTTTCAAGGTTGGACTCAAGTATTAATCTCTCCGGTATTTTCAGGATTTACAGCAGATACTACATGTGTCACAGTCTACAACAATATTGGATAAACAGACAAAATTTGGGGTAGGGGAGTGGAAAGGGATCAGACCATTTCATTGTATCCTAGAAAGGTAGAAAAAAGTCATTAAATCAATATTTAGATGTGATTTCTACCAGAATTTAGCTGGGGCACAACAAATATGATCGAGTTCTAGAGAGCAGGATAGATGGAGGGTTCAAGGAGAAGAGAGGCTTGCAAGAGTTTGCAATTGTATCCATAATATTTAACTAAAAAAAAAGATCTGAAGCAAATAAGGCAAAATGCTAAGATTTTATAAGTGGCAAATGCATGGCTATTCTTTGTACTGTTTTTATTCTTGTGTAGAAGTTTAGCATAAAAATATAATATTGCAATAACAGCACTACTTGCAATACTTGTAATTTTGAAAAAGAATAGAATCATGCATATAAATTGGTTTCCCCCTTATGGAAGCTTCAGGGCTCTCGTCAAGGACCTTGCACACTTCCTTTACTGGTAAGATGTTACTAATGAAAAGCTGACACTGAACTTGGAAATGAAACCTTCACGTGGTTTTGAGAGTGCCATTTATGAATTAGTTCTAAAATTCTTTACAACTAAATGCAGAAATTTACATTTGTCCTTGTTACTCTTCATCTTAAGGGCCCACAAATCTAACCTATTGAGATATTTCTTTTAAAAGCATTTATTGTTTTTATAAAGTCTATACACATATATGTTTTAAAAATAAGAAATATAGAAAAGAAGAAAGCAAGAAATTGCTGAAAATTGCACCCTCCAGAAATAGATGCATTGTTCATCCACATTTTCATTCACAAATTAAAAGATAAGGAATATTTAAGTGGAAAGAATGCTTTCATTGAGTTTAAACATACTTTCATTTAAAATACATTTTTTTAAAGATAATTGTAACAGATAGAAATCTATTGTGGAAACTGAAGCAATTGATAACTTTGGATAAGTAAGTCTTTTCCACAAAAGATATTAATTCTATACTAAACACTCTAGTTTAAAGAGTAAATTATAGAGTTCTGGGTTCTGGTCTGGAGTGTAAGTAGTTTAGAAGTCTTCTCCATCCTAACAAGCCTAACTGAAAAAATCAACAATTCTTAGATTTGTCAGAGAAGTCACAGAGCGAACCACAGCCCCCAAAATTAAAGAGACAGGTAACTTGTAGGAGCAAAAACTTAGACACCAGAAACTTCTGTAGGAAATAGTACTTGGGTAGAAAATTCGTAGCTGTGACTGACAAATTCCTGGAGGTTCAGTGGGAACACATCTGAGAGATGAAAACTCCAGGAGAACCAAGTCTTCACTTTCTTAAATTTTACTTCTGGGAGTTCTACCAGTTTCTCATGGTAAAGATCAGAGAAAAATCCCTTCTGATTTCTCTCAGAGAGGGAAGAGGGAAACTTACCGTTTTGAAACACACCAGAACATTGTGTTCTTAGCAAAATCTGCCCTCAGGAGAAATGCCTTTGATTGGTTATTTGTAGTCTGGACATAACTGAGAAAAAAAATCTCTGAGCTTGAGAACATGTCAATAGAAACTTCTAAAAATACATAGCAAAGAGAAAAAAGAAAAGAAGGGAGAACAGAATATCTAAGAACTGTGAGATACAATGTTAAAGATACAATATAGAAAAAAGGAATGGAACAGAAGAAATATTTGAAGCTATGGGTGATAATAATGAGCAGTGTTCTCCCCAAGTTAAAGTCAAATACCATACCAAAAGCTCAGAAAATACCAAATAAGATAAATTCCACCCTGACCAAACACACACACACACACACAGAATCAAACAAAAAGACTACATCTACACATATCAATTTTTAGCTTCAGAAAACCAAAGATACATTTTAAAATCCCCCCCCAAAAAATAGCATATCTACAGAAGAACCAATATAAGAATATATCTGACTTCTCAGAAACTATGCAAGATGAGAGTGGAGTGAAATATTTAAATTAAGAGAAAAACCCATCCAGAATTCTCTACCCTGTGAAATGACTCTTCAAAAGTGAAAAATTAAAGACTTTCTCAGACAAAAAGAAATTGAAGAAATTTGTTACCACTACACCTTCCTTGAAAGAAATGTTACAAGAAGTTCGTCAGGGAGAAGGAAGGCTACGGTATTGGTCAAAAACTTGTTATCTACTAAAGAAATGAAAAACAATGAGTAAGTAAAGTACAGGTAAAATTAAAACTTTTCTTATTCTTAATTATCTAACAAGTAAGTTTATTCAAAATAACAACAACAATGTATGTGTTTAATTATATATCCTTTTTTATGGCATATTTCTGTAGGCTTATATATTAGTAAAATAAATGACAGTAATGATACAGGGGATGGAAGGGAGAAATTAAAAATATTTTGTTATTATAAGGTACTGGCACTTCTGTGAGGTGGTATAGTGTTACCTGAAAGTGAACTTGGAGTACTTGTGTAAGTATATTGCAAAGGCCCAAAATAGCCAACTCAATATAGCAGAGCAAAAGTAGAGGACTGATGCAGCCTAACTTCAAGAGTTACTACGATGCTACAGTATTAAACTGTGTAGCGCTGGTTAAATATATATATATATATATATATAATATGCACATATATATATACACACACACAGACACACACACAAATAGATCCATGGGCCAGTATATATAATGCAGAAATAGACTCACATAGATATAGTTGGCTGATCTTTGAGAAAAGAGCTCTATGAAAGATAGTCTCAAAAGAATGAGAAGACAAACCACAAACTGAAAGAAAATATTGGCAAAAGGCATTTTTGAGAAAGGACTGTTATCAAAACATACAAAGAACTCTTAGAATTCAACAATAACAAAATGAACAGCCTGATTTTAAAAATGGGCAAAAAATCTGAACAGATGCCTCACTGAAAAAGCTATATAGGTGATAAATAAGTATATTTAAAGATACTCAATGTAATTTGTCATTAAGAAATTGTTAAATTGCAATTCCCTCATAGCTCAGTTGGAAAGAATCCACCTGCAATGCAGAAGACCCCATTTGATTCCTGAGTCTGGAAGATCTGCTGGAGAAGGGACAGGCAACCTACTCCATTATTCTTGGGCTTCCCTTGTGGCTCAGCTGGTAAAGAATCCACTTGCGATGTGGGAGACCTGGGTTCCATCCCTGGGTTGGGAAGATCCTCTGGAGAAGGGAAAGGGTACCCACTCCCATATTCTGGCCTGGAGAATTCAATGGACTGAAGTCCATGGGGTCACAAAGAGTCGGACACAACTGAGTGACATTCACTTTCACATCCCTGTGAAAGGGCTCCCCAGGTAGAGCTAGTGGTAAAGAATCTGCCTGCCAATGCAGGAGATACAAGAGACATGGGTTCAATCCTTGGGTCGGGAAGATACCCCTGGAGTAGGAAATGGCAACCCATTCCATTATCCCTGCCTGGAAAACTCCATAGACAGAGGAGCCTAGCAGCTACAGCCCACGGGGCTGTGAAGAGTTGGACATGGCTGAGAACAAATACACGTACTTATGAAAATGATTAAAATCCAAGATACTGACAGTACCAAATACTGGTAAGGATGGGAGTAACAAGAATTCTCATTCATTGCTGGTGGGAATGCAAAATAGTAAAGCCACTGTGGAAGACAGTTTGGAATTTTGTTACAAAACTAAACATACTCTTCCTATAGGATTCAATAATCATACATCTTTGCATTTACCTAAGTGAGTTGAAAACTATGCCCACACAAAAACCTGCACATGGATGCTTACAGAAGCCTCATCTGTAATTGCCAAAACCTAAAAACAACCAAGATACCCTTTTTTTAGGTGAATGGATAAACTGGTGTATCTAGAAATGGAATATTATTCAGCACAAAGTGAGCTATCACACCAGAAATATGTAGGAATCTTAAATGTCTGTTATTATTTCAGTGTTATGGATTGAATAGAAGTATCCCCCTAAAGTTCACATTTGAAATCCCAGCTCCCAAGGTGATGGTTATTAGAAGGTGAGGGTCCTTGGAGGTGTTAAATCATGAAGGTGCAGTCTTCCTAAATGGGATTAGTGCCCTTATAAAAGAGTCCAAGAGACACCGGACTCCTTCCCCTACTCAAGTATAGGGCAGAAAAGACCAAGAAATGTGTTCTCACTGAACATCAAATCTCTAGACCTTGATCTTGCACTTCCCAGCCTCCAGAACTGTGAGAAATAAATATTTGTTATTTATAAGCTCACACTTTAAGGTATTTTTGTTGTTGTTGTTACAGCAATGCAAACAGACTAAGACATTAAGTAAAAGAAAATAATCTGAAAAGACTACATACTGTATGTTTCCAATTATATAGCATTCTAGAAAAGGTAAAACTCTGAAGACAATAAAGAGATCACTGTTTACAAAGCATTTGGGAAGGGAGGAAGAGAGGAATAAGCAGAGCACAGAAGATTTTTTAGGGCAGTTACACTATTATGTGTGATACTATTATGATGGATACGTGTTACCATACATTTGTTAAAACAGTAGACTGTACAACAAAGGAGTGAACCCTAACGTAAACTATGGACTTTGGGTGATACTGGTGTGTCTGTCTAGGGTCATCCATTGAAACAAATGTACTACTCAGGTGAAGATGTTGATAGTTGCAGAGGTTACATTAGTGTAAGAGCAGGAGGTATATAGGCTGAGATTTTTCTTTCTTCAGACTTCAACTGG
The DNA here is from genome assembly GCA_006408695.1 of Aepyceros melampus. Taxonomy (NCBI): domain Eukaryota; kingdom Metazoa; phylum Chordata; class Mammalia; order Artiodactyla; family Bovidae; genus Aepyceros; species Aepyceros melampus. Next base: position 20,256 of record SJXQ01004325.1, read on the forward strand.
AACATCAGCTCTTTTTGGGTCTTGAATCTACTGGTTTTCAGGCTGGGACCACACCATTAGCTCACCTAGGTTTCTAGCTGGCTCGCTGACCAACAGCCCTCTTGGGACTTGTTAAACTCCATAACTGTGTGCACCAATTCCTCAAATTATAGATATTATATATATATATATATATATATATATATATATATATATACTGTTGATTCTGTTTCTCTGGAGAGCCCTAACTAAATTTCTTTTTAATAAATGTGTCATGGCACAGATACTGGTCACGCAAAACCTAAGTTTTTAGAAAACCTTTGCTTAACCTCATCTAAATGTACCTTAATTCTAATGTCAAGTTATAGAATATTTAGCTGTGAAATTCAGAGAAGCAGTCTAGGATAAACATTGTAAATTACCAATCGAAATTTCAGCATCCACCTTTTCCCTCTTTGGAGAACAATGTTTATCATCTCCATTCCTCAAATTCTCAAATGTTCAAGTCATCTACAAGTTTGTCTGCTCCATATTATATATTTCAACTGGACTTGAAGTCTGAAACTCAGTTAGCATGTGCAGGTGCTTCCTTACTCTACTCTTCTATTTAATACTTTAATTTCCTCTTTGAGATGCTTTATTTATCCTCCTCAGTTTGGAAATTATTCTCCCTCAGGAGAAGACAGAGCAAAGTCATGTTTTGAAAAACACATGGGCTTTGAAGACAGTAAAAAAACTTCAGGTTCTGGAACTACTTAACTCATTGTGCAAGCTTTTGCAATTTTTGTGGCCTTTCTGACATGCAGGGCAAGTTTTTATTTAATGATATACGACAGCATGATGTTTAATAGGAACAACATTGCAATTAACAAAAAGACACTGCCAGACAGGGGAGTCAAGGTCCTTTAACATTGCTATTGACATATATACACAACCATGTATAAAATAGCTGGTGGAAAGCTGCTGTTCAGTACAGGGAGCTTAGCTCAGTACTCTTTGATGACCTAGAGGGGTGGAATGGTAGGGAGGTGAGGCTTAAGAAGGAGGGGATATATTTATACATATGGCTGATTCACATTTTGTAACAGCAGAAGCTAACAACGTGGTAAAGCAATGACATTCCAATAAAAAAATAAGCACAGTTGACTTCACAGATGACTTCACTGATCGGAAAGAGACAGCATCAGTCCCTCTGGATAGGCAAGCTTCTTTGATCTTTAAAACCCCATAAAGTCACCCCCCTACCAAGATATCTCCTGATCATTGTAACAATATTTGAAAGTTCTTAAAGAAGCTTCCTCAGTCATTACCACCCAGTTTCATTTTTCTTTTCTTTTTTTCCCCCCTTTTCTCTTCTCTTCTGTTCTTTTGACTCTTCTAGCTCTACATGCCTTCCATCTGCTGCTGCTGCTAAGTTGCTTCAGTTGTGTCTGACTCTCTGCGAACCCATAGATGGCACCCCATCAGGCTCCGCTGTCCCTGGGATTCTCCAGGCAAGAACACTGGAGTGGGTTGCCATTTCCTTCTCCAATGCATGAAAGTGAAAAGTGAAAGTGAAGTTGCTCAGTCCTGTCTGACTCAGCGACCCCATGGACTGCAGCCCACCAGGCTTCTCTGTCCATGGGATTTTCCAGGCAAGAGTACTGGAGTCGGATGCCATTGCCTTCTCCGTCCATCCACTAGGTACAAGTAACTAGTAACATCCCTAACATATGCTTGCAAGAAGGATGAATGCAAGGGAGTTCTGCCTCTTAAGGTCAATTTCTCAAGTGAGTACCCCTCTCAGATTAAGGCTCTAGGTTGGCTGAAATTTATTCCTATACTGTCTACTCTTGGTGATGCTATGAGGATTAAAATGACCAATATTCAGGAAGTTAAAATTACCCCCAAAAATGTAGTATGCAGCTAACTTACACCACATTCTCTGTTTTCTGATCAGTGAGAAACATCTTGTTGCAACATCTTGTTGTAAGTGACAGCAAAACTCAACCCAACTTAAAAAGCCTTTAATAATGAAGATTATTAAAGACATTAAATGGTATGGACATAACAGAAGCAGAAGATCTTAAGAAGAGGTAGCAAGAATACACACAAAAAAATACTATGCAAAAAAGATCTTCATGACCCAGATAAGCATGATGCTGTGATCACTCACCTAGAGCCAGACATCCTGGAATGCAAAGTCAAGTGGGTTTTAGGAAGCATCACTACAAAGCTAGTAGAGGTGATGGAATTCCAGTTGCGCTATTTCAAAAGCTAAAAGAGTTTACTGTGAAAGTGCTGCACTCAATATGCCAGTAAATTTGGAAAATGCAGCAGTGGCCACAGGACTGGAAAAGGTCAATTTTCATTCCAATCCCAAAGAAGGGCAATGCCAAAAAATGCTCAAACTACCACACAATTGACTCATCTCACACACTAGCAAAGTAATGCTCAAAATTCTCCAAGCCATTCTTCAAAAGTACATAAACCATGGACTTCTGGATGTTCAAGTTGGATTTAGAAAAGGAAGAAGAACCAGAGATCAAATTGCCAACATCTGTTGGACCATAGAAAAAGCAAGAGAGTTCCAGAAAAACATCTATTTCTGCTTTATTGACTATGCCAAAGCCTTTGACTGTGTAGATCACAACAAACTGTGGAAATTCTTCAAGAGATTGGAATATCAGACCACGTTAGCTGTCAGCTATCTCCTGAGAAATCTGTATGCAGGTCAGAAAGCAACAGTTAGAACTGGACATGGAACAACAGACTGGTTCCAAATAAGAAAAAGAGTTCGTCAAGGATGTATATTGTCACCCTGCTTATTTAACTTACTTATATGCAGAGTGGGACTTCCCTGGTGGCTCAGAGGTTAAAGCGTCTGCCTCCTATGCGGGAGACCCGGGTTCGATCCCTGGGTTGGGAAGATCCCCTGGAGAAGGAAATGGCAACCCACTCCAGTATTCTTGCTTGGAGAATCTCATGGACTGAGGAGCCTGGTGGGCTGCAGTCCATGGGGTCACAAAGAGTCGGACACGACTGAGTGACTTTACTTACTTAGATGCAGAGTACATCATGAGAAATGCTGGACTGGATGAAGCACAAGCTGGAATCAAGACTTCCAGGAGAAATATCAGTAACCTCACATATGCAGATGATACCACCCTTATGGCAGAAAGTGAAGAGGAACTAAAGAGCCTCTTGATTAAGTGAAAGAGGAAAGTGAAAAAGTTGGCTTAAAACTCAACATTCAGAAAACTAAGATCATAGCATCTGTTCCCATCACTTCATGGCAAACAGATGGAGAAACAATGGAAACAGTGACAGACTTTATTTTGGGGGGGCTCCAAAATCACTGCAGTTGATGACTGTAGTCATGAAATGAAAAGACGCTTGCTCCCAGGAAGGAAAGTTATGATCAACCTAGACAGCATATTAAAAAGCGAGATATTACTTTGCTGACAAAAGTCTGTCTAGTCAAAGGTATGGTTTTCTCAGTAGTCACGTATGGATGTGAAAGTTGGACTATAAGAAAAGCTTAACACTGAAGAACTGATGCTTTTGAACTGTGATGTTGGAGAAGACTCTTGAGAGTCCCTTGGACTGCAAGGAGATCCAACCAGTCTATCCTAAAGGATATCAGTCCTGAATATTCATTGGAAGGATTGATGCTGAAGCTGAAACTCCAATACTTTGGCCACTTGATGTGAAGAACTGACTCATTGGAAAAGACCCTAATGCTGGGAAAGATTTAAGGTGGGAGGAGAAGGGGATGACAGAGAATGATATTGTTGGATGGCATCACCAACTCAATGGACTTGAGTCTGAGCAAGCTCTGGGAGTTGCTAATGGACAGAGGTGCCTGGTTTGCTGCAGCCCATGGGGTCACAAGGAGTTGGACATGACTGGGTGACTGAACTGAATAATGATTATTTATTATCTCGCATAACTTAGAATTCCAGAGATAAATTCTAGCTTTAAGAGAGAAATGATCTAGAAACTCCTTGAAACAGTTTTTTCTCTTCTCTTACCCCTCTGTCTTTTATGGTTTCTATTCAACTTCAAGACTCTCCCCATTAATTTTTAAAAGATGGCTACAATAGCTAGAGACTATTTCAACACCAGCTTAAAGAGGGTGTCTGATGGCTCTTCCATATGTCCTGGAATTCACACTTTCTCACTACCCTAACTGGGCCAAATATCAGTACTTGAACTAAACTTGATAGTCAGAAGGAGAGGGTAAAGTGGTGGGATAAGGTGAATTAAGACCCATCTCTGGAACTGAAAATGAGATCAGTCCTGCACAAACCTAATGCATAAAGTGAATTAAACAAAGGAAAATTAATGTATTATTGAAAGGAGATGTAGGGAATAAATGTGAAAAAGACAACAAATGACCGTCCACTACATGATTTTTTTTCTCCAAATAAAATGGTTAATGTTCTTGACTCTTCAACCTTCATGACTCTTTCTAATTGGCATTCTGTACTCTTATATTTCTCTTTTGGTTAGCTGGCCCTCCGTTTTTATCTATTGTTTGTATTGAAAGCTGAATCTACTAGATAGTTTTTTATGTCCCCATATTGATTTCTATAATTGTTACCCCCTTTCCTTTCTTATTGGTTATTCAGGTTAGAACTACATTTTCGAATTACATGATCTCTTATGGGTGTTTCTCTATATATTCCTCCAGTAAAGAAAACTGACAATAGTGATAACTATATTGGTGGCGCTAGTGGTAAAGAACCCATCTGCCAATGCAGGTAGACATAAGAGATACAGGTTTTATTCCTGTGTTGGGAAGATCCCCTGGAGAAGGGCTCAGCATCCCACTTCAGTATTCTTGCCTGGAAAATTCCATAGACAGAGGAGCCTGGTGGGCTACAGTCCACAGAGTTGCAAAGAGCTGGACATGACTGAAGCGACCTGGCACACATGTCGTTATTGGGGGAGATGAAACTAGCATATCAGCTGGCTCCACTCTCCCTTCTATACTAGACTTCGTAGTGACGGGCCACGTGTATGAGTGTATCATAGGAATAAGATTGGAGGGAACATGATATGCTAAAGGAAGAAAATTTACTTAGCAATCTTTAAAGGGGTCAGATTAAAAGGAAAATCTGAATCCTAAACACCATCCTAGAAATCACTCTCCATACTGCTTCCCAAGCCCACCTCTCCTCTGATTTGAAAGAAATAAACTTTTGTGGTGGTGAGGGAAAAAACCCTCAGGGTGATTGTATCCACACTCCATTAGCGTAGGTAACTGAGAGCTGACTTCATTTTCCTCTCCTATTGAGGCCCTTCGTATTCTCTCTCTCTCTCTCTCTCTCTCTCACACACACACACACACACACACACTCACACTCTATCCCTTTCATGATCTATCTCTTTCATGTAAAAATATGCTGCCGCTGCTGCTAAGTTGCTTCAGTCGTGTCTGACTCTGTGAGACCCCATAGATGGCCACCCACCAGTCTCCCTCATCCTGGGATTCTCCAGGCAAGAACACTGGAGTGAGTTGCCATTTCTTCTCCAGTGCATGAAAGTGAAAAGTGAAAGTGAAGTCGCTCAGTCGTGTCCGACTCTTTGCAACCCTATGGACTGCAGCTTACCAGGCTCCTCCGTCCATGAGATTTTCCAGGCAAGAGTACTGCCGTGGGTTGCCATTGCCTTCTCCACTAAAAATATGAGATATTCTAAATATTCGCTTTAGCCAGCAATCACATGACAGTTCTTTATTATAGTGAGTTAGGGATGCAGAGAAAGGTGGTCAATAAAATTTTGGTTCAACTGAAATTTTTGTGACTCAAGAAATTACATTATGTACATATGTGTTCCTCAAGAGTTCTTTTATTATTTTGTTAATTACTCCAACTTAAAATCTTTAAAAACCAAGTAGTGAGTTATTTACAAGAAAGAAATTAGAGATAAGATTTGAACAGTCATCTTTCCTGTATATGCATTCAAGATATTAGAAATATAACTTTCAAAATTGTGAATCACTATGTTGTACATATGACACATGTAACATTCATTGTACATCAACTATACATCAGTTTTAAAAAAAAATTAGGAATATATCTTATATCATCAATCTCCACCCCTACCCAGTTCCACACACAAAATACCCTGAAGATTCTGAGATACGTAACTGATATTTCTTTCCATGATACATCTAACCATATATCATATTTCTCACAGACTTTGAAAGTTACTAAAAACATTTATGAAATATATGTGGATATCTTCCTCCTCAATTACTGGTATACATTTTCTAAAGATAACTTTAACCAGGATTTCATTTGTCCTCCTAATAGAGATTCAGTTTCACAACTGAATTCTTATCATTGAATATCATTTTTAAGTAATTTAGCACATATTTTAGTTTAGTAGTACCTTATGATAACAAAATAAAACACTTTGCCAGTTCTTTTTATCATGACTGAGGCCACTTGGCCATATTCACTGTGCAGTGCCATATTTATGTGATTGCAACTGAAGGTTTGGCCTGAGTTGATAGTTAACTGAGCCTTCTAAGAAATTATAAATATTAGCTCTTAACCTAATATACAAATATATCGCAAATTATTTATTCATTGATATTTTTTCTTAAAAAAAAATTAGTGATTTATTGACAACACCAGGCATCTCTATTTTAAGCCCTATAAAACTCTATTTAATTGTTATATCCAGATAAAATGCTTTAAGATAGCATAATTTTATGAGTTTGCATTTCCACTTAAAAAAAAGTATTGCCTTTGTTGCTTTTTTTATCATAAACGTTTTCAAAAGGTGTTTGGAAATAGAAAGGAGTTGTATTCTAAGGGAGCCCATGAGACCTACTACATAATGATGAAACTGGTATCAACTGGGAGGGAGCTGGAACTCAATAACAAGTACTAAAGCTAAAGTTCAGAAGAGTTAAGAGGTAACTAGAAATGTCACACAGAGAAGGCAATGGCAACCCACTCCAGTACTCTTGCCTGGAAAATCCCAGAGTGGAGGAGCCTGGTAGGCTGCAGTCCATGGGATCACTAAGAGTCGGACATGACTGAGGAACTTCACTCTCAGTTTTCACTTTCAGGCATTGGAGAAGGAAATGGCAACCCATTCCGGTATTCTTGCCTGGAGAATCCCAGGGACAGGGAAGCCTCAGTGGGCAGCTGTCTATGAGATTGCACAGAGTAGGACATGACTGAAGCGACTTAGCAGCAGCAGCAGCGGAAATGTCACAAATGGGGAAAACAGAGCAACATCATCAAATCATAAAGTCATGGGCTAACTCACTGAAGACAGATGGGGATGGGTTGATCAGAGAACATGAAAGAATAGAAAGTCAAATGGAGCCACTGGAAGAGTGAACTTCACCACTCCCTTACATCTGTGTGTCATGCTTCATTGAGTACTTTCTGAGTTTCAATCTTCCAAAACCAATTTAAAGAGCTTATTGTGTATTATAAAGCTTGTTGCTAAGGGAAGCATCACAAATAAGTTTAAGATATTTAAAGATTGAGAAGTAGTTTGGGATCGTTCTCTCCTTCTCTCACCAAAAAACAACTAAGTTTATAAAATGTATCATTCATACAAAGTCCAGCCATCTCATGACCCCTTGTGGGCATTATTTCATGTTAAGACAGCATTAGTCTGGCATCCAAAATAATTGGAAAAAAAAAAAGTAAATTTTTATTGCCACCATTCATAAAAAATGCCTAAGACGGAATATATCCAGAAAAACGTTAGAAATACTCTCTTTCCTATCCTGTCAATATTTTCCACATGTGGCAGCTTCTGCAAAGTCCCTGCTCTTCTCTGTAAGCAGTCCAACTCTCAGGAACTCTCTCTCTGTCTAGGTGATGTAGCATCTCTTGTCTCCTCCCTGATCTGTCTCTGGTGTAGCCTCTTTAATATATGGCTCATTTTAACTTCTCTGATTTCTCTCAAGTCCCCTGTTCCTCCTTTACCAAGATTCTTTAGAGCAAAATGATGCCTAACAACCTGCACAACACATAAAATTTCTTTTCCTGTCTTCCAAGATGGTTTGTTGAGGTTGGGGAAAGGTTGTAACTTCTTATTTTATCCTGTCTCACCAATGACACAGAGTGTCTTTCCTTTAAAAGTAACAGTTTGTTAAGTAGCAAGGGTGTAAAGAAAAACTAAGGTTTTACTTTTGATTTACGGAATACAGGCAAAGCTTTCATTTGAAAGACAGCAAAGCCCCAAATCCTTGACCATGTACATATACCAAGGACACTTTGAATCCAACTTCACAAATTCAAGCTGAAGAAACAGTCAAGTTAAGCTGAGGGATAAACCAGGGTCAGACTTTGTGATAACTCAGAGAAGATCTCAATGTGTATATTTCTTTTAGGAACTTGCTTTTTTACATTAATAATATTTTATCTTTCACAATAAATATTTTTATTTGAAAGTACAGTTATCAAGTGGGCAGAATTACTCTTTTATCTCACTGTTACCTGTGCTTAAAATAAGACTTTGGATCACAAACTCCTAAATACGTCCAACTACTGGCAGAACATTGTAATATCAGGTAAGAAAGAATTACAGTCACTTGAGTGATGAGTCATCCCAAAAGCAGATAAAATATGTTCAAGTGTATGAGAAGAATATTTGGAAATTAACAAACTTTCACTGGGATCATTTATTTTGTATCACTAGCAATGATCTCTTTCTTCTTTATTTCACTCATCACAACACCATTCTTGGGAAAGGCTTATCTAAATATTCTGGCTCAGATACCTTCTTGAGGTTGCAGATAAACCGTCAGCTGGGGGCTAAAACATCTGAAGGTAAGTACCTAGGAGATTTGCTTCCATTATGGTCACACACCTGGCTATTGGCAAGAGGACCCACTTCCCCTCTAGCTATTGGAAGGAAGGTTCAATTCATTGCTACCTGGATCTCTTCTTAGGACTGGGCTTAAGCATACTGTCAAAATGCCAGCCTGTTTTCCCCCAGAAAGACTGATGGAGAGAGAGAGTGCACAGGCAGAGGATGCAATGAAAAGTCACATATCATTACTTCCAACATATTCTGTTAGAAGCGTATCACTAAGTCAACCCTCACTTAAGATGAAAACAATCAGATTCCACAAAAAATAACTCAAAAGTTTTATAGATAAAGGTATAATGGAATCAGGGGTCATGATAAGTGAAGGCAAGAGTTTCCTATAGAAGAAAAATATGAAAAAAGAAAAATGGACAGAGAAGGCACACAATGAGAAACATTGTTATTAATTGGTGGTCATTAATAACAATTAATGATTATTAATTGATAATTATATCAATGTAATTTAGTGTTAATAATTAATCATGTCAATTGGTAGTTATTAACAATTAGTGACTGGTGCTATTCATTGGTGATTTTTTATTTATTTTGGCTTTATTGCATCGTGTGGAATTTTTCATCGTGACACTAGGTCTCTAGTTGTGGCACGTGGGCTTAGTTGCTCTGCAGCATGTGGGATCTTAGTTCTCCAACCAGAGACTAAACCTCCATCCCCTGCATTGCAAGGAAGATGCCTAACTGCTGGGAGAGATCCCCGATTGGTGCTTAATCAACAAACCCAAGAGAAGACATAAAAAATATAGGCAAAAATTAGCTAAGGTCTGTGGCCAAGAGAAATTCAATTGTGCAAACAGTGGAAGGGGCAAATTTAAGGCATGAGCAGATGATCAACATTAAGTCAGGAGCACAGGAAGTAGTGAAATTACAGTACTATATCTGTCAATATCTTTTTTTGGTATATTTATTTTTCCTAGTCTGATACCTAGAGTAAAATGGGTCCTCAGTAGCTGGTTCTTCATTTTTCCTTCCTCTTCTTTATTCTGGATGTCTTTCTATGCCTTTAGAATGGCAAACTGATAATGTATGTGCATCAGCTGAAAGCAGATCTGGTCCAAAAAATTAATGATAATTCTGTCAGTGCTATGTAACAGGTTAGATTAGCCTCATGTACTCTGTCCAGTGAAATCTTCATCTTTCACACATGGATAATGGCTGTGTAGAACTATACATGACACAGTGTGTGACTTTTAAAATAGAGAGATAACCCCCTTCCCTCTCCAACAGATATGGTGACTGGGACACATGAGGCTACCGCCCACATCCACTGATAAAAGGAAGGAGATTGATGCTGGAAATAAGATGGATAAACTAGTGTGGCCAAGGTAGATTGTACCTGACCGCATCTCAGAAGCTCTGGTGCTACAGCTATTTCCATCAACAGATATTTTGGAGGTATTATCTAACTTGGCTGTAATCATCTCTTTCTGTTTAAGTCTCTATTGCAAATTACCTTAAACTTAGCTGTTTAAAGCAACAGACATTTATTGTGATGTGGTTTCAGTGCAGCAGAAATTTGGGAAAGGCTTATCTAAATATTCTGGCTCAGATACCTTCTTGAGGTTGCAGATAAACCGTCAGCTGGGGGCTAAAACATCTGAAGGTAAGTACCTAGGAGATTTGCTTCCATTATGGTCACACACCTGGCTATTGGCAAGAGGACCCACTTCCCCTCTAGCTATTGGAAGGAAGGTTCAATTCAAAAAACATTATTTTAAATTACATTTTAAATATGTTAGATACATTATGTGTGCCATTTATTGCACTTTTTTTTTCTTAATACTTTTCTGGAGCAAACAGTCACTTTTTTCTCAAAAAACCATTGTATAGCTTGTATTTTTTCTGTAATAAGTATGAAGAAGCTTATACTTCCCTTTTTACAGTACTTTTCACAGCAACAGCAATTGACCTATGTTTGGCATTCTGGGTAATGACCATGTTCCAGAGATTGCAATTTTAGTTCACAGGAATATGGGGTGGAAAAGGCAAAAGGTAAAACAGGTATTTTACACTTATTAAAAGCTCCAGAAGATGTCAGATTATATAGAAAGGGAAAGCAAAGAAAACCCAGGAAGTTCTAGAAAGACAGTCACACAGAGGAGGTCTCTGGCAACAAGGGAATACCAACCACCAGAGACAAGAGAGAATTGTCCAAAGCTGTTGGGAGCACTGACGAGAGAAATTGATAAAGGTAGAAGGACAGAGATAAAATTTGCATTTGGATTCTAAATTAAGTGTGTGAATGAAATAGACATTCAAATTCAAACATTTCTCAGGATAAGAGAGTAGAAACCATCAATTCTCTGAAAACATCATGGAAAAGGTGGAGTTTCAGTATTTTCTCAATTAGAGAAAATACTGAAGGTCTTATTAGAAAGAACAGGTTGGAGTCAAGCATGGATGGATATCAAAATTGTCCCACATGACTCGGGGCTGTCTGCAATATTACTGTAAATGAAATGAACTTGGAACGTTGAGCCCTAGAGATGAGTTAGATTTGAAAGAACCACTTCCAAGTTCTCAGACTTACTAATATTGAGACAGTGGTTTTTCTACAAAGAGGTTGCAGTGCCATCATATCCTTCAAAAACTTTAGCAATACTGTATTTGTTGGAACTCCAAATCTGTTCATAGAATCCTGTAAGGTAAAGGCAGCTCATCCTGTATGTACAGTTAAGTCATTAAAGAAATAGAGAATCAGGTTTATTACTATATTTTTCCTCTATCTCAGATATTATGTATTCATCATAAGATGCACTATTATTTTATGTAGTAGCAATGCTGGCAACTAAATTTTATTGTTATCTTCTTTTTTCCTTAAGAGACAGAAATTTTGTCATCATGTTATTCCTGGTGACTGAAAGAAAATTGATGACTCCAAATTTTGAAAAATAATCTGTTGCTTTCTCTAGTATTTTCTTCCAAGACACTTATATTTTGTAAGTTTTGACACCAACACTGTTTTACTCAATGAAATCCCATGATGCCAGAAGCTAAGCATGTTCTGCTCAAAGTCAGCAAATTGTTTCTGATAATTTAATGCCTTATGAATAGTCCTACATAGCGTATGAAGCAATCACATATGTTCCTTGTTGCTTTGAAACTTCTTGTATTCCTACGGATTTGGCAGTTTCTCCTGCATTTAGTTGCTTTGCTTAATGCATGATATGCAATCCTTTCTCTGTGTGTAAAAGCTTCATGTACTACTCAGAAGCATCTATCTTGCTTAGGTCACATAAAGTACATAAGTGTTTCTCTTGCTGAACAATATGAAATATAAATTCCCTTTCCAATAACAAATATGTCTTCTGTTTGGTCTTCACTTCTGAATTTGCAATAACTTAATTCATGCACAGAGTATAATCTTGAGCACATCTTAAACTGTATAAATTCAACATATGTATGTGCTCAGGCACTCAGTCATGTCTGACTCTCTGTGACCCTATGGGCTATAGCCTGCCAAACTCCTCTGACCATGGAATTTTCCAGGCAAGAATACTGGAGTGCGTTGCCATTCCTTCTCCAGAGGATATTTCCAACCAAGGGAGCAAACGTGCATCTCCTACATCTCCTTCATTGACAAGTGGATTCTTTACCACTGAACCACCTGGGAAGCCCCATATGTAATATGAACAATTAAAAATGTAATTGAGGTGACAGCAATATAAACAGCCATGACCAAGTTAGTGCATGTACATGTAACTATTTCATGACAGCTGTTTACAAACACTGACTGCAGGACAGATACGATTTCCGAGGTGAAATTCAAAATGAGTACATCTTCTAACTAAAGAAGGAAAACTTTTCATAGAAGAATGTGAAATTTTTTATGTTGGACAATTTTGTGATATTATCTACTTTGGGAGCCGTATACTTGAGGTTGAGGGAGAAAAAGTTATTCAACTTGCTTTAAAAATGGATTACATTATAATATCATGACTATTAAAAGTTCAATAAATAAGGAGAGTCAATAAAGCAGCATGGAGAGCCTCCAAAAAGACCTTGGCCTGTGTTCAGATTATGTACATGGTAAAGATGGAATCAAGAGGGAAAAACAATAGACAAATTGATATCAAATAATTTTTAATAGGTAATATTTTTGAAGTACTTATGCAGTAATTTTGAATTATTTAGGATACTTTTCTATGTCTTCCAAGATTCCTAAAATAAGTATTCATTATTTTTATAATGAGGAAGTGGCAAAAAGGGGAGCACCTTGGTCACATAATAAGAAGGCAAAAGCAAAGATTGCAAAATGCAATCTGATAAGCAAAAAATGTTTATCAGATAATATAGCAGCTGGTAAACAATCCACCTGCACTGCAGAAGACCCAGGTTGAGTTCCTGGGTTGGGAAGATCCCCTGGAGAAGGGATAAGCTACGCACTCCAGTATTCTTGGGCTTCCCTAGAGGTTCAGATGGTAAAGAATCCGCCTGCAATGCAGGAGACCTGGGTTTGATCTCTGGATTGGGAATATCCTCTGGAGAAGGGAAAGGCAACCCACTCCAGTATTCTTGCCTGGATAATTCCATGGGCAAAGGAGCCTGGCAGGCTATAGTCCATGGGGTGGCAAAGAGACAGACACAGTGAGTGATTTTCACTTTCGCTTTTCTATGTCTTCCAAGTGTCCTGCAATAAGTATTCATTATTTTCATAATGAGGAAGTGAGGAAAAGGGAATCACCTGGGTCACATAGAAGGCAAAAGCTATGCACTCTTATCAGATAATGCAATAGGTAAAAGGCATGTAATACAGATATTATAATAATGTGATTTACAAGATTTACAAATGATTCCTATGCTTGAAAGAATGAAAATATTTTTACTCTTGTTTGGATTGTGAAGTGTAAAAGACTATTTCTTTGGTAAGAAGAAAATTAACTTAAATATATAATTTGATGAGTTTGCATAATTGATATGTACTTTTGGACTTTAAGGGCTTCCCTAGTAGCTCAGACGATGAAAAATCCTCCTGCAATGCAGGAGACCCAGGTTCCATCTGTGGTTCGGGAAGATCCCCTGGAGAAGCGAATGGCTGCCCACTCCAATATTCCTGCCTGGAGAATTCCAAGGACAGAGGAGTACAGGGGTCAAAAAGATTTGGACACGCCCGAGAGACCAACAGTTTGACTTTCATTTTGAACTTTAATGACATTAGTTCATACTGTAAGGTCTTGAAATGACAGTTAGCCGCATATCATATGCTAATCAAAGACTCTCTCATTAACCAAGGTTTACAGAAGCACTGAAACAGAAAAAAAGAAAATGCATTGTCCATCAAAGGAGTTTAGATACTTGCTTTCAATTCACACAGATAGTCTGATGCATAATTGCAGATAATTTTAAAAGAAACCCAATTTTTCTAGCACCAGAATTGGGAAGACACCAACTGGGATGCACAGAACTGGAATGCTCATCACCAAGTACAGACAAGTTTTCTCTGAGATGGATTAGAAAATAAACTTGTCATCTTAAGGGGATGGCTTTTCCACCCGTTCCTCCAAGGTTCTTCAACTCTGATTACCATCTCTGGAATGAAGGAAAGATTCAGCCAACATACTCATTAAATTGGAAGATATTTTGAACAACCTGCCACTTTTGTCAGCTTGCTGGGAGAGACAAAATTTCTCTCCCTTTTTACTAGATCCCTGACACACAGAGAGAATTCAAAACGTCTCCCCAGAGGCTGGAGGTTGAACACTTAGGTGGATTTTTGCTACTACCTGACTGAAAAACAGTTTTTTTCCTAAGTGGGTGGAAAGCTGAACAAGCAATTCGTCTTACTTTGATGATAGATTTATCAATAGTCATATAGCGGTTATGTAAGTTTTCTCCCTCAATTGTGTTATTAAATGACAAATACTGGGGAGGAAAAAAAAATCACTTTTAGAAAATATAAAAACTTTAAAACTGTTTCAAAGTACAGGAAAATTGAGTGGTTATTTACCTATGCTTCATGCTGCAAGATTAAGTACACTTCTTTTATCCAAGCTACACAATGTTAAGTGATATCTGTCTGGTTTAATGTGTTTAAGTGTCTAAAGAGTCCCCCAAATATATCTCATTTGAAATCACTATCTGGGTGGCAGGAACAATGGCATCAATTACAGAAATGGTACTGACAACAAAAACATTCAATTCACCAACAAAGGTCAGCAGTAAATCTCTTTAAAATATGTATAGCTCATAAAAGTAATGGGTTTGCAACTGTGATTGAAACAGATGTTCATAAAATCAGCATATAAACATGAAACACTGTAAAATAAATGAAAATGAGATTAATTGAGCAAGTTAATTCTAAAGCTGAATGGGGGAGAAAATTAACAGTAAGACATACTCCTCGAAGTAAGAAGAGTTGCATGGCAATCAAAGAGAAGAATATTATAGTAAGTTAACAAACTGGAGAGCCAATGAAAGGTTTTGCATGAGGAGTAATTTGAATATAGCACAGAGATTTGCTTTATACTGTTTTATTATAGCAAATTACTTTGTATTCTCTGATTTTATCAATATATGAAGCATTACAAGATAGAGATATTTGGCCAGTTTCTTTCCTTCATCAGTTGGCGGTGCGTTTCATCTCAACTAACTGAATTTCAGTTTTGCTAAGACACTCGCAAAAAAGAAGAAAGATATTGGAACTGTTGACGATGATTATTTTCAAATGCCAAGTTTGCAGGGTGGTGGGGGCAGGGGTGGGGTGGTACAAAGGTAGCAGTAGAACCAAACCCAGAATTATCTAGAACATCTAGGGACTATTTAAGAATTTCTTTCCCAAGCAGGTGTGAGCAATTATCCAAGCTTCATAAACAGTGTCTATAGTCCAGCTTTCTCTGTTTGCATTTTCTTTCTACAAATCAAGGGATGCTGCAGAAGGGTCATTTCTGGGGCAGAAAGGCTGAGCATGCTACTTTACATATCCACACACAAAGCAAGACTCTGGACCTGCAGACATTTCCCATTATGCTTCTGGGTGTGAAGTAAATCTTGAAGGACTTCTTAAGTGTGTTCTCACCCCTGGTAAGCAGCAGACGGAATTTGGGTGGCCTGGCTGTGTCTGGGCCTCCTGCTGTTGGCTGCAATCTTTCTTGTAGACACTGATGAAGGGCATGAGGTCAACAGTGGCTTTAAATCTTCATAAAATAAAGACAAGTGTGACTGAAGTTTGGTTTGGCCTGCTCAAGTAACAGAAAGGAGGCCAGAAATGTTTTGTACAACATTTTTTTGTACAAACTTTCTGTCCTCACAAAGCAGACAAAGAATTTAACACTGGACTGGGACAAAAGGACTTGGCCCCAAAGGGAAGTTTCTGAAAATTATTCTCAATGAAAAATTGATTTATACTCAAATAATCCTTTCAGTGCTCACTGTAAGAATGACTTCTTCAAAGACTGCAAAGCTAGCTCCTGCCGTGACAGTAGTTTTATTTGGGGTCTTTCTTTATGACTTTTGACATAATTCACCATATAGCTCGACTTCACTAAAGAGATTGGCATACATATAATTCTTCATACAATTAAGATATTCCTCCTTAAACAAAAGCCAGGTCTAAAGCATCTAGTAATTAACTATGTTGGACTTCCTCTTGAGTTCTTCTGTGTTTTACTGACTCGTTTCTTCATGCATATTTTGACCATAAATTTGATCTCATTGAAACTGAACAAAATTAACAAACTGATCATAATTCACTGTAACAATTTAAGTTGATATAACTAGTTGGTGTCAGTCGACAGCCTGTATTGACCTACTACTAGCATGTTTTAGTTACTCAGTTATGTCTGATTTTTTGCAATCCCGCCAGGCTCTGGGTCCATGGAATTTTCCAGGCAAGAATCTAGAGTGAGTAGGCATTCCCTTATAGCCCTATGATAAATAATGTTGGGGTGGCTTGCTGGAAAAAAAAAAAAAAAGGAAGAAAGACTACTGCATTAATCTTACCTTCAAGAAAGTGAAGTCGCTCAGTCATGTCCGACTCTCTGCGACCCCATGGACTGTAGCCTATCAGGCTCCTCTGTCCATGGGATTTTCCAGGCAAGAGTACTGGAGTGGATTGCCATTTCCTTCTCCAGGGGATCTTCCCAACCCAGGGATCAAACTCAGGTCTCCCGTATTGCAGGCAGATGCTTTACTGTCTGAGCCACCAGGGAAGTCCTTCAGGAAGTGTACCATCTAACTGGAAGAAAATAAATAAGAAATTATCTGAAAATTGTTTTCTTTTAAACAAAATATGTACTTTTTAACACTAGAAAACATTTTTTCTGTTTTAGAGGCAACACAGTTTCATTATAGCTGTATTATCCACAAATTAGAACACTCAAAAATACAAAGAAGAAAATTTTTAATTATCCTTAATACCATTACTCAGAGAAAGCTTCTATTAATATTTTTAAATAAGCTTTTTATTTTAAAATAGTTTTAGACTACAGAAAAAAATGTGAAGATGATACAGAGTTCTCAAATATCCTATACTCAGTTTCCCTTATTAACATCTTACATTAGTATAGTATGTTTTTATAATTAATGAACTAGTATTCATATATTATTATCAAATAAAGTCCATAATTTATTCAGATTTTTATTTTCATCTTTGCCTACTATTTCCTACAGTAGAGCCTTAAACATATTAATTCTAACAAATATAAATTCCCTATGTGATAATCCTAACACCCATACCGTAACTAAGTTTGGTTCTGATGCCTGTATGTGTATGTGTGTTTAGGGGCTCAGTCATATCTGACTCTCTGTAGCCCTATGAACTGTACCCCACCAGGCTCCTCTGTCCATAGAATTTTCCAGAAAAGAATACTGGAATGGGTTGCCATTTCCTACTCCAGAGGATCTTCCCAACCCAAGGATGAACCCACGTCTCTTGAGTCTCCTCAGGCGGATTCTTTACCATTAGAGCCACCTGGAAAGCTCAGCTTTGCTTTCCCTATTTAGACTGTCTTTTCTTACAATTTGGTAAACCTTGAAATACTTTCTTGAAAGCCAGACATTCTGTATTGAGTAATAGGAACTTAGGTAAATTTATGCTTTCAGATTGTAGCCTGTAGATGCCAGAGTCTTTAAATTCTTCCTATATCCTGTTTTTGTCTCCCCTCTTAACTTTGGGCTTCCCTAAATATTCCTCCTCAGAGAGCATGTGTCTTGCAACTCTTTCAGCTGTAATCCACTGTTATTAATTTGGAACCCAGTTAGTGTCCTGGTAAGGTGGGAGGGGGAGAAGGCAATGGCACCCCACTCTTGCCTAGAGAATCCCATGGATGGAGGAGCCTGGTAGGCTGCAGTCCATGGAGTCGCTAAGAGTCGGACATGACTGAGCGACTTCACTTTCACTTTTCACTTTCATGCATTGGAGAAGGACATGGCAACCCACTCCAGTGTTCTTGCCTGGAAAATCCCAGGGACGGGGGAGCCTGTGGGCTGCCGTTTATGGGGTCGCACAGAGTCAGACACGACTGACGTGACTTAGCAGCAGCAGCAAGGTGGGAGGGAGGGGAAGCATTCTATAATCTTATGACTGAAACTCAGTTTTTTAGTGAACCTCTTTGGTCCATGACCTTCCCAAATGTTTCTGCAGTGGGATGTTTCTGCTTTCTTTCTATTTATTTATTTTTGTCATTGTTAGCCTACCTTAGGTGAATTGGAGTCTAAAAGGAAGACATCTCTTCTCTCAGTTAGAATAAAGCTCTGAGAAAGTTTTTTCTCAGGAATGTAGGCCTGTCTTACAGAGAAACCTGTAAGTGTATTTCACAATGATTACTTACGAAAAAAACATAAATTTGACTCACCTCTGATGTTTCTCTGACATAAATTTCTAGAGGTAGAATTTCTAAATCCAAGAATAATCCTAAATTTCTTAGTTGGGTTGCTGAAATCCATTCATGGGAATTGTACCAGTTAATCCTCTCAGTCTTAGGGGATTACAATAGTGCCCTTTCTGAAGGGATGATGCTAAAGCTGAAACTCCAGCACTTTGGCCACCTCATGCGAAGAGTTGACTCACTGGAAAAGACTTTGATGCTGGGAGGGATTGAGGGCAGGAGAAGAAGGGGACGACAGAGGATGAGATGGCTGGATGGCATCACTGAGTCGATGGATGTGAATCTGAGTGAACTCTGGGAGTTGGTGATGGACAGGGAGGCCTGGCATGCTGCAATTCATGGGGTTGCAAAGAGTCAGACACGACTGAGCGACTGAACTGAACTCAACTTTAATATATATACCATATCATATATATATGCCCATATTCTTGGGAGTGAGGAATCTAAAACTATCTTTTATTTTTCTTAAATTTTTCTTTATTTAAAAAAATAACATTGGCAAGAGTGGCTGCTAATATTTTGATATCACAAATATGGTGCTCATGCATCCCTGGTTAAATTCACCAGGTAGAGACAGTTGGAGTCACTGATGAGGAAAAAGACTTCTGCAAGTCATATAAGCCTCTTCTCTTTGGGTAAATATAGGCAGAATCTTGTCTGTCTTTAGGCTTCAGCAGGATATGGAAATTGGAAATGTTCTCGCTTTTGAAAACGGCTTTAGACGTTTTCTTTGAGCTGAGGCAGCTCCATCTTACTTGCCTTTCTCATCCTTCTCCCCAGTTCCTCCAGATTTCACCTTGATGTCTCGGAGGAGTGATTCCTTTCCCCCAGGAAACTTGGGCTTGTATGTCCTTGTACTTACCTGCGTGCTACATTTTGCCGTTATGATGCTTTTAACCTTGTGCAGTTCTGAAGGACTGTAAAATGTCCCACCTAGAGTTAGCAGACATGGCCCACAAAATGGTGATGGCTTTATTTGAATATTGCTTTGATTGAATCCTCTCAAGTATTAAAATTTTCTAGGCTCTGTATATTGGAGGCTTTATAGTTTAGCAAAGTCCTGGGCAAGAAAGATTGATTTCTGTTTCCAATGGAAGGATTTGGAATTAGAGGCAGATAATGATTTGATGGGACCTCCCTGGTGGGTCAGTGGTAAAGAACCCGCTTGCCAACACAGGAGACTGAGGTTCAATCCCAGGGTCAGGAGGATCCCTTGAAGAAGGAGATGGAAAACCACTGAGGTATTCTTGCCTGGGAAATCCCACGGACAGAGGAGCCTGGAGGGCTTACAAATCCATGGGTTCTCAAAAGATCTGGACACGACTTAGTGACTAAACAACAAAGCCATATCTTCTTTACTCATTCATCTATTGATGAATATTTAGGTGCTTCCCAGTCTCGGATATTGTAAATAGTGTGGCATTGAACACTGGGGTGCATATGTTTTTGGATTATAGTTTTCTCTGGATATATTCCCAAGAGTGGGATGGCACTGTTTTTAGTTTAAGGAAACTCCTTCAGACTGTTCTCCATAAATAAAAACTTTTCACATACCCTCTGACATCAAGTTGCAAAAGTTTTTTTTATAGTCTGTGTATTGTTTCCTAATTGCATTTATGATACATTTTAGATAAACAGAAGTTTTATATTTTATGTAGTCAGAATTATTTTCTGCCTTTCTCTTGTGCTTAGAGACGTCTATATACTGACTAGTGTCAGACTATCACTACCATTTTTTCTAATTGTATAATAGCTCTATTTCTGTTTAATTTTTAATATGTTTGGAACTTATTTTGGTGTAATATGTGATGTAGGGATATAATTTTTCCCAAATTGTTCAACAATTTCTTAAACACTGGTTTAAATATACTTCCTTTCTACCTTAATTTGAAATGGTACCATTTAAATACACTTGATCCTTATATATAAATTTTGTTTTATGGTATACATTTAGCTCTGTGGATTTAGCTATTTGTTCTTTCACAGTACCTACTTTTCTTTAACCATGTAGTGTTTTTTAACTGCTGCAATCCTGTTTCTAAATTTGCCTTGATGTTCTTACCTGTTTATTTTTCTATATTAACTTTAAAATAACGTTACAGTTTTCCAGCCCCCAAGAAAGTAACTTATAATGGGATAACATTCTTAAACTAGAGACAGTTAGGGTTTTATGAAATATTGAATATTTCCATCCAGGAACATGAAATATTCCTTTTATTAGGCTCCTCTTTAATGTGCATCAGAAAAGTTTCTTTGGTTGGCTTCATTGATGGCTCCACATAGTTCTTTTTGGATTTCTTGCTAAGTGGTTTAAATTGGGCTGGCTAAAAGGTTCATTCAGGTTTTTCCATAAGACATTACAGAAAAACAGCAGTGAACTTTTTGTTGTTATTGTTGTTGTTCAGTCACTGAGTCATGTCCAACTCTTTTGTGACCCCATAGACTGTGTAGCCCACCAGACGACTCTGTTCATAGGATTTCCTAGGCAAGAATGCTGGAATGGGTTGCCATTTCCTTCTCCAGGGGATCTTCCTGACCCAGGGATTGAACCCATGTCTCCTGCACTGGCAGGCAAATTCTTTGGCCAACCCAATATTTCCATTGTTTGAAAGCCTAGCATGTAATTTTTATAGGTTCCATAGTCATTTCAAAACTATGTATTCTTGCATTACAAAGTAGAAGATTCAGTTCAGTTCAGTTGCTCAGTTGTGTCCGACTCTTTGCAACCCCATAGATTGCAGCACACCAGGTTTCCCTGTTCATCACCAACCCTAGAGTTTACTCAAACTCATATCCATTGAGTCGGTGATGCCATCCAACCGTCTCATCCTCTGTCGTCCCCTTTTCCTCCTGCCTTCAATCTTTTCCAGCATCAGGGTCTTTTCAAATGAGTCAGTTCTTTGCATCAGGTGGCCAAATGATTGGAGTTTCAGCTTCAACATCAGTCCCTCCAATGAACACTCAGGACTGATCTCCTTTAGGATGGACTGGTTGGATCTCCTTGCAGTCCAAGGGACTCTCAAGAGACTTCTCCAACAACACAGTAGAAGATTAAATATTTATTTATTAGGTCAACCCTTTGAGTTATATTTCTCAAATTCTCTGTAGCTTAGCTATCTTTACCTATATGATATGGTTCCAGAATAACTTTGTAACAATTTCAGGCCTAATACTTACTCATGTGTGTCTCCTAGTTGCTCTAAAAAAACCGATATTGAGTCAGAATAGGTCTTAGTCAGAGATCTAGACCCTGACTGCACATTAGAACCACCTGTGTGGCTTTTTAAAAATATAAATGTCTATTCACCCATCCCACAATGATTTGAAAAGAACTTTTGCAATTGAGGGCCTGGGCTTTAGTATTTTTTATAAGTTCCCCCAAGTGATTCTAATGGAACCAGAGTTGAAAATCAACAACCTAAATAATTATCATACTCATTGTAAAATTTACTAAATAGTCAATAGCTCATCTGTCACATTAAGAAATCAGTAAAATAATATCTAAACACTCAAGAAATTAACATATTAAGTCACCAGAAAAGTAGCCTGTGTATCTGAAAGAAAAGACACTGAACATTGGAGACCTGAGTTCTGATCCTCAGTCTCTAACAGGCTCTACAATTAACTTGAGTAGCTATTTTGTTATTCTGTGTGCCTTATTTTTCTCACTTGAGTGTAAGTCAGATGATCTAATTATCTGTAAGTCTAATTATCTCTAGAAGAAACTTTAAGCTCACCCATTACAAATGTTTCTGTAAGAACAAGTTTAAAAACAAACAAATTAGATGCATCAAATGTATAATGTAAATTTACAAGTAAAATAACTATATCGGGAAAGGATACACAAAACTTTTTTATGGATTCGGTACATGATTTTGAAAGAATGCGTAGACACAACTGCTATGAACTAATCATACATCCTTCAACAAGCTACTTAACTTCTTTGAATTTCTAACTATAAAATAGGAAAAATAGCAGAAACTTTCTTGCAGTAACAGAATCTTCTGTTCTCATCTGGCCTTCCTGTTTCAAATTCTTCTGCTATACTGTTAATTCAATTATTTTTCTAGAATTCAACCTAACAACCATTCTGCTTAAAACACATTCATGCAGATGTACACACACACACACAGATCAGATCCTCCCATCCAGCTCCTCCAGAACCAACTTGGTAGCTAATCCAGCAGTTAGGACCATTCACCAACTGGCTCTTCCACACCCTCCCTGGTTATTTTATCTCTACTCTTTGCCAGTGTCTCATGGGCAGTAGACTCTGTCCCTTCAGTGTACCAAGGAGCATTTTTGTGTCTCCTTGTTAATCTCTTTGGGGAATTCCTTTCCTCTGTTTTTTTTTTTTTAAACCCCTAACAAAGTCCCACTGCTTCAGCTTATTTTTTGTTTTTAACTATGTATTCATTTATTTATTTGGCTGTGCCAGGTCGCAGCCAAGGCATGTGGGATCCTTAGTTGCAGCACATGGGATCTCCAGACATGGCATTCAAACTCCTAGTTGAGCATGTAGGATCTAGTTCCCTGACAAGAGATCAAACCCAGGCCTCCTGCATTGGGAGCAGGGAATCTTAGCCACTGAGTCATTAGGAAAGTCCCTGCCTGAGCTTGTTGATTACTTAATGTCCCTAAAGCATGTCTGGTATAAATAAGAGTAGAAAAATCATAATGTGTTTGGGATGTCTTGGAAGACATCAAAATTTGCCAGTTGTGCCTAGATAAATGATGAGCTCTCATGAGACTTTGAGAAAATCACTAAGCCTAAAGCCCTCCTGGTTGATGTGATCACTATCCAATAGGCTTGGCATTTATTGTCACAGCCAAAGACAGCTAGGATTAAGAGAAAAGTAGGTGACAGGAGAAGGAAATGGCAATCCACTCCAGTATTCTTGTCTGAAGAATCACAGGGACAGAGGAGCCTGGTGGGCTGCCGTCTATGGGGTCGCACAGAGTTGGACATGACTGAAGCAACTTAGCATGCATGCATTGGAGAAGGAAATGGCAACCCACTCCAGTATTCTTGCCTGGAGAATCCCAGGGACAGAGGAGCCTGGTGGGCTGCTGTCTGTGGGGTCGCACAGAGTTGGACGTGACTGATGCGACTCAGCAGCAGCAGGTGATAGGAAGAAGAAGGAGGCAGAGAAGAGGAAACACTTCTCTATTAAAATGGAAGAATTGGAGGGTAGGTGTAGAATTGCTGTGTGATCATCTACAAGTCAATCAGTAATTCTTGGTCTTTTCCATTTGTGAAATCAAAGGAGCTGAAATAGAAAATATATGAGATCCAAGTTTTAACATTTGATCACTCTCTTTACAAAGAGCCAAAAATTATAACATGTAATTTACATTTATGTTGTTCAACTTTAACCTACTCTGTGTGTGTCTGTTTAACCCTGGAACCAACGGGGAAGACACGATACTTCACACTTAAGACACTGAAAAAATCTCTCAATTGATCTAAATAGAACAGGTGCCATTTGAATATCTAAACAAGGATAAAGCAATTGTCCTCTCACAGTGAAGAGAGAACCACAGTAAATAGGTATTCCAGATGTTATGTTATCCTGAATCACTTTTCGTCTCTTCGCTATTGCCCAGGAGGACTGAGGTTTGAATTATAATTAGATTCTTTATTATACGGGTATACAGGTGTTTCTTGGTTTACATAGTGTTTGTGTTGCTCTTAAATGTTGTTTGAAAATTACATGTCTATAAATTAAATCATTTCGAATAAACCTGAAGCTCTCACTCTTCAAAGAAACCTGTGATGAACTGCTTTATGGAGTAAGAAAACTTTTGGTAAGATAGATAGGCTCTCCGCCCGACCGCTGCCGCCCCGCCATCATGGACACGAGCCGTGTGCAGCCCATCAAGCTTGCCAGGGTCACCAAGGTGCTGGGCAGGACCGGTTCTCAGGGACAGTGCACGCAGGTGCGCATAGAATTCATGGATGACAGGAGCCGCTCCATCATCCGAAACCTGAAAGGCCCCGTGCCCGAGGGCGACGTGCTCACCCTGTTGGAGTCAGAGCGAGAGACTCAGAGACTGCGCTGAGCTTGTGACTGGGTGCTGGATGTCTGGGTTGACGCCTTGTCCACCAGGATGATCTGCTGTTAATAAAGTGTTTGTATCTTAAAAAATAAATAACTAGATAGATACACATCAAAGTCTGAACACGAGCTTTTTAAAATTTAGAACATTTAGAAATGTATATATAAATACAAATGATATAAATAAAATTGCATATAATTTTTCATGAAAGGCAAAGCAGTTCGAGTGCAAATAGTTATCTATACCATTTGGCATGACCCGCTATGGCTAGTCTAAATTGAAGGTGTTGTAAGTGTAACAGACACAAAATCTTTTGGAAGATTTAATGCCAAAAAAGGTAAAATATCTCATTAACCATTTTTATACTGATCATATCTTGAAATGATACTTTTAATATTGTGGGTTAATTCAATATATCTTTTTATTTTTTAATGTGATTACTGAAATGAAGTGAAGTGAAGTGAAATCGCTCAGTCGTGTCCGACTCTGCAACCCTGTGGACTGTAGCCTACCAGGCTCCTCCCTCCATGGGATTCTCCAGGCAAGAGTACTGCAGTGGGTTGCCATTTCCTTCTCCAGGGGATCTTCCCAACCCAGGGGTCGAAGCTGGGTCTCCTGCATTCCAGTCAGACGTTTTAACCTCTGAGCCACCAGGGAAGTTTAAATTATATGTATGGCTCATATTGCATTTCTACAGACAAGGCTGATTTAAAAGCCTTAAATGCGGAGTCTTACCTGGCATAATGTATGTATGAGACCCCTATCCTTGTATATTTATCACAAGTACAAGAAAATGGAAATTATAGATTCTGAGTGATGTGTTTTCTTATTTTAGTAGAACTTGTTTTTCCTTTTTCAAAGTAAACAGCTAATTTGGAATGGATTCCCGTGATGACATTTCTCCAAAAATCTTCTATGTGAATATGATAAAATATATATATATATATTGTCAGTGATGTTGAAAGCCGTTTTTCATTAAAAGATTTTCTAGATGCTCTCCGCATGAGCTTCATATAGCCTGCTTAGAAGAGAAAGTGCTTGAGGTAGCAGAATGTACAAACACAAATAAAATGCAAATATAGGAAGTACAGAAGTGACTGCAGTTGTCAGGCAACACTTGGCTGCTTCTAAGTCAAAAATACACACTCGTGTATTTAATTAGTGATTGAACACCTAGAAGTCGGAGTCTTAATCTGGCTTAACGATTGAGTTTCATTTAAAAAAAAAGAAGAAAACTTCCTTGACAAGTTTGTTTTGAGCCTTTTGCTTAAAGAAAGTCAGGCAGATATTATTGTCTCTTTGTGTAAAACTTTTGAAGTGGGACATGTAATAATATTCTAAAATTTTTAAATCCCTGAGACTTTTTTTCCCACAAGATTTTGGATCTGCAACTAATTAAAAATGAGACTTGCCTACGGAGAGTCAAGTTCACAATAAAACCGTCCCAATGGCTAAGACCTTTCACATTTTGGGAGACATAACTTTGTTTTTCTCTTTCCCTGTTGTTTCCCTTAATGACTGGTAATAAAACAGAAGGAAATACATTTTAGCCCTAAGACACATCTGGAAATGATATTTCAAATAATCCTCCCCTAGGTCCTCCAGAATGGAGTTTAAACACCCCAGTGACCCACTTCCCTTACCTCTGGAAATTCTGTAGATGAAATCAGAAGAATATTGACATTGCAATTTCCCTGGAGCTTAGGGAAAATAAATATGCATTTCTCTCCTTTAAAGCTCAGCAGTAGGACTTCCCTGGTGGTACAGTGGATAGGAATCTGCCTGCCGATACAGGGGACATGGGTTCAGACCCCCAGTCTAGGACGATTCCACAGGCCAAGGGACAACTAAGCCTTTGTACCACAACTGCTGAGCCTGAGTGCTGCAACTACTGGAGCCTTTGCATCTAGGGCCTGTGCTCCATAGCAAGAGAAGCCAAAGCAATAAGAAGCCCGTGCACTGCAATGAAGAGTAGCCCCCACTTGCTGTAACGAGAGAAAGCCCTGTGTGCAGCAATGAAAACACAGGGCAACCAAAACAGCAAAAAACAAAAGAACTCCTCAGCACTAGTTATACCCTTGTTCATGCCAAGAGGTAGAAGCAACAGAAGTATCCATTAGTGAACATCCACGGATGAATGGATAAACAGGATGTGGTATATACATATAATAAATATTATTCAGTCTTAAAAACAAAGGAAATCCTACAGTATGTGCCAACATGGATGAATCTTGAGAACATTACATGAAGGGAAATTAGCCTGTCACAAAAAAGACAGATAAGGTATGATTCTGCTTATATAAGTTGTCAAGAGTAGTCAAATTCATAGAGACAGAAAGAAGGGAGAATTATTGTTTAATGGATATAAGGTTTCAGTTTGCACGATAAGAAAGTCCTGGAGATAGGTTTTACAATGTGCATACACTGAACACTGTTAAACTGTACAGTTAGAAATAATTAAGGTGGTCCATCTTATGTTTAAATTTATGTTTATTTATTTACATAAAGTGCAGTCGCTCAGTCATAACCGACTGCGACCCCACGGACTGTAGCCTACCAGCCTCCTCCATCCATGGAATTTTCCAGGCAAGAGTACTGGACTGGGTTGCCATTTCCTTCTCCAGGGGATCTTCCTGACCCAGGGATCGAACTTGAGTCTTTCGCATTTCAAACAGACGTTCGCATTTCAAACAGACGCTTTCCCGTCTGAGCCAGCAGGGCAGCCCTTATTTATTTATATTACAGTCTAAAATGATTTTTAAAACTCAACAGTAATGTCTTCTTTAATTCAACTATTTGGTTGAGTCAATGATATTTGTGCTCCTCAGAAGTCGTCAGAAATCCACTTTGGCAGGAAAGTTCATTGGGTATTAGGTGTTGGAACCCAAAGGCCTCAGAGACAGCTAACCCGCCCCCTTCGTTATACATGCAGGGAAAGTGTCAGTCATTTCTGACTCTTTAAGACCTTCTGAACTGTGGCCCGCCAGGCTCTTCCACTTCCATGGGATTTCCCAGGCCAAGAATACTGGACTGGGTTGCCTCTTCCTTCTCTGGGGCATCTTTACAACCCCAGATGGAACCTGGCTCTCCTGCATTACAGGCAGACTCTTTACCATCTGAGCCACCAGGCATCTGGTATTTATACATGCAGGGAAGAGGAGTAAAACAGCTTTGACCTAAAACACAAAGTTATTGGCAGTTCAGCCAGAACAAAAATTAAGTCTTTCACGTCACAATGCTCCATTTTCTTACACATATGTGATCCAGCAAACTTTCCTGAAAAACATGTTATTACGAATTTTTTAAGAAATGAAAAGCCTGCTTAGGTTTTAATCACTGCCAGCATCTTGTTTTCATCAATTGCTTGCTTGCCCCCAAGTTCTTTAGCAAATGTGAACAAAGTAAAATACAGAAATGGTGAGGTATCATCAACATAACACTTCCCTGCATGTTTAATCTTCAGCACTGCAGTTTTCATGGTTTTGATCTTTGACACTAATGCCAATTGCTGCTGAGTCATTTGTTTAGAGAGCATCAAAAATGTAAGTTTCCTGTGGTGAGGCCCATATGATGAGCATATTTAGAAGGTCAAAATTTTAGACTTGTGATTAACTACAATTATTTAAACTAAATACCTACCTAAAGATATTGAGACAAAATATAAAGAAAAAGATAAAGAGAAGGAGCTTACATTAGTAGAGCTTCACCTTCTATTTAAAAAACCTTAGATTATGCATTCATATGCCAAAGTGTCTAATATCTCATTACTACATTCCTCATCTAGCCCTTCAGAAAGCCGTCAACTACAAACACTTTTTTAAAAATTAAAGATTAAAAAAAATTTTTTTTCCCTTGTTGAAAGCAAAAACAATTCCTAAAGTTCACAGCCAGTGCCGTCCATAACACCCACATTCTTTCTCTAATCCAGACAAGTTGTGATTTCTGAAAACGTGTTTAACATGGCTTTTGCTTTTAATGTGGTCAGTTTCTTAACCACAATATCTCGATAATAGTGTTATTATTTTTGCTCACAGGTATTTTCACTACAACTCTTTAGAACCATAGCTCCCCATCTCTTAACCGAAGTGACCCGATCGTGCTACAGCCAACTCAAGGGATATTTTTAGTTGTAAAGGGAACATAACAATACTTGGTCACAGAAAATTTGGACACCATGCAAACTACTAGCTCTGGGGAGCTGATAGTTTCAGCAGAGATCACACTAAATTTCTTTGATCATGTCACATCCCTGTGTAGCTGAGTATTAAGCAGTTGCTGTGTTATAAAACAAGTATTGTGTGAATATGTGGACGAAGATATGAGGATGACAGAGTCTAGTTTGAGTCCAAGTTTGAGAAGCAGGACAGTGAACAACAGATACACTCAACCTATTAGTAAGTAACTTTGGTTACCTAAGAATAAAATAAAAAATAGTATGCTATCTTTCAAAATATGTGTATTACTTTTTTTCAGATGATTACTAAGTTGTTAGGACATAAATGCACATTGAGTTTTTTGAACCTAAGTATTTAATAAACAACCGTAGAGTTTCAGGGGCATTTTTTGGCCCAGTGACACCATGACAAAAATTACTGAGACTCTAGAGTTACTGTGACAATATACAGTGACCCTAGAGTCGCAGTAATTTTTTTCATGGTGTCCCTATATATTGTCACCCTGCTTATTTAACTTATATGCAGAGTACATCATGAGAAACGCTGGGCTGGAAGAAACACAAGCTGGAATCAAGATTGCTGGGAGAAATATCAGTAACCTCAGATATGCAGATGACACCACCCTTATGCCAGAAAGTGAGGAGGAACTAAAAAGCCTCTTGATGAAAGTGAAAGAGGAGAGTGAAAAGTTGGCTTAAAGCTCAACATTCAGAAAACAAAGATCATGGCATCTGACCCCATCACTTCATGGCAAATAGATGGGGAAACAGTGGAAACTGTGTCAGATTTTATTTTGGGGGGCTCCAAAATCACTGCAGATGGTGACTGCAGCCATGAAATTAAAAGACGCTTATTCCTTGGAAGGAAAGTTATGACCAACCTAGATAGCATATTGAAAAGCAGAGACATTACTTTGCCAACAAAGGTCCGTCTAGTCAAGGCTATGGTTTTTCCTGTGGTCATGTATGGATGTGAGAGTTGGACTGTGAAGAAGGTTGAGTGCCGAAGAATTGATGCTTTTAAACTGTGGTGTTGGAGAAGACTCTTGAGAGTCCCTTGGATGCAAGGAGAACCAACCAGTCCATTCTGAAGATCAGCCCTGGGGTTTCTTTGGAAGGAATGATGCTAAAGCTGAAACTCCAGTACTTTGGCCACCTGATGCGAAGAGCTGACTCATTGGAAAAGACTCTGATGCTGGGAGGGATCGAGGGCAGGAGGAGAAGGGGACAACAGAGGATGAGATGGCTGGATGGCATCACTAACTCGATGGATATGAGTTTGAGTGAACTCCACAAGTTGATGATGGACAGGGAGGCCTGGCATGCTGCGATTCATGGGGTCGCAAAGAGTCAGACACAACTGAGCAACTGAACTGAACTGAACTGAGGGTCACTGTGAACTGACAATGCTGGGGAACTTCTGCTCTAGAAGGTCCTAGAATTGATCTTGTGCTGATTTGAAGTGGTTTGAGTCCCCACAAAGAACATCTTTGAAAAGCCTGTTTGTTTTGTACAAGGTTATTGATGCCCCAGCACACCTTCTTGCGATGACAGAGAGGAATCCTATTACCAAAAATGTTGGACAACGGCAGAAAATGAGAAGCTACTCAGAAATACCACTGCTAAGTGACTGAATGCGGCTTCCAACTGGAAACTTAAATACAGTCTTTGTTTAAATGATGACCCTAAAGCATATTGAAGAGTCAGCCATCAGCGGCTCTGCTTCTTGGAATCACATACTTAAAAACACATTTTATTTTAAAGTAAACAAAGTGCAGCAGCCCTAAACAAATTTGCTTTTAGCCTTGACATTTCTGACCCTGCCAAAATGCAACAGCTAAAGAACATCAGTGGGGCACCTGCAACTATCATCTTTTACTGAGATGCATTTCCAGTTAGCTGCCTCTAAGTAAGAATTTTCATTACCTTGCACATTTTCCTGGAGATCTGGTTTTGAGGATTCCAAGTGTGATTACAATGCCGTGTAGAAATTGATGGAAAAAAGTCAGGTACGGATTTTCACTTGTCACTATCAAAGATAAAACAGTTGATTTTGGACTTTCTACTATTAAATTATTAAGACTTTCTTGATTTTTAAGAGAGATTCAAATGCTTAAAATGCCCCTAAGTTGTTTTAAAAGTCCTGTTACAATCACAGTTCTGTAGCCTGTGGTTGCAGTAAATCGGCTGCCAGCAGTGATCTTTTTTCACCATGTTCAGGTTTTGCCTTTCTTTCCACTTATGTCTTTTTCCAGAAGCCACCTCAACTAACTATATTTGGAAAAAAGGGGAGAAATCTGTTCCAGTAAAAAATTACGGTGATGCTTATTTGGATTTCCTTGAAGCAAATTTGTCAACAGCATTGATTTTTCATCATTCAACATGTTTCTCCATGTTCAGCAAGAGCAGCTAATCCTGCCAAATGGGGCAACTTTTAGAAACTTGTCTTAATTATGTTCATCCATAATTTCCTACTGACCAGCAGACATAAAGGAATGTATCCTAGATGCTTTTTTGTCTGTATCTAGTCTTCATTCATTTTACCCTAAGAGATTTTCCTTGTTAAAAGCCATGTGGCTGGGACAGATGGCCTTCATGTGTTATCTCATCTTTATCAGCATTGAGGACATTTCTGTTGGGGTGACTTGACAGTAGCAGAATCTCCAGGAGTACTATCCTACAGCCATCTGGCATTGATTTTTCAGCCACAACCCCAGAGGTTTCATGAGTTTCTCAGCATGAAGGAAATAATATGTCTCTGGCCACTGCAACTGCTTAAGTGAGTGACCAGAACTTTCTTTGCCTATTTGTGTAAGGCAGAGATAATCTTGAAAAAGATGCTGTCTCCTTAAGATTCAACTAGGACTTTGTTTTATGTTTATAGGATAACATCCAAAAGCAAACGACCTGAGTATAGTTCTAACCCTTGAACTTAGTAGCAACAAAAGTCTGACTGAACCACAGATATCCATGGACATAGTTTCCTTGTGTGTCAGATGGGAATGATTTTATTACCCAAGTCACAAAACCATTAGGAAACTAAATTTGAAAGTATGTGTTGTAATAATTACCAAGGGGGAAACCAGTATTTTGAACTCAACCAGGTGGACAATCTATTCAATTTTGATATTTGTATTGTGTTTTTCTCTATTTGTGTTTTACTTTAAGTATAACTAGTATAATTGATATTCAAGAGAATTATTGTAGTGGAAAAGTGCCTCTTTTGAAGAGATTCTTGTTTTACCACTTAATAAAACGAAGTACCCATTTCCAGTACCCATTTCCTTAAAAAAAAAAAAAAAGGCACTTGTTTAGCGCTTCTAACAGCTAACATAAAACTGGTGTTTAGATTATTTAAAAAACTTCATCCTTTTTACAAAGCTTTTAGTAATGACGGTGTTATAACATCATAATCTTCGTTCCTCTTAAATCCTTGAAATTTTGACTTTTGGAAAAATCCTGATTTCATTTTTTAATTTTATCTTCTTTCAAAAGCTGAGGGCTTCCCCACCCCCACCATCTTTTTAGTTTTTTTCTTGGTTTTTCTTAACTTGGTTTCATGAGTAAAATATTCTGAAATTTTCTCACTTAATGGAAATTAGTGAACAAATGCAAAGAGAGAGGTATTCTGAGTGCTCAGATGCCACATTCCATTTGCCTTCACATTACACATCAACCTTGGGTTTCCCTTGGCTCCAACGGTAAATAATCTACCTGCAATGCAGGAGAACCAGGTTCGATCCCTGGATAGAGGAAGTCCATGGACAGAAGGACCTGGCTGGCTATCTATATTACGTGTGACTAACACTTTCACATTTTCTCACTATACAACAGCCAGGGACAGCACAGTTGCTTAAATAATTACAGTAGAAAATGTACAATCCTTTTTCTTTTTTTTAAGTTGACTTAAGATTGACTCAGTCTGAAGCTTGCTTTGGATGCTATAGCTGACCATTCTGTCCCTGTCAGGGTCTTGCAAAAAGGGGTTTTTCCAGCTTGTCAATGAATGCAGATCACTTTCTTTACACTTTTTCCCGTTATTGCTGATACTTGCCTGGCAAATGCAAAGATATTGCTAAGCACTGATTTTTCCTACCATTGCATGACGTGCTTCTGAACTCTTGACATAGCTTGGGGCTACCTTACTTTTTGATCTACTTTTGGGAAATGGTTCCTCCTTTATCCCCAATCTGTTGCAGTTGTTTTATGTTGCTTTTTAATCATACAGATTTTCATGGTAACACCTTTATTGACCAAACACTAAACAATTATTTATGATAACTACCTGACTTGAGATACTGTTCAGGTAACCAACTCGTTCCAGATTGCTTGGTACTGTCTTGGTTTTAGCACTGAAAGATCAGCATCTCAAGAAACTCCTTAGTCTCAGGGAAACCAAAATAGCTGGTCCTCCTACCAGTACTGAACAGTGGGATGAATTTGGCCTAAATTTAGATTTTCTTAACTTTCTCTGCTTTCATTTCCACACCAAGCTATTTTTTATCACTACGAGCTCTGTATACAAACAAGTTCAACTTGTTTAATAGTGATTTAGAGTCAGAGAAATCTTTGCACATTTGTCCTTCGTTTATAAAACACTCTCCTTTTCCTAATTCCCAGCATCATTTTTTATCTGTTTTCACCTGTAAGCTTTGAAGGATGCAACAGCTGATTCTGTCATGGTCTTGCAAGCCAACTGGGACAAGTTGGTTACCCGAGCAGTATCTCAAGTCATGTAGGCATCTTAAATAATTGCTTAGTGTTTGATTGGTAGAAGTTTATCATGCAAGTCCATATGATTGAAAAGCAATCAACAGCAAATATGAGCACTTGAACTCTATTTTTATATAATAATTGGTTGGTTTTAACCTAAGTGGTTAGTTCAGTTATAGAAAAAAAATAACAAATCATGTAATTTAAAATAGGAACTCTGGATTCATCTCATAGTAGAACTATGAGTGACTTTATTTTCTTATTTTCTAAATCACACTATTGCATGTATTACCTTTCCCAACAAAATCTTTTAAAAATAACTTTTAAAATAGGTTTTTAAATAATTTCAATTAAACAAAATTTATGATATTCACCAAAATCTCCCCCTAAGACCTTACCATTTCTAGTCAGGACTGTCTGCGGGAACAAACATGGAAATTACCTAGATCTTCTGTCCGCAAAGACATCATGCCAAAAGAAGAATACATTGATCAGGGTCCAAGAAACTGACACTTGTAAAGCAGGTCAGTCCTGTAATAAGCTGACAAGGCTGGCTGATGAATGAATGGAATTCTAGAACAAGTTGCCAGAGGCAAAATGGAATTTGGAAGGGGGATAGGGGACATTTGAAAAATGTCTTAGAATATTTTTTTATTGAACCGGGGAAACTTTCATCCATTCATTTACTCATTCATTCATTTGAAAATATTTACTGAATATCTTTTATGTGCCAATGTTTACATTAATGAATCAAAGGTATTAAAAAACCATGACCCCTATAGAACTTATATCCTTTAGTGACAATAGATAGCAAATATTGTAAGTACACAAAGGTTTGTCTAATCAAGGCTATGGTTTTTCCAGTAGTCATGCATGGATGTGAGAGTTGGACTATAAAGAAAGCTGAGTACAGAAGAATTGACGCTTTTGAAGTGTGGCGTTGAAGAAGACTCCCTTGGACTGCAAGGAGATCCTACCAGTCCATCCTAAAGGAGGTCAGTCCTGGGTTTTCATTGGAAGGACTGATGCAGAAGCTGAAACTCCAATACTTTGACCACCTGATGCAAAGAGTTGACTTATTTGAAAAGACCCTGATGCTGGGAAAGATTGAAGGTGGAGGAGAAGGGGATGACAGAGGATGAGATGGTTGGATGGCATCACCGACTCCATGGACATGAATTTGAATAAATTCCAGGAGTTGGTGATGGACAAGGAGGCCTGGCATGCTGAAGTTCACGGGGTCTCAAGGAGTCGGACACGACTGAGTGACAGAACTGAACTAAGTTCATAATTTTTTTAAAGTGAAAAGTACTATGAGAAAAAATAGAGTAGGCTTAAGGTCATCAGGAATGCAAGGCAGTGTAGATAAAATAAAAATTTTAATATTAAATTGAGAACAGAGAAGGTTGCCACTAGTAAAAGTTCTTAAAAGAAATCAAACTTTACCTAGGGAAACAGTAATGAAGATAATAACTTTGCAAAATCCATTGCAATTCAAAATGCTGTTTGACATCTAACCTTAGACTTGGTAGGACAAAGGGAAAGCAATGGGTTAATGTCAACTGGATCCTGCCTCGTTGGAACCTCTTTTCCTTCAAATGTGTCAGTTTCTATTTGTTTTTACTGCAGATTAGATGAGCAATGCAATTGTAC
Organism: Aepyceros melampus; assembly: GCA_006408695.1. Lineage (NCBI taxonomy): Eukaryota > Metazoa > Chordata > Mammalia > Artiodactyla > Bovidae > Aepyceros > Aepyceros melampus. The sequence continues at coordinate 55,506 of SJXQ01004325.1, forward strand.
TAATAATTTCCAGAATAATTTCACTAGGAAACTACAAAAAGTTTATTTTGTGTAGATAAGCATTATCTAGCAAACATTTTTTGCTGTGATCTGCAGGAGGACAAGGGGACGACGGAGGATGAGACGGCTGGATGGCATCACTGACTTGATGGACATGAGTCTGAGTGAACTCCGGGAGTGGGTGATGGACAGGGAGGCCTGGCGTGCTGCGATGCACGGGGTCGCAAAGAGTCGGACACGACTGAGCGACTGGACTGAACTGAACTGAACTGAACAGAACAGTAAGATGTAACCCATCAGGGCTTCTCTATTGGAGTAAACAGGAGACATTTCTGTTTTTATTCTTTTTTTTCTTGACATCAAATGCTACTAAAAAATAGGTTTAGTAATTTAATTGATGATTGACTTTATGCTTTATGTTTATACAGTTGTTTACATATAAATGAATAACAATTGAAAAGATTTTAAACTACATAGGTAAATAAAGCCATTGAGCCAATGATAACAAGAAAGACTTTTGAGGGAAAAAGTTACATTGCCTGTAACTCACCATTCTATAATGTATTTAAATTACACATCCTTTGTTAAAAATTTAGTCTTGGACTGAGTAAAACTCAGTCCTGCAAAAGAGTGCAGGAAGAATATGCATCAATGCAGTGAATGCATGAATGGAAGTAGAGATGAATGTAATCATGACCAGAAACCCTCATGTATTATGAAAACTTAGTCATGCATCCACTGCTCCCTTTTATTAAGAAAACTAAGCCTCCCAGAGGAGAAACATTATATAAATTGTACTGTTTAAAAATTGCTGTGTTTATTATGAGAGCTTAATTATGGTCATCATTTATCCCCCCAAATCAAAGTCTCGTCAAAGAATTCATAGTAATGAATGTTACTCATTAAAAATTAATGAACAAGTGGCTTTTCTAAAGGTATCAAGTCTGTGGACTATCATCATTTTCCTTTCTTGTTTAAAAGAATTAATACTCATGCAAATCAGATCCAAATGACTACAGTTTAGATGGTTACTTAGTACTACAGATTATGGATTTGTTTATTACCATAGAAGCCAATTATATTTGTCATCATAGGCTAGATTATGCTATGATAAACAAACCTTGGAATCTCAGTGGTTTAATAAAGATTTCTTTCTTGCTCAGGCATAATGTGGTGTAAGTCAGAGTACCCCTCACAGCAGCTCTCCTCTCTACAGTGACTCAGTGAGCCATGCGGCTTCCATTCTGTATCTTTATCATTTCAACCTTCTAGATCATCATGGAACAAAAAGAGAGATAGAAGGCTATACATCAGCTCTTAAATGCCTAAACCTTAAGTAACACATATCACTTCTATTCATAATCCAATACCACATGGTTTGGGGTCTATAAATATTTGGGTTTGTTTGTTTGACTGCATCGGGTCTTAGTTGTGGCACATGGGATCTTCACTGTGTCATGCAGAATCCCTCACTGTGAATGCATGGACTCTCTAGTTGTGACACGCAGGCTCAATAGTTGTGGCATAGGCTTAGCTGCACCGTGGCATGTGGGATCTTAGTTCTCTGACCAGGGATCAAGCCTCCATCTCCTACACTGCAAGGCAGATTGTTAACCAATGGAGCACCAGGGAAGTCCCTGCCATGTGGTTTTGACAAGCACATCTGGAACATGTAGGAGAGGCAGGAGAATATTCAGTGAATAATAATGTGCCTGTAACAGCAGTAGCAAAACCAAAAGAAGAGATTGGTGAATTGCATACTACTTAGTAAGTACTTTTTGGATACTTTGCACAACGTTAGGAGGAGGGAGGCAATGGCACCCCACTCCAGTACTCTTGCCTGGAAAATCCATGGGCGGAGGAGCCTGGTAGGCTGCAGTCCATGGGGTCGCTAAGTCGAACAAAACTGAGCAACTTCACTTTCACTTTTCATTTTCATACATTGGAGAAGGAAATGTAAACCCACTCCAGTGTTCTTGCCTGGAGAATCCCAGGGACGGGGGAGCCTGATGGGCTGCCGTCTATGGGGTCACACAGAGTCAGACACAACTGAAGCGACTTAGCAACAGGAGCAGCAGGAGAAGGGAGAGAGTGAAAATTCCAAAATAGCCCCAGATACTTTTGTCTCTTGAAAACAATGAAGTAATGTAAAAATCCATGAGTTAGATATTTAATAGCTTGTGTTCCTGTGCTCAGGCTGCTACTATGATAATTGTTCACAGTCCAAGAGGGGCCAAACCATCTGTTGAAGAAAAGTGGAGAGTTACTTCTTTGAGTATGGGGTTGTATATGGCACAAGCAAAGCCCCACTCTTCTGATGGATGTACTATTCTATTAAGGTCTAAGGAATGCTTTCTTTACCAGATAACAAGGGAGACAACGCTTTGACTGAGAAGGAAAAACTCTTCATTCTGAAGTCTTGCTTGAGAATACACACAATTTAACTTCACTTTCTTCTTTATCCCTAGATTAAAATAGCAAATAAATGAAAAACCGACTTAATTAAATGCATGTTTTAACACCATTTATCTGGTATTGATTGGCTGAGGTCACTTAGAATAAAGTGTGAAATAGTTAATACAAGTGCTGGCCATCTCCTAGAGAAGGTGACCTCAAGGTCATATAATTGTTGCAAGTAATTTATTTAGCTTAAAGTAAATGTGTTCTCAATTAGGTTGGTAGGCATTATAATAACACAAGTGGGATTTTTATTTGATTCTGTCTTCGTTGTGAAGGTCTAGTTATTGGATTTGTGTGTCTATATTTAGTCCTCTAATACATGATCCTTCCCAGTAAAAATGAGGAAGCTTACTCACGCTAACAGGGAAGGATCTTAAGGTTGAAGGTATTGGCCTGATCACGCCAGAGCCAGGGAGGAGTTCACACACAGCACAGATGCCAGAAGAAAATGTTATCTGGAGGTTGGCTCTGCTTGTGGGAACTATCTCTCCTCCCCAAATACAGATCCATAAGCACCTTAAACTAGCCCCATAAATTGGTGCTTAATATGACAATAGGGATTGCCCAGGTGGCACTACTGGTAAGGACCTCACCTGCCAGTGTGGGAGACGTAAGAGATCTGGGTTCAATCCCTGGATTGGAAAGATCCCCTACAGGAGGACATGGCAATCCACTCCAGTATTCTTGCCTGGAGAATCCCATGGACAGAGGAGCCTGGCGGGCTATAGTCCATAGGGTCACAAAGAGTCAGACATGACTGAAGCAACTTAGCACGCATGCACGCATGAAAATAAACCACCACTGGGGCACTTCAGCATTTATTGCAAGATTTATTTTGCTGGAATTCATATTTTACACACACACTTCTCTCCTTGTAATCTTCGGGTCCTCTAAGGTGGAAAAATTGTTACCCCTGGTCATCCACTTCCAGATTTGAACTTATGATTTCCTTAGTGTAGATAGGGAAGCTGAAGACAGGGGAACCATTCCTTGGGCAGATGTGATAAAGAAATTTTAAAAGTCAACGTTCAGGCTGTATAATTGGCTCCAGCATCATCCACCTCATTAGAACTGATTCAAATGTATTCTTTTTAATAGCTGAGTAATACTCCATTGTGTATATGTACCACAGCTTTCTTATCCATTCATCTGCTGATGGACATCTAGGTTGCTTCCATGTCCTGGCTATTATAAACAGTGCCGCAGTGAACATTGGGGTACACGTGTCTCTTTCAATTCTGGTTTCCTTGGTGTGTATGCCCAGCAGTGGGATCGCTGGATCATAAGGCAGTTCTATTTGCAATTTTTTAAGGAATCTCCACACTGTTCTCCA
>SJXQ01004325.1:59411-150063 GCA_006408695.1 Aepyceros melampus
GGATGCAGGATGCTTGGGACTGATGCACGGGGATAATCCAGAGAGATGGTGTGGGGCGGGAGGGGGGAGGTGGGGGTCTGGATTGGGAGTTCATGTACACTTGTGGCTGATCCATGTCGATGTGTAGCAAAACGAATACAGTATTGTAAAGCAAAACAAACTAAAAAAATAAAAATTAATTAAAAAGAAATAAAATAAAAGTCAACGTTCAGCTGACTGACTCTTTAACAACCCTGCTCACCCAGACCTCCTCTGTGAACTTTTCAATCTCTGCAGGGATGCCAAATGCACAATGAGTAATTCTGTATGAACAAGTACAATAATTATTACTATCACGTTCCCTTATCTACAAGCTGTCAGAGATGAGGGAGTTGGTCCATTACAGGGTCCAGCAGAGTCGAGTCTGAAGCAGAGGACTCAGCCAGCAGATGTCTCTGTTAGACTCAAGACAGTGAAGTCTCTACATCCCCTTGGGAGAGCACCAGATCTCTCAGGACAAATGTAGCCAAAATGCATGTTTCCATCCAAAAATTAGGAAGTCTGGCACTGGTCATACTTGTGTTCCAGTTTAGATTGTCAACTGTGCAACATACTTCCTGTTGAAATCCCCTGGTGAGGTGGAAGGGCTCACTTGTTCTCCTGGTGGAGACAGGCTGAGTCGTCCCCCGTCACAGCCCCTGCATAAAATACAACCCACGTGCAACCTTCCTTCTCCAGAACTGAAACTAACCCTCGCCACACTGTCTGCTCAGAGACCATCAGCTTTTCTCTGTGGGCTTTCACCAGCACAAATTTATGGTCCTTGGGAATAACAGAGGAATAACAGAGGCACTGTTTGGTTTTTTTTTTTTTTGGGGGGGTCAATCCCATGAGATTCAAGCAAGTGATCAAACCTGTGAAATTGTTCAAGATGAAAAGTCAACCAAGTGAGAAGGAAGAAGTGTAAATGTTTCTCCAAAGCAGAGTTGTGAGTGCTTAGTCACAAGGACACAAAGTTGTGTCCAGCTCCTTGCGACCCCATGGACTGTAGCCTGCCAGGCTCCTCCATCCATGGGATTATCAGGCAAGAACAGTAGAATGGGTTGCCATTTCCGCTTGCTACAACTTACTTTTGTCTGATGTACATCAGTGGCTTTGCAGCTCAGAAAAGCTATCTCTTTATCTCCCAGCACATTAGAGGTGGATATGAAGACTTTATATTGAAAAGTTCCATAACTGAGTCTCAGTAACTGTGATGCCTCTCTCTAGCCTTAAGAAACACTGTCCAGTGGTAAGAAAATTGGACTGAGCATTAGGAGAATAGTGTTTAATTCCAACTCTTTTCATTGTCTGTGTGATGGCGAGTTACTTGACTTTTCTAATCCTGCTTTATTCTGTGTGGCATAGGAATATTAACCAGAACAAAGGAAGACAAAGTTTCTAGAAGAAATTGAACAATTCTTACTTCTCAGGACTGTCCTCAGGCATAGATAAGATAATGTATACAATACTCTTTTTTTGGACTAAGAATGATGAAGTACATTATTATCTTTTTATTTACTTATTTATTGGCTGCATTGGGTCTTCGTTGCTATCCATGGGCTTTCTCTAGTTTCGGTGAGAGGGAGCTACTCTCTAGTTGCGGTGCAAGGGCTTCTCATTGCCGTGTCCTCTCTTGTTGCAGAGCACAGGCTCAGTAGCTGCAGCTGCCCCCATGCTGCTCTAGAGCGTGGGCTCAGTAGTTGTGGTACAGGAGCTTAGTTGCCCTGTGGCATGTGGAATCTTCCTGAACCAGGGATCAAACCCACATTCCCTGCACTGAAAGGTGGATTCCTAACCACTAGACCACCAGGAAAGTCCTATAATACTCTTGAATCATATTCAATTACTGTTTATTCCTTCTCTTCTTCTCATTGTTCTCATTGATTTGATCAACCGGAGGTTATGAATGCTTTTTTAAAAATTGATAAGGGATTAAGTAGCTAAAATGAAGTTTGGGATTATTAGAACATATCAGAGGTCTTAATTCACTGTGTTCTATTCTTTTGAATGGCTCTTCCCTGGTGGCTTAGTGGTACAGAATCCACCTGCAATGCCAGAGATGCAAGTTCCATGCCTGGGATCCCGGGGTCAGGAAGATTCTCGGAGGAGGAAATGGCAACCCACTCCAGTATTCTTACCTGGGAAATCCCATGGACAGGGGAGCCTGGTAGCCTACAGTCTATGGGGTTACAAAAGAGTTGAACACAACTTAGTGATTAAACAACAACATTCCTTTGAACACAGCACAAGTGTTCAGAGTCAGAAGAACAGCACAGATTATGTGTCAGATTATTCATGTATTCCTTGGTTTGAAAGCTATTGATTACACTGTGTTTTCTCAGTTATCAAACTGTGACAAAAGAAGGTCATTTGAACCAGGCAAATATATTGCTTCAAATATACCAGAAGCAAAGTATGAATAACTTCTCTAACATTCATATATCCATCAGTCAATTATTTCTGTGTTTACTGGGATCCTCTTTTATGCCTGGCCCTCTGCTGATGGAAAGATGACTCCCAGGTCATAACCCTTGCTGTCAGGAACATCACTCTACAGTCTGGGAGGAATATCTCTAAATGAATATCTCCAATGGTAACTGATAAATTGGATACTAAATGGTGTTTAAAGCCTCAAGAGAACTCAAATAAGATTTTGTATGCTTGAAATAGTGATAGGAGTTTGGATCAGAGATAGTCTTTATAAAGGACTAATCTATCAGGTGGGACTCAATTGATAAGAGGAGCAGTAGCTGGACAATAGATGGGGGAGGAGGAGGATGTCTTAGGTCCTAGGAATAATCAGAACAAAGGAAGACAAACCTTGGAGGCAGTTGAAATCTGCCCCCATATTTCCCTGTAACAAAGTGTCCTGAAGTTGCAAGAATATTCACACTAAACACAGATGTACAGAGGAAATGCAGTTTTTATTCCTCTAGAGCTGCTTTGACCTTTGCAGTTAGTGAGTGGAGGGAAATTTAACTGTTTAAAAACCGATCTAATCCAGTATTTTAGCAGCCTTCTTTGGTTTGACTCATGCTTTTTGGGGCAGCTGGCTGGTCCTCCAGGACCCTCCTCTTTTCCCTGATTCTCTCCTTCCCTAGTGTCTGATGCAGAATTCCTTTGCTAGCCACAGAGATCCCTGATTTTTGATCCAGTGTTTCCCTCTCAAAGGGCAAATCAAGCTTCTCAGTCTGATCTGCTCGGATCAGAGATCTTATCCAGATCTCTAAAGGCAGGATAGCCTGGCAGTTTTGACCCTGTCTGTCTGCTGCCTCATTTTCTTCTCTCTCCTTCTCAGATCATCAGACTGCAGAGTGACCTTTGACCCTCTGTTTTCTAAGGTATAATATGCATGAGATGTAGTGGGAGGGAAGCTGATTTGCCCACGAAAGAATATAAATTAAGAAATAAACCAAAAATATTTATTTCAAAACCATGCAAATTCAACAGAGGAGTTTTTATGTGTGTGACTTCAAAGCACTTTTAGAAGTTTTCAGTCTTTCAGCAATGCAGAGGAACCCAGGTCCAGCTTACATCTTATTCACATTTCAGATAATCAACCTATAGACACAATACATCTACTCTCATGGTCAGGTTTTTGGCTTCTGAACAATATATGGAAAGTGGTTCATAGTAATAGAAACATATCTTTCTCTTCAGCAATGATGGGAATGCTATTTAAAATTTAAATCTCCCACAATTAAGATAGCACCAAACGTTTGAATCCATTTCATGCTAAAGATTTTCCCACTATCCAGTCCGTAATGCTTATGATCCAGGTCAAATGGAGACGTTGCACAAAGACTGTAACTTCAAATGAAGCCTCTCAGTGAGCAATAGCATTTATAGAAATATTTGAAAGAGAAGTATAGTAGTCCCTGCTTATCCATAGTTTTGCTTTCTACAGTTTCAGTTACCTTCAGTGAACTGCAGTCCAAAAATATTAAATGGAAAATTCCAGAAATAAACAATTTATAAGGCTTAAATTACATGTTTTTCTGAGTAGCATGATGAAACCTCATGCCGTCTGACTCCACCCTGCGAGCCCCAGCCATCCTCATCATATGCCCGTCATGGTTCTATGATCCAGAATGACTCAACACAGATGATCCTTCTTCTGACATAGCATCAGAAAGACAGTAGTAGCCTAATGCTGTCACAGTGCCTATATCATTCACCCCCTTCATCTCACCAGGTAGGTTTTTTTTCATCACAAGAAGAATGGTGAATACAGTACAATAAGATATTTTGATTGAGAGAGAGACCATATTCACATAACTTTTATTACAGTGTAATTGTTCTACTTTATTATTAGATATTTTTAATCTCTAACTGTGCCTGATTTACAAATTAAACTTTATCATAGTTATATATATACAGGGGAAAAAATGTAGTCTATGTAGGGTTCGGTACTGTGCACATTTTCAGACATCCACTGGGGATCTTGGAACATGTTCCCCACGGATAAAGAAGGACTACTGTATCTAGAAAAGAAACATCAGGGCAGAAACAGCTCTGAAACCCATATGCTTTCAGTCTATAAAAGAGGCTCTGATCAATGCAGTTTGTGAAGTTTCATTCTTTGAAAGCAAAGGTTTTCCCCAGAAGGTGATGGAGACTGACTTTGTCCTGCAGCTGTTTTATAAGAACCTGGAATACATTTAAATTTCAATTTTAATAACTTCATTGGCATGAAGGGCAGGCATGTTTCGTGAAAGTCACTATATCTGAACCCCTGTCTAGGAATTAGTTTCATCACCTCTCTCTTTGGCCATACTCCCTGGTCATGTCTGCTGGATAACAGACTGCCAGGGCCAGGGATAACATTTTTTTCCTATCTCCTCCCCTCTGTCTTCTAATTCTCTACAATAAGTGGTGTTTGGGAAAAGTAAAGGGCTTATGATAATATGCTACTTTTAAATGTATCCAGTCCTTGGATTTTTGCCAAATGTATTTCTGCATTATAGTCATTAAGCCTGAGATGGATAAATCTGCAAAGTTTGTGAGCTGGCCTTTTAGAAAAGTAATCTAGGATATTTGTGAAATATTCCCTTTCTGGCACTGCAAGTATGGATATTTCTTTGTTTATGACCATCACCCATTTGAAGACTTTTAATAGTCATGCCAGGATAGGAAGCTGCAATGATGCAAAAACAAAACAAAAAACTGTCAAGAAATACATGCTGTTCATATACAGGATGTCTATAAAACTATACAGAGATAGCCGAATACATGTAATGCTGTCAATGACATTGCCAATCTTTAAGAAAATTAAAATAATTTGGAATAATATTAGCATAGCTTTGCCAATGTCAGCAAAGTATTAATATTCATCATGACATTAACATAGATGATAACTTTTTCCACCTAAGCTCCCAGACTTTATAGACACCCTGCACAGTATGATCCCAAATTTATTTTTAATGTGTGGCTCAGATGGTAAAGAATCCACCTGCAAAGCAGGAGATGAGATTCGATCTCTGAGTAGAGAAGATCCGCTGGAGAAGGAATTGGCTACCCACTCCAGTATTCTTGCCTGGAGAATTCCATGGACAGAGGAGCCTAGCAGGCTACAGTCCATGGGGTCACAAAAGAGTCAGACACGACTAGGCAGCTAACACTTTCACTTTCATGTGCCTATTCAAAGCATCAAAAAAAAAATACAACAAAATTTTAACAGTGAGTGAAATTATATATCATTTCTATTTTCTTCTTTGTCTGATTTTCCACTATTTCTAATGTTAGCATGTGTTACTCTTGTGTTGAGGGAAAAAAATTAAAAGTAAAAATCAACAGAATAAACTGTCCACATGTCTACTATACACTGTAAGTACTGGTAGATAGAGTCTACTGTGGACATATTCAGTTACTTAAATGATGTTTGCGAGGCTGACACTTTGAAGATAACTGACATGCTTGAAAAATCTAGGGAGGAAAGAAGTAAAAGGAAAATAAGAGTAACAGGAAGTACTAAAGGGTCCAAATGTCTATCTCCTAACACATTTATGATAGTCTTAATGTAGTCATTTTCTCCCATTAGCAAAGCTCCTAGGGAAAGGACAGACTGTGAAAGAAGGGTCTCTTCATCTTTGATTTGATAAAGCTACCAAAAGCCTTCTGAAAACACAACTAAGTGTTTGTCAACTGACAAATTATGTAGAATTTGCTCTTAAGAGGTTACCAGAAGGAGTGACATATATGTGTGCACGCGTGTACATGTGTGCATGTGGGTGTATGTGTATATGCATATAGTTATGCCTTCCCAGGTGTTTTTAAATATGAAAGTGGTTTTAATTCATGTGGTAATAGAAGCAAGTTATCAGTTAGATTTATAAAGATTAACAGAAGAAAGTATCTTAGTGCTAGTCTACAACCAGTTCAGGGTGAGCTTTTCTGTAACCCAAGTGTGTGTATGTAGGATTGTTACTATAATCTGCAGCAATGGTTGGTCCCAAGTTTCCCTGTGATAACACAGACTGAATTATGCAATTCAATAACTTTAGAAAGAGTTTTATCATGACACTGAATGTGTCCAGTGGTTTTTAAATGGCTCAGACCTCTTACCGATGGTTTTCTCTGACACAATTTCTACAGCCTTATAAAGTTTCTCATACGTTGAACGTATGCATATGAAATTCATAAGATGAAAGCCTGATACTGTCAAGGTAGCAATTGCTTTCTCTATAAGGAAGACCACATGTTCCCATAAACCTTAAAGAAAGAACATAATTTTAATTTTCGCTCATGCAATATTTCTAGTGCTTAAGTGTATGACATGACCCAAGAACATTTGAGATACATTTGAAGGCTGGACAAAACTGAAAGTATGCAGAAGTTCTAGTAGTTCGGTGTGTTCATACAGGGCTGGCCATTCCATCATAGAACTCTGATTTTACGACTCTTAGGTATACATTTTTCTTACTTTTTTAGAAAAAAAGACTTGTAGAGTATCGTAAGAAAATAGTTTTCATTCTTTAGACACAAGCACTAGCAAATGAAGATCTAATCCCAAGAGAAAAATAACTATTATAGCATAGAAGACAGTACCTAGCCTTCACTGAGCCACGTCTGAATTATAAGAACTCCACTGAGCTCTGTGTTGGAATGACAGTGTCACCAACTACTTCAGTACATTTTTAATAAAAATTCTTCTACATTGATCAATCCATGCTCTTCAATTCAGAGCTGAGATTAATTCTCCAAGACATATTATGGTACAGTATTAACACTTGAAATCATAACTGCTTGCTTTCATTTTGGCATAACTATTGTACCACCTTAGAAGCTGCTTCTATTGACCTTTAGATTAAAAATATGTTGGATTATCATGATTGACACTTTTTAAATGACTCATTCTTGCCAAACACAGCATAACAACTTTTTAACATTCCCTTTTCTTTATAACTGCCTCTCCTTTCATTATATGAAACATAGCTGGATTCTACACCACCTTTCATTGCCTAACATGGTTTTTTTTTTTAGAGTTCAAGAAGATTTACACTTGGAGCTAAATGTTTCAGTGATTGCTCTGTTGGGTTTCATTATACCAGTGTAGTTAATCAAAGCAAGTCTGGCCTTGCTACCATGATTCACTGTATGGTTTTTTTGAACTTAATCATTTACACAGAATGAATATACACATTATCACCAGGGCTGGATTTCTTTAACAGCCTGCATGACATGGTACTGTAATGCCTTTGTCGACTGCTGATTCCTGAGGACTCCTAGTTGCCAGGGTTTTTGTTAAGACATTTCATTGATGGACTTTGGATCAGAAAAAGGCAAATAGGAAGCCCCTAGGTGAAGCTACAGAGAGCAGAGGAAATGCCAGCTGACTTATCTCCAAGTTGGGCTAACCGGGAATCCTTTCATTTGTATAAAATATTTCTTTTCATGGTGTGTGGTCTTCACAATCATAATTAGCAAGTTACCTTTCTTTGCTCTCCTTTCTAATCCCATCATAAATTATTGGCTGCTGGCATCTGGGTAGGGTTTGGCAGAACTCAGATTTTAAGTATAGCCTGAGGGAATTAACATGATTGCTGTTTTAAACTGAAGAAGCTAATTGTGTAAGTATTAACATTTGTGAGCTAGGTCTAACAAGTCTAGTTTCTGTGTCTAACAAGTCAAGTCCAGTGATGCTCCCATTGGCACCATCTTTCTCTACGAAAAAGCAGATTCACATTTAACCAGAACAACTGGAGTGCGAGGGCCTGCTCCAGGCTCATGGGAGACAATTGTCAAGTTTTCAGAAATTTTATAAATGACTTGTTAAGCACAGTCATTATTTATAATCAAAGCTTATAAACTTTTAATTAAATAAACCTTATTTTTAAGAGGTGATAAATGCTCAAAACTCAGCATTTCCTAAATATTTTACTCCATTGTACTATTAGATGTACTCTTGGGGTGATTTGTGTCTAGATTATCTGTACATCTGGTGGACATACCACGTAATGGTGCGCTGCTGTACAGCTCTTCCCACCTCTACACTCAAGGATATCTCACTGGCAGCCTCCAGTCAGCCATGGTAGGAGTAGTCATATCATGCAAATCACAAATGCTATAAACCAGGACTTGATTTGTTGTCTTGTGTCTTCCAAAGTACTGTTTTATTTTCCAAACTAGAGAAGTTCAATAAGTCATTTGGCCATAGGATTTTTCTTTATTACATTGGGGTGATTTGTGTCTAGATTATCTGTACATCTGGTGGACATACCACGTAATGGTGCGCTGCTGTACAGCTCTTCCCACCTCTACACTCAAGGATATCTCACTGGCAGCCTCCAGTCAGCCATGGTAGGAGTAGTCATATCATGCAAATCACAAATGCTATAAACCAGGACTTGATTTGTTGTCTTGTGTCTTCCAAAGTACTGTTTTATTTTCCAAACTAGAGAAGTTCAATAAGTCATTTGGCCATAGGATTTTTCTTTATTACTGAAGTATAGTTGATTTAGACTGTGAAGAAGACTGAATGCCAAAGAATTGATGCTTTTGAACTGTGGTGTTGGAGAAGACTCTTGAGAGTCCCTTGGACTGCAAGGAGATCCAACCAGTCCACTCTGAAGGAGATCAACCCTGGGATTTCTTTGGAAGGAATGATGCTAAAGCTGAAGCTCCAGTACTTTGGCCACCTCATGCGAAGAGTTGACTCATTGGAAAAGACCCTGATGCTGGGAGGGATTGGGGGCAGGAGGAGAAGGGGACGATCGAGGATGAGATGGCTGGATGGCATCATGGACTCAATGGACGTGAGTCTGAGTGAATTCTGGGAGTTGGTGATGGACAGGGAGGCCTGGCGTGCTGTGATTCATGGGGTCGCAAAGAGTCGGACACGACTGAGCAACTGAACTGAACTGATAGTTGATTTACAATGTTGTATTAATTTCTGGTGTACATCAACGTGGTTATATATATATGTGTATATATATATTCTCTTTCATGTTCTTTTTCATTTAGGGTATTATAAGATACTGAATATAGTTCCCTGTGCCATACAGTAAGACCTTATTGTTCATCTATTTTATATATAGTAGTTTGTATCTGTTAATCCCAAACTTCTAGTTTATCCCTCCTCTCGCACCTTTCCCCTTTGGAAACCATAAGTTTGTTTTCTATGTCTGTGAGTCTGCTATGTAATAAGTTCATTTGTATCATATTTTAGATTCCACATATGTGATATCATGTGCTATTTGTCTTTCTCCGTCTGACTTACTTCACTTAGTATCTGGATCTATCCATGTTGTTGCAAATGGCATTTCATCCTGTTTATGGCAGAGCAGTATTTCATCTATGTATGTTCCACATCTTCCTTATCCATTCCTCTGTCAATGAACATTTAGGTTGCTTCATGTCTTGGCTATTGTAGATAGCGCTGCTATGAACATTAGAGTGCCTGTATCTTTTCAGATTCAAGTTTCTCCATCTATGTGCCCAGGAGTAGGATGACTGGGTCATATGGCAACTATATTTTTAGTTTTTTAAGGCACCTTCATACGATTCTCCATAGTGGCTGTCCCAGTAGACATTCTCACCAACAGTGCAGGAGAGTTGGCCATAGGATTTTACTGCAGGAGTTTTCTGAGTTCAAAATTTATTCTCCTAAGTCTTGTGTCCTATATATCCCTTCTAGTAGACTTTTCACTGCTGCTGTACCTATACACTCATAAAAACTACTAGTGGTACTAACCAGTGTTTGGTTTGAATATTCTTTGTGCTCCCTGAGAAAGGTACCACTTAAGTACATTTAAGTCTGTATTTTTTTTTTTCTGCAGAGAGCCTGTTGTTATACATTTACCAACACATACTTTCCAGAACTGCCAGGTTCCATTTAAGCAAATCTACCCCCAGGAATGACCACATTCAGCTGCAGCAATCCTATCACTTAACTTCCACATCTTCGTGGCTTATGTTCCATACCATCTCCTAACCCCAGGAAACACTGAAAACTACTTTCTAGAAATAACTACTTTTTTGTGTTTATAAAAAAATCCAGATTACTAGAATTTATAAATTGTCAGCGCTCTCGGTGTTTTTCTTCAGGACCGTTCTTCAGGACTCACTACTACCAGCTTTATTTTCTAGCATCAGCCAGAACGCTCCCTTTTATTTCAATATGTAAGCAACACAAAGATGACACTGTTAGAAATAAGAAAGAGAGTTCCACAGACTTGCAAAGAAGCACCAGCCCAAGTGCCAGGCTTAATGGTCTTTGAAAGAATCAGGTACTGGAATCCCTGAACCTGTCCTCTCTCTATGCCTCTCTCTTTGTCATTTGTTTTCCATGGAGAAACCAATCTCTCAGTGGCAAACTCAGGGTATTTTTCCAATAAAATACTACCTGGCTAATGTTAGATGAAGGAATTGAGTAGGTGGTAGCTGAGAAACAGAGACTACAAATCTGATAGAATTATATGGGGCCCATTCATTTCTGTTTCAGATTTTCTTAGCATTATTGGTGAGTACACTCACCAAAAAAGCACAAAGTCTCTCTGTGTGTGTATGCATTCAACTAACTCACGAGCTTTTTCTGATGTTTAAATTTTGTGGGAGAGGGAGGATGAAATACGTGCATGCTCTGTGGAGGGAGCTTCTCTACTGGAACAATTTACCCCCACCCCAGAGCTTTTTAAACTGGTGACTCCAAAATCTGACCTCCTGACGACATGTTTCAGTCTTTCTGTTCATTATTGGTACCATATGCAGCCAGAATTCCCTTCGGCTTTACACTGACCCTGCAAGTCCTGGCTTTCTCACAAGTTTATCTACTATGGCATGAAGATTGTTTCTTCAAACTATCACTCGCAGCAAATGCTTTCCTCCTGTGTACCATCATCAGCATCTTTACCTGCTCGGTAACTTCTGATGGAGAGAAACTGACAAGTTTCTGCCTCACTCCTGACTCAAAGAGGCCCATAGATAGATCATAATGGAAATTGTTTGGTGTGTTGCAGTTAGATACAAATCACACTTTAACTTTCCAAGAAGCTTTGTTCCCAAATGCAAAAAAAAAAAAGTAAAACTCTTTAAGTAGTTACAAAACTTCCATGCAAAATTTATATCAAAGAAAAAAGGTAACAGGAATACATTTAACTGTAAAAACCTAGAAGTAAAAAGCTGAAGACAATTTATCACAAAATTATTGCCAATTGCTGGGAATCTTTTTATTCTCTCTTACAAAAAAAAAAAAAATTGCACTACAGTGAATTCCCTGGTGGTCCAGTGGTTAGGATTCCATGCTTTGACTGTCGGGGGTGTGGGGTCAATCCCTGGTCAGGTAGTAAGATCTTGCAAGTTGTACAGTGCAGCCCAAAACAATCCACTACAGCACTTTTTCCTGTATATGTATACATTTGCCTCTGCAATTGGAGTAATAAAGTATTTTGCAGACAGGGTTGCTTGAAAACACTAGTCTATTGACTGACTTAAAAAGCTGTAGGATTATGCAAACTGACCCATTTAGCTGCTGCTCTCACCTAGGTCATATTAACACTAAAATGCAAGATTAGACTTCATGTAGGCTTGGTAATGACAATCTCATTTAGTGCTTAAATTCAAAATGTCAAAATTCCAATCACATAGCAGAATGCTGAAAACATAGAGAGTAAGGTGCCTAGAAGATTTGACCTTTCATGCTATTCCATCCTATTTTATTAAGAAAAGCTCCTAGCTAACCTACCTTGGAGTGGAACTGGAATAAAAAAAAAAAAGCAATTATTATATATAGTTAGGCTTTTGGAGAAAAAATTTAACAGTGTGCTTTGGTATAATCCAATTTGGCTGAATGAGCAATTTCTAGTCTGGACTTTTGCTTTAGACTGCTGGTATGTTCTGCAGCTTTGACAATATCACTTGAACTTGCCCATTGTCATAACTTTGGTGAAATGGGGGTAATAACACTCTCAGTCTGTTCAAGCTTTTATACCAATATAACTTATGTGACTTCGTGACAAAATACTAAAGTGACTTGTAAACAACAGAGATTTTTTCCTTCTCATTTCTACCTGCTTCCTAGTTTATAAATGGCCATCTTTTTACTGTTTCCTCACACAGTACACGGAGAAGGGCATAGCGACTCTCTCCAGTATTCTTTCCTGGAGTAGTCCATGGACAGAGGAGCCTAGTAGGCTCCCATCGGGTCACAAAGAGTCAGACATGACTGAGTGACTAACACTTTTACTTCTTTTCACACAGCACAATTGATGAGTTTCTAGGTTCTCTTTCTATAGGGCACTAATTCTGTTCATGAGGACTCCACCCTCATAATCAGTTTCCAAAGACCCTCACCTCCTAACACCATCATTTTGGGGATTAGAGTTCAACATATGAATTTGTAGGGGGAAGCAAATGTTCACCAGAAAATTTCCTTGGAGTTGCAGAAGATGAGATTTCTGGCCTTGATATCTCCAAGTGTTCGGAAGACTTGGTCTGGATGATTCTATGGCATTTCTTGCTCAGTGGCAGGGGAGATAAAGAAATCAGTCTGAAGGAGAGAGGCATAGCTGCATGAGAAGCTTTCTCACCACATAGCAGGATTCTGGCCTCCTGAGTCTCTGAAACACTCCACTGAACGAACAGAGAGGAGGAGGATTATATATATTTATATATTGATCTGCATGCTGGGGTTTCAAATGTGATTCATTATGTACCATTTCCTTTACCCTAATCCATCTGCTAAGGTTTTCTTCTGCTGTGCAGAAGGAATTTGAAAAAGAAATGCGACTTTAACTGAGAAGAGAGTAACAGCATGACACAGTTAGAACCACCTGCACTAAGAAAGACTCAAGATGGTATTTGTCAAATATTGGAAGATGTGTGTCTGCTAGCTGAGGGATAACGGGATGTTTTCAGAGACAGTTTTAAAGTTCTATGGCCAAGAAAAAAAAAAGATGCATTTGCTTCTCATAATAGTGGTTCTCATTTCTCGTGTGAAATGTTTATCTACTGGTGATCTCACTACGGCTTCCTTTGGATTGTCTTCTTGTTTTATTTTCTCTCACTAGAAAAAGCAAACATCTTGGTTCCTGTCTCTTTCTATTATAAGTACCAAGCATGTGCAAAGTTAAAACAAAGACTGCACATTTCCAAGGAACTGGATAAGTACAGTCAAGTGGATCCTAATGGGAATGTCATGGTGTGGGAATTCGGTAACACATGCTTGTGGGTTCTGAAAGAAGTGGAGGAGAGATGGATAAAGAAGAGGTGGAGGGACAGGGAGAGAAAGAATAAAATAAACATTTAAGGACCTAGTCCCTGGGGTGGCAGTGAATAAAACACTCCAGTGTAGGAGCTGGTCAACTATGCTTTATGCATGTGTGTGCACTCAGGTGCTTCAGTGTCCAGCTCTTTGTGACCCTATGGACTGTAGCCTGCCAGCCTCCTCTGTCCAAGAGATTCTCCAGGTAAGACCACTGGAGTGGGTTGCCATGCCCTTGTCCAGGGGATCTTCCATCATACTAAATTTCATTGTTGAAATCAAAAAGATCTTCAACCAGGGTAGGAAAAATTATGTAGTATACCTATATGGGCATGTAGTCTACTGATTTGTTTATTATTCATATATACTGTAAAATAAATTAGCTTCACAAAATTGTTTTCTTGAGCTTGACCAAGACATTTATTATAGCTGTGTATTTTCCTTTATTCCTGAGTCTAAAAGAAATGTTTATCATAAAAGTAATTTAACCATGTAACTAAAAGTTTGCAAAGTGGAGAAAGTAAGAACAAGAATTATCCAAAATATAACCCCATGTCCACCATAAGAATGTAGCATATGCCTTTTGCTTTTACTTTTTCTCCTAACTGAAATATAGTTGATTTACAATGTTGTGATATTTTCAGGTGTATATAAAAGGGATTCAGTTATAAATACATATACATCTTTTTTTTTTCCAGTTCTTTTCCCTTTTAGGTTGTTAGAAAATATCGAGTATTGTTCCCTGTACTATACAGTGGGCCTTTGCTGTTTATCTGTTTTATATATAGTATTGTATACATGTCAATCCCAAACTCCTAATTTATCTTCCCCCATCTTTCCCCTTTGGTAGCTATAAGTTTGTTTTCTGTGTCTGTGGGTCTCTTTCTATTTTGTATATAAATTCATTTGTATTTCTTTTAGATTCCACATATAATCGCTAGCATATGATATTTGTCTTTCTCTGGCTTCATTTAGTACGATAATCTCTAGGTCTATCCATGTTGCTGCAAATGCCATCATTTCATTCTTTTTATGGCTGAGTAGTGGGTGGAGGAGCCTGGTGGGCTGCAGTCCGTGGGGTTGCTAAGAGTCGGACACGACTGAGCGACTTCACCTTGACTTCCCACTTTCAAGTACTGGAGGAGGAAATGGCAACCCACTCCAGTGTTCTTGCCTGGAGAATCCCAGGGACGGGGGAGCCTAATGGGCTGCCGTCTCTGGGGTCACACAGAGTCAGACATGACTGAAGTGACTTAGCAGCAGCAGCAGAGGTACTCTATTGTACATATATGCCACATCTCTTTATCCATTCATCTGTCTGTGGACATTTAGGCTGTTTCCATGTCTTGGCTATTGTAAAATGAGTGCTGTCATGAACATTGGGGTGCAAGTATCTTATTGAATTATGTTTTTCTCTGGATATATGCCCAGGAGTGGGATTGCAGAATCATATGGCAACTCTATTTTTAGTTTTATAAGGAACCTCCTTATTTTTTGTTATCTTTTACTTTGCATTTTTATTGTAATCACTTGCAACATATCTATCCATGTGTCATATATTTTTATATATACAGATTTTATATATATGCATATTCATTTTTCTTCATAAAACTATATTTTCATCATCTCATGCTGTTATATATTTTAAACATAAAATTTAATGCCTTCATATTATTTCTAAATCATTATAATTTATTTAATCTGGCATTAGGTCCATGGAACATTAGTACATGTTATTTCAAAAACTGGAGCCCAAAAGTAAATGGATTAGAATTCACCTTATTGGGAAAAGCTAAAGATGTTACTTTAATATCTCTCCTGCATTATTTTGTACTATGAAGCTCCAGGAGAGGAGATTAGAGTGCTCATTTCTCAAACTTAATTAAACATAGAACTATTTCTACCATGGCATGTGGTATAATGTTGGTATTCCCAGAGCACACTTTGGAAAACAAAAATTTAGCCATTTCCTTATTCTTGGATAGCTAGGTTGTAAAAAATGTTTCTCTATAACAAAGAATAAAGAATTTAACCTTATATACAGATTTTTTCATATTTAGAATTATTTCCTGAGAATTAATTCCCAGAAGTTAAAATAAAGCAAATGAAAAAGTTTGAGTGTTTTTAAAGTCTTTGATATGTATTGCCACTTTACTCTCCAGTTGCTTCACCAGTGTGTCAAATATCCTTTTGTCATTATAACATCAATCCACAGAGTTGATTATGAGTCCATGGATGATCACTGCTGCTTTTGGATTTGGGTATGGCTGAGAAAACCAGTCAATAAGCAATAAGCAATATATTTCCACAGTATTCTAAGTGCTAATATATTTCCACACTATACTAAGTGCTGGGGCTGCCCAAGTGGTACAGTGGTAAAGAATTTGCCTGCCAGTGCAGGAGACGCAAGAGATGTGGATACGATCCCTTGGTCGGGAAAATCCCCTAGAGTAGGAAATGACAACCTGCTCCAATATTCTTGCCTGGAAAATTCCATGGACAGAAGAGCCTGGCAGGCTACAGTCTCTGGGGTCGCAAAGTCAGCCACGACTGGGCTATTGAGCACATGCACAGCATATACTGAGTGCACACACTGTTAGCCTCCTGATGGATATGCTCTGCTGCTGCGGCGAAGGCGCTTCAATTCTGTGAGCTGCAAAGTGAGGTCGCAACTATCATAGACTCAGATTAAAGACTGAGATCTTTTCTGTTGTTATACAAAGGTTAATTATGTTGTATTTTTGAGATACCTAAAAGGTTGCAGACATGTGGTATCTGCTCAGTGTATATTTGCCAAGTGAAGGAATTATTAAATAATGAACTGTACACCCACATACCCACTAAATGTTTCCATTTGACCAGCTATGTTCAGAGATCCCCTAATTCACCCGTTACATCCTTATCAAGGGCTTTCCTACTTAGCCAGGGCTCCAAACAATAGATGATCCAGTTTGGCATCAAGTTAAATATGGCTGACAGGAAGTTGTCGAGATACTTGAAAATGCTTATTGAAAAGGTGATGTGAGCAGCAGGCCCTGGGAGCTACAAGTCATTTGCTGGCTGTAGGGCCTATTCAGGAAATCTTAGACTTCTCTGAAATTCCATTTCTTCTTATCAAAATAAAGTTAATAATACCCTTTCTCTGGTGTCTGGAAGCTCAAATAGATACAAAAACACACTTTGAAAAGTTAATACTACATTGAAAATATAAGGTATAATTATTATTTTTACTGACTCTATGGTGCCCATCCCAAACTGTGCGAAAGTCTGGAGAATGAAGCATTAGGAGTTTATAGACTAAAGAGAAAAGGTAATGGAGGCTTTCGGCATTCATTTTCCTTCCGGTGGCATATCTACAGACACCGCCAGTGTTTCCCCTAAAGGAACAAAAGTCTTCCCTTATGCTGAGGTTTCCAGATTCTTCAGAAGTTGCTAGGAGGAACAGACCTTGGAGTAATTTGCTGACTTTAAAAAATGCATTGTTGACAACTGGGATTATATGGTATCTCTCTTATCCCAGACGTTTTCCTGATACTAGTTTTATTAGGTTTTAATCAGACATGATCATAATGAAATGCTTGGAATCTGATTAAAAAGCAACATGAATAAAGGTGAAGGAGAAATAACAGCAGTGTTGCAGACCTAACTGATAAATTGATGAAAATACATGTAATTATATGTAATTAGAGTAGATACTTGACATTCATGAGGGATACAGACTGAGACCCTTGGAATCCCCAAATTTGTGAATTCAGAAATTTTAGTACGGGCATTTCTGTTGAGAGTCACACATTTCTTGACCACAACTTCATATCAAATTAACCTCTCTTTCAAACTTCGAAATTTAGATTATAGTAATTTGACAGCAGAGAAGGCAATGGCACCCCACTCCAGTACTCTTGCCTGGAAAATCCCATGGACAGAGGAGCCTGGTCTGCTGCAGTCCATGGGGTCACTAAGAGTCGGACACGACTGAGTAACTTCACTTTCACTTTTCACTTTCATGCATTGGAGAAGGAAATGGCAACTCACTCCAGTGTTCTTGCCTGGAGAATCCCAGGGACGGGGGAGCCTGGTGGGCTACCATCTCTGGGGTCGCACAGAGTCGGACACGACTGAAGTGATTTACCAGCAGCAGCAGCAGCAGCAGCAATAGCAGTAGCAGTCTTGACAGTGGCTGGCACATTTTTCTGAACAGTTTCATTAATCCAATTTCCTGGTTTCCAAATGGAGTTAATGACCTCTGACCTATCTTATTTACTTAAGTCATTATGAATAGATATTGCACTGATTTATTTTCCTAGAATTCCAAGAACTTATTATTTTTCTCTGTCTTTTTTTCTGTCTCTCTCTCTTCCTCTTTTTGTCTCTTTTTTCTTTTTTTAAAAATACTACAACCCTGAGACTTGTTAAGACATATAAATGAGCATATTTATATGTTGAATGCTTTCTTACCCTTCTTCACTTCCATACCAGTACTAATAGTTGGGTATGGGGGAGAGATGATTTTTACACAAAGAAACAAATTGAGTTTGTGTGCTTATTTTTTGTATGTTTTGTTTTTTTTATTCATTTCACGAGAGCTACTGTAAATATTCCCACCCCAATGTTCCCTCCATGTGGAAGCCCTATCAAAATAACACATTTCTGCCCTATCCCTTTTACTCTGGAGTGGTGGTTCTTCAACAAGGGGTGATTTTGCCTTGGCAACATCTGGAGACATGAATCACAACCAGGGACAGGAAGGATGAAACTGGCACCTAGAGGATAGAGGCCAGGGATGCTCCTAGGACAGCGACAGCCCCTTACAACACAGAATTATCTGATCCAAAATGTCAGTCGTGTCAAGTGTGAGAAATCTTGATCCAGGGAGAATTAGAATAATGTTAGCTAAGGAATGCTGCTGCTGCTGCTGCTGCTGCTGCTAAGTCGCTTCAGTCGTGTCCGACTCTGTGCGACCCCGTAGACGGTAGCCCACCAAGCTCCCCCGTCCCTGGGATTCTCCAGGCAAGAACACTGGAGTGGGTTGCCATTTCCTTCTCCAATGCATGAAAGTGAGAAGTAAAAGTGAAGTCGCTCAGTCGTGTCCGACTCTTAGCGACCCCATGGACTGCAGCCTAGCAGGCTCCTCTGCCCATGGGATTTTCCAGGCAAGAGTACTGGAGTGGGGTGCCATTGCCTTCTCCGAGCTAAGGAATAGTTGAGGGTTATTAAGCCAGTTCCTTGCCTTTTCTTTCCCTCTTTGTGATTTGCCTGCTTATAGAGAAGACACATTTCCATTTGTCTGCACTCTTTATCCTGTGAGGTAAGTTCAGTGGGGCAGGATCTACCACCCACAAGGGAGACCTTCAGTTTGGAGTGTATGTTCAGCTCAGGGCAGTGAAAGCAAGGCCATATACCTGCACTCCCTAAATCTCACTAGTTGAAAAGGGAGACATTTTAATCTCTCTCTGCTCAAGTCCTGAGTTTCTCTTTTGGGTATGAAAAGTTACCATTTGGGGGGCTCTCTTGAGCTCCAACATTATATAATGAAGACAGCATGTGATATGGATACTTAATGGCCGGCTAGATTTACTGACTAGCTACAGCTCTGCCCTCCTCGCAGTAGCTCTGCTAACAAGCAATTGTAATGGTGATGGTTACAGCAGTGGATGCTAAAGACTTGACAGTTGAGAAGACTGCAGCCCTGAGAGCCAGAGAAATTGAAGAGCTTTTTTATTTAAAGATGAAAGAATGACTGTGAATGGAAGCAAAATATATAGACATGNCTGCAGCCTAGCAGGCTCCTCTGCCCATGGGATTTTCC
The DNA here is from genome assembly GCA_006408695.1 of Aepyceros melampus. NCBI lineage: Eukaryota > Metazoa > Chordata > Mammalia > Artiodactyla > Bovidae > Aepyceros > Aepyceros melampus. The sequence continues at coordinate 78,938 of SJXQ01004325.1, forward strand.
AGGCAAGAGTACTGGAGTGGGGTGCCATTGCCTTCTCCGAGCTAAGGAATAGTTGAGGGTTATTAAGCCAGTTCCTTGCCTTTTCTTTCCCTCTTTGTGATTTGCCTGCTTATAGAGAAGACACATTTCCATTTGTCTGCACTCTTTATCCTGTGAGGTAAGTTCAGTGGGGCAGAATCTACCACCCACAAGGGAGACCTTCAGTTTGGAGTGTATGTTCAGCTCAGGGCAGTGAAAGCAAGGCCATATACCTGCACTCCCTAAATCTCACTAGTTGAAAAGGGAGACATTTTAATCTCTCTCTGCTCAAGTCCTGAGTTTCTCTTTTGGGTATGAAAAGTTACCATTTGGGGGGCTCTCTTGAGCTCCAACATTATATAATGAAGACAGCATGTGATATGGATACTTAATGGCCGGCTAGATTTACTGACTAGCTACAGCTCTGCCCTCCTCGCAGTAGCTCTGCTAACAAGCAATTGTAATGGTGATGGTTACAGCAGTGGATGCTAAAGACTTGACAGTTGAGAAGACTGCAGCCCTGAGAGCCAGAGAAATTGAAGAGCTTTTTTATTTAAAGATGAAAGAATGACTGTGAATGGAAGCAAAATATATAGACATGGTACCCATTTGGGACAGGTTCAGTAATATATCTTTCTCCAACTTGGATGCTAAAGTGAACATGTGTTATTTTTGTCTGTCCAGAATAAATCTCTTCAGAACAAAAGCTACATTTTCCTTGGAGAACCATCTTTCTTATACTCTTGGTCCATGTAGGCCAACACCTGAGCCAGGGATACCTATGAAACACAAGCCTGACCCATGACAATCTGAATTCCCCTGGGCCTCAGGGAATAGATCAGCAATGGGCGCCTGCCCCAGTCAGAGTCAAACTGATGCCAAGATTTTGCTGGAATCAATAGGAGAGAAATATGCTTTATTTCTGCTGGACTTGGGGATTTGAGTATGTTAGCCTGAGCTGCCATAACAGGATGCATGAAATAGAAACCAATATACAGAATAAAATAAACCGAGAGCTAGAGAGAAAGAATCCAGGACTTAGTGCTGTCTTTTGATCACTAAGATCTAGTCCTACTTAAATCTTGGGTTCCTCATTTGCATGAGATAATAAATTCCAAGGCACTGCCCTAAAAAATAAAACAGGAAAGTTTTACATTAGGGAAAGTCTTAAGTCATGGAAACATCAGCTTTGGACTTAATACCTCAAAGTAAGTAAGTAAGTAAAGTCACTCAGTTGTGTCTGACTCTTTGTGACCCCATGGACTGCAGCCCACCAGGCTCCTCAGTCCATGAGATTCTCCAAGCAAGAATACTGGAGTGGGTTGCCATTTCCTTCTCCAGGGGATCTTCCCGACCCAGGGATCGAACCCAGGTCTCCCACATTGGAGACAGACGCTTTAACCTCTGAGCCACCAGGGAAGTCCTAATACTTCAATCTGTCTGTAAACAAAATAATTCCTCCTATTCTGGACACCACACATTGACCATTGTCTTCTCAAATTATACTCTTGATTGCCCTCTTGATTTCATTTGTTCAACAGCTTCAGTCATGTTTGAAAGTATTTCCTACTGGTCACCGGATACCCTGATGACCAGGAGTAAATTGACGCCATGAATGAGATTATAGATGAAACAACCCGTAAAGAAGGGGTCTTAGCACTTATCTAACCAAATCCCGGGAAAAAAACACTTTAACCGAGTGCTTTTCTGTAATAGTGACTAAAATAACAAAAAACTAATATTAATAGCACCTATTCTTGATTAGCACTTTACTGCTTTCCACATATTATGTTAAGTGCTCTCTGTATTATCTCATTTAATGCTTTCACCAACCCTGTAGTCCTAATTGTCCTACTTTACAGAGGAGAAATCAGAGACAATAAGAGATTCAACAACTTCTCTGCAGTTACAAAGCTAGCAGAAAGTGGCAGTATTGAGAATCATACCAGCTCCAGTCCCTGTGGTCCTAACCATTGTTCTCTCCTACTATCAAGAGTACTTACTACAGGGTACTTTGTAGCAAGATTTCACAAACCATCAAGAATGGGAATCAATGATATACTGTCTTACTCAAGCTTTCCAGGAAATTCATTCATAAGTGGTTCCTTTATGGCATCTACAGAGAATACTTGTAAAATAGAAAATGTCCAGGTGGAAAATATAGCAGGAAATGTAATGCCCACATCAAAGACACAGACTGCAGCGGCTCCGCCATGATAAAAGTCTATAACCTAGGTCAACTACTTGCTTCTCTCAGGTTCAGTTTCCTGATAATGGTGATCACTGATTGAGGACCTGCTGTGTACTGGGCATTGCTGCTGCTTCTGCTAAGTCGCTTCAGTCGTGTCCAACTCTGTGGGACCCCATAGACGGCCTCCTACCAGGCTCCTCTGTCCCTGGGATTCTCCAGGCAAGAACACTGGAGTGGGTTGCCATTTCCTTCTTCAATGCATGAAAGTGAAAAGTGAAAGTGAAGTCGTTCAGTCGTGTCTGACTCTTAGTGACCTCATGGACTGCAGCCTTCCAGGCTCCTCCATCCATGGGATTTTCCAGGAAAGAGTACTGGAGTGGGGTGCCATTGCCTTCTCTGGCACTGGGCATTACACTGGCCTTTAATATCCATTGACTCTAAAGCAATCACTCATGCCCTTTTAGGTCTAAACCTTCCATAGTAACAGGCTTTCTATGAATTAAAATGTTTTTGCAAGGGACATGGGAGAATATGAAATTGCAACTGCTTGAAAGAGTTGGATTAAAATTTTCAAATAATACAGTCCCCCCTAAAGTTAATTTTTACTTCTGTCCTCCACAGGGCAGCACTGTTTGTACTTGGCAAGCAGACACACTGCAGCCATTATCCAGGTTCCAGGACAGTAACCAACAGATGTGCTGTGACTACGAAATCAAATGCTGAGAGCTGAGCCCTTGCTGGCCTGCTTAAGCTTTGCCTGAGTCCTCTTGCCCTGTTGACACCGTGATGGACACGTGAGAAGCCAGAGCATTTTGTTAAATGCAGAAGTTCCCTCCCACGGCCACTAAAGGCCTCTATGACTCAAAGAAAATTAGGTTTCTCAGCAGTAAACAGTCCTTTGGGAAAAAGGAAGAGAATTCCAGAGGAGAGAAGGAAAAACAGAAAGAATAAAATTCAAGGATTCCTCTCAACGTTAATTTAAAACAACAAAGGCAGTAAATGACAATTGTTCATTTCAGATGTTCGCCTGCCTCAGAGTCATCTTGGAACTAGTTTCCTCAGTATATATTTATTTTTCTTTAAATATCCTGGGACATGCACACTATTATCTTGTGTGGACATCTTTAGTAAACAGGGAGCTTAGGCGTGTTTGCATTGTTCTGGCTTGTTGCAGTTGTTGACCTGATTGGATCATGCACTGCTTTGATCACTTAAAAATGAAAGCAGTTTTTACTGCAAATTGCACTGGAATGATTTGAAAACTAAACAAACCAAAAGGACATGTTCTATTTATTCTCTATTACTTACACATTTAAAAGAACACACAGACCTCCCTTCTCTCACTCCCCAAAACAAGAATGTGTTTAGAATGTACTTCTTAACCAATTTCCCTTTCTAGGCAAAACCCTCTGAATTGAGTTTCTGAAAAAGGGTCTATGGACTAGCATTTTGGTTTGGAAAAGCACATTTTTTTTTCACCAGACCCTCCTGGCAGCCCTGTTTTACAGGCTCAGAAGTTTTTGTCTTCATTCCAGCTCTTACTGGCTGTAAAAACTTGGACACAAATCTCTGAGCTTTCATTTACCTGTAAAATGGGGATAGTGGTTCAAAACCACATTGAAAGGATTAAATTATTTAAAGCACAGGGAGATATTCAAGGGAAGATGGACATCATTTTAATGTTGGTGCTATTTGCAATTTATGAATGAGAACATCAGATCCCAACGAAATTAAATGACCTGTCCAAATACTCACAGCTGACAAGTGGAGAGTTTAAAAACGATTCCTATTCTTTTGCCATAAAACTCACTTCTTCCTGTTTTCTTCATGTAATAGAAACACTTAAGTAAAAATCCTGTGGTTACTCTACACACACAACTTTAAGATAAATTCACCCATTGTTAACCCCCAGTTAGATTGTCACCTCAAGGTCCTACTATAAAGATATTTTAAAGTTGCCATTTTCTCCATCCTAGTTTTGTGATTAAAATGCCCCCTAATTTAAAAAAAAAGACACAACACTGTTAGGAAATGAATTGAGAGGCAATGGTTTTAAAACCACTATTTGCATAATGATGTGTCTGTTGCTGGAGTTGCCTTCTCTTGTCTTTTTGATCAACAGCCCTGATAGCCTTATCTTTTCAATGCTACAGTCATGAGGTTATTAAAAGAGACCAAATACCCTAACAGCCTTGTACCTTTGATTTTCTGCCATAGTCTCCAAGTTAATGAGTAAGAGGGTCAAGGGAATTTATTCCTGTGCTTTAGGAAATCTACAAACAATATTAAAAGAGAAGTTGGTGGCAGATTAAGAAACTTTTAATAACCTTGTGCAAACCTTCCAGACACTCATTACTCAGCTTCAGTTAGCACGTATAGGTGATTGAAATATGCAATTTCGAAATATGCAGTGGGAGTTAGGAGAGAGCCAGAGACTGACAGAGAGGTAGTTTGGGCAAGAGAAAAGAGGTTTCAAGGCCAAGGAGTTCAGCGAAAAAGTTGGCTCTTTTATTTTGCTTTATGTTTAACTAGAATACCACATAAGAAATGTTGAAAGCCTTGGCGGGTCTTGCATACTCACCATTTTGAAACCCACTAAAGACCGCTGATGAATTTATGTGATATGTGTATACTTTGGTTGAAAGAGAACACGGTAATCTCTTTCCTCTCTCACTTTCTCTCTTTTTTTTAAGGTGCTATTTTTCTAAGCAAGCAGGTAGCTTCCTAACTCCTTTATCAGTTTCAGTCTAAGAAATGGAAATTCTGAGATATTTTCCGATTCATCTTTGAACAGGTATTTATCTTCCTAATGTTTCTCAGAACCACCTGTGAATTTGTACATAGCTTGAGATTATCAACTGGATCCAGCTTCTAGCCTTAGTTCTTTGTAGTTCTGGGAAGTTATGCAAGCTACCTAAAGGTTTAACATAGAGTGCATGAAGTATTTTATCTATATTTGACAGATGAAAATCTGAAGCTCAGAAAAATTAAGTGATTCATCCAAAGTCACAAAGCTATTGAGTGGAGTTTTGAACATTTGACTTTGATCAGTCTAGCTCCAAAATCCTTGCTACTGGACTGCGTGCACCCTGGCATCAGTTTCCTCTCTAATAATAATCATCTCTGCTTTATCTTCCAAAGAATTTTTGTGAGGATCAAGTAAACTAATATTTGTGAAAGTGTTTTATAAACTCAATATAGCGATATATTCAGAAAGGCCAGAGAAGGACATTTCCAACAGAGAAAAGCCTCATGGTCAGGGGCATGGAAGGAAGAGAGTCTGACATGCCTAATTATACAGTCAAATCACACTGACTTGAGTGGGGCTTCACGTGGTAGAGCAAGGGTCTACAAATGTTTTCTGTAAACAGCCCAAGAGTAAATATATTAGGTTTTATGGCCCATTTGCTTTGACTCAGATCCTTCCCTCTGCATGAAGGCAGCCATGGACAATATGTAAATAAGTAAGTATGACTAAATTCCCATAAAACTGTACTTATGTGCCCTGACATTTGATTTTTATATAATTTTCACTTATCACAAAATACTATTCTTATTTTGAATTTTATTTGAACCATTAAAAATGTGAAAGCCGTTTCTACCTCACAGGTCACCCCAAAACAGGCAATGGGCCCATAGGACATATTTGCCGATCCTTGCTACAGAGCAGCAAAACTCATGAAGTAGCTGACTCATCTGTATGTTTGATAGCCGCACAGTGTCACTAAAGTTCATTAGGAAGAGGATCACCAGACTATTAACTTTGAGCTGCAAGAAACCAAATAGTTAACTAACATCAGATTGGACTACAAGGTATTTTGTAGCATAGTTAACAAGAGAACTGAAGGTAGAGATTCCAGGGCCTGTTCAGACATTTAATCATGTATCAGTGACCCAAACTCTTTTCGTCCTTTTGCTCCTCTGTTCTCAGTATGTTGGCTTTCCATATTTATGGTTCATACTTCATACTCTTAATATTGCTGCCATGGATCTAAGCATCATGTCTTCACGATACTGTCTGCAGCATGAAAGAAGGGGAAGATGATTCACCAACAAACTCTCCCCTATATCAGTCTCTTTTGTCAGAAAGTAAATGTTTTCCCAGAATTCCTTTAGCAGAATACCCCTTAGCTAAAATTGGGCCACGTGGTCAAATCCTTGAATTAAAAGGAAAGTGCAATTGTTATGACTGACTTGTATCGATCATCATTTGTCTTAGTGCATGCCTGCTCCTAATGCAGAATACCATAGGCTGGGTGGCTTAAAGAGCAGAAATGTATTTGTCACAGCTGGAGAGACTGGGAAGTCCAAGGTCAAGGTGCTAGTAGATCGATTGACTGGTGAGGACCCTTTTCCTGGTTTGTAGATGTTAAGCATCTCTCTCATGAATCTTCTTGTAAGGGCACTAATCTCATTCATGAAGGCTCTATTCTCATGAAATAATTACCTCCTAAAGGCCCCACCTCCAAATACCACCACACTGGAACTTTAAGCTTCGACATATGAATAGTGGGTTGAAGGGGACAAGCACTCAGTCCATAATCCATTTATCACTTTGGCCCAAACAAAACTAGGATTCCATTAGCAAGGAGGAAGTAGTGTGTCGACTGTTGGATATGCCACTGACAGGATGTGCCTCAGTGAAAGAAACAGTGTCTTGTCAGAAATTGAGCTAGAAGCCAAGAAGAAGTAGGATGGAATTTCTATGTCCCCACAAAATTCTCTCTTACCCCTTATCATGTAATATGGAAAGTACGAAAAACTACTTTCATTTTTCTAAATCAACTGTAAGATTGCTGAAGGCCAGGACCATACTTTATTCATTATGGTGCTCTTGGCATCTGGCACATGACTGCAGTTTAGTAGGCTTTGAGAATACTTGTTGAATAGAAATGTTAGAGCTTGCAGCAGAGTTAAAGAAATCTATCACCACATCAGTATTTATTACTTTAAAAAATATATTTATTTATTTATTTATTTGGCTGCACTGGATCTTACTTGCTGCGTGTGGGATTGAGTACCCTGACTAGATCAAATCCAGGCCCCCTGCGTTGGCAGCATAGCCCACTGGATTATCAGGGAAGTCCCCAATGTTTATTTTGTGTAATTTGCTCCCTATCACATCTAAGGACACATGTTCTCACATAGGACAGGTTATACCAAGTCACGCATGCTCACTCACAGACAAATTTCTGTGGTGGGCTTCCTTTGCAGCTGGGATTTTCTATATGCTGTATCTTCCTAGCCTCAGGGCTTAGGCCCCTTGATCCATCCACCTCTCATACCCTTGATCCCCTTCTCCCACCTTTTTCCTCCATCGCCATTTCCCATGACCTCAGTCAGGGATGACAAAAGAATCTGACAAAGGGTCACAACTCCAACTGTACTGGTGGCCAGTGGAGCTCATTTAGAGAAATTGTGAGCACAGGACAGAAAGAGAGACGACTGTTTGTCTGTCCTAGCCTCAGCGTTCTTGGAAGGTATTGCTTGATCCTCCCTAGAACTAAGGAGGCTCTGCCCTCAGTGTCACGGTGGCTTTAGGACTTGAGAAAGCAAAGACCAAGGGACACGAGGCTCCAGCGGTCCAGGCCAGCTAAGAAAGAGAGAGACAATGGCCAAATTATGGGCTGAAAGCCAGCGTAGCCAGCAGGAATTGACACAGGAAGGTTGGATTTGAGAAAGAAGAGGTAAGAGAGAGCCATCTGAGCAGAAGGAACTGTTTTCAGGCACCATATCTCATGTCTGCAAAATCCATTCTCTATGCCAATAATTGTTATAGGAACAGCTCTTAAGTAAACTATGTCTAAGGGAAAAAAAGTATCTAATGACTATACTGTTCCCTCAATATGTATGAGAACAGTCCTACACACAACACACACACACACACACACGCAGAGTCATACACTTTTTCATCATTAGGGTTGCCTTTCTTGGATTTTCACCGTTCTTAGGAACATCACCCTTCTCTTGGATTCTCCTGTCACCATAGAGGAATTGGTTGTGTAGCTCCTGAGCTGAAAACTCAGCTGTTTTCTTATCAGTATGCTGTACTGGCCTGAAGGCTTATTTTCATTTTAGGTATGTGTGTTGCTGGGAGTGCTGAGTGGGCAGCAGATTACAAATAGAGGCCTTAGGCAGTGGCAATTGAGGGCTGGTACAGGCACTGTGGCTAACGGCTTAGAGGGAATTTTGCTCCTGACTAGGTGCAGAGAGGCTAGAATTTTCCTGTGGAAATAGGAAGTGTGGACAATGGTTAATGACTTCAAACTGCAAGTGTCAGAGTATCTGGGGAATCTATCTACAAGGTTGCCCTTAAAGCCCTGCTGCTGAAATTCATCCTGCGTGTAGCTAATATTGACCGTGTTGTCCTCACCTGGCATGTTACCTAAGGTTGTTTGAAAGGCCATTCTCCCACCTTCGTCCCACTCCATTCACTGATACCCAGGATTTTCTAAACAGAAGCTAAAACTTGTTTTCCACAAATTAAATCACATCAAGGGACTATCTGTCATGTGGTAGGTATTTGGTGCTTTGAGAGATGAATTGTGCTTACCTAAAGGAGTTTACAATCTGGAAAATTAGATTAAAAAAATAAATTAGACAGAAAAGTAACATGCTGGCTTAAATTGGCACACAGTCATTTATCTTTCTCACCATCAGAAATGCTCTCTTCGGATGTATCTCAAAATTGTCCACAAAAGAACCTCAGTGATGAGAAAGAATGCATATGACTGAAGAATACATATGCACTCTGGGGACAAAGCCCCAAATAACCCCAACAAACCCCAAAGTTTTGGAAATGTGCCATATATTACAGCCCTCACATCTACATTCCTAGAACAGGAAGGGCAGAAAAAAACAAGGGCTCACCCTCTGCCTTTAAAGACAGTTCCTCCATTTACATCTTAATGACCACCAAACAGGCATATAGCCACAAATAGCTGCAAAAATTGACCTGTATTCGAGGGAGGTATGGCTAGCTAAGTGTGAAGTTAGTCTGGGAGGAAAGTGGAGAATAGATGGGCAAGGAACATCATACAGATCTCTTCTGGCCTCCATCACTAATTCCATTACCACTTCTGACTTGCATCCCTTATTCTGAAAGTAACTGGGCTGATATTGCAAGAATTCCCGACTTCCCATGATAACAATTCAGATTTTGTTGCTTTATTTTATTTATCTATTTATTTGACTGTGTTGGGGCCTTAGGTGCTGCATGCAGGATCTTTAGCTGTGGCAGGTGAACTCTTCATTGCAGCATGTGGGATCTAGTTCCCTGACCAGGAATCAAACTAGGGCCCCCCTTGTTGGAAGCACAGAGTCTTAGCCACTGAACCACCAGGGAAGTCCTACTTTCATTGTTTTTAAATGTTACCTCCTTCACCCAGCCTCCTTAGGTTGCTTACCTGCCTCTTAGGGGCTTCCCTGGTGGCTCAGCGATAAAGAATCAACCTTCCAATGCAAGAAATGTGTGTTCAATCCCTGGGTCTGAAGGATCCTCTACAAAAGGAAATGGCAACCCACTCTAGTATTCTTGCCTGGAGAATCCCCATGGACAGAGGGGCGTGGAGGACTACAGTCCATGGGGTCACAAAGGGTCAGACACAACTTAACGACTGAACAACAATAACATCTGCCTCTTAGGAACTATCCAAGCGCTTTATGTTTCTTTCTTGGGCATACATGATTTTTACCTTGCTGCATAGCTATTTCTGTGAGTTCACATTTCCTCTACTAAACTGTAGACATCTTGAGGACTGAGTCAATTTTGAAATCATGCCTGTGGCCTCTCGATATCCTGCATGCGCTGGGAGTTCATGCATTTGTTTCAGGGTGAGCAACTGTCTCATACCGGTGGGAAACAAGTGGCAGCCTGGCACGGGCACACATGGAGACATACATGTTATCTTCAGTGGTTGCAAAGATAATATATTGTGGAGATTATTTCATTTAGTTAAGCGGATTTGGTAAAAGGAAAAATGAGTTTGTTTGGGGACTACTGGGATCTTTTTAATATAACTGATGCTGAGAGTCTCAAGATTTGGGATAAAACCCTACCCCGGACAGCTCATGAAAGCATCACATCTATGAAATTTGCCATTACTGAATGACATGGTATAGAAAGGCTGTTAGTGAGGGCTAATGCCTATACAAGCGGTGTAATGAAGAAATGCGAGGTTTAGGCACAGGAAACCACAGCTCCAACAGAAGGAGCTGAAAAGATATAGATAAGATTAGTGACATATGTAAAGGCCCAGATACTGTGTGACAAAGTCTACCCAGCTGAATAGGCTGAAGCCAGAAGTAATAGCAAGGCCATGTTCTCCCTAATCCTCCAAGATAAGCTGTTCCATCCAGAATTATCAGCCAACAATCTTCAGGGTATCAGGCTGAAAATGAAGTTTCAGACTGCTTTGATTCCTCATCCATAAATGAGAAAGTGCCTGAAGGATCTTTATTTATTCTCGCTCCCACCGAAACACTCTTCAAAAAGTGCCAATATACTAGCAACAGACGCATAAAGCTTCCCTTCCTTTGATTGACAGAACATGATATAAAGCAACCCTCACTTGACATTTCAGTTTCATAAGACTCCTAGCAGGGGGAGGGAAAAAAAAATTCTTGAAAAACAAAATCCACTAGAAAATAAAGAGGATTTATGCAAACTCACATGAATGTTTTCAGAATAAAATTTAGCAGTTTTATTTCTCTCCAGCCCTTCTTTGATATTTCAGGTTGCAGACTAATGATTTCAACAGGAGTAATTTCAGCCATGTGCTTATTAATGTTTATGACTTATTAAAACAAAGTATTTACATGTTGATGTTTGTTGATTACCGGGTGTTTAAGTTTCTTATTTATAAATGATTGGGATATTCACTCTGGGGAGGAGGTATTTAATTTGGTGCTGTGTGTGCTTTAATTTAGATTTAAAAATAAGTAACTGAATGGGAAAATGTCATCCACACCTATGCATTTCAGTTTCAAAAGGTCACTTGTGGTTAGTTTGTATATTTAGAAATTCTTGTCACATTGTTCAATAAGATATTCAAGTCAACTGCCCCCCCTACGTTTTTCTTGCAATCGACATATAAATGTTCTGTTTGAAATAAGAACTGAATTTAATGCCTACATGTTTCTTAAGAAAGAAGGACTGGAAAGTCTTCCAGATGAGCATTTTAGAAAGATAGCAATTCTTTTCTGTTATCAAAAGTATTTCTTTTTATATTTAATTTCTCTATGAGTTTTTGCAAAGATTACCTGGAGTTAAGTTGTTCACATTCTGTGGCAAGCATGGTGTGCTATAACTCCAGCAGGCCAACATTTTCTGACAACATCAAAGCTACTTTGGATCTCAAGGTTGACTTGACATCACTCAAAGGGTATTTCAAATGGTGTCTTCAGACTGCAAAGACAACTCTGGGAGAGTAAGAGCAAGAGAAAGAATATACAAAATTGGATAACCCTTGGCTATATGGAAGTCAGTTTCATTTCAGGCATCATTTACTTCTCTGTGTCTCCTGCTTTCCCCACTCTCAGTCAGTGGAAGAGTAGAAAGAAGGCAACTGTTGCCAATAATTCTATTATCAATTTTTGTCATGTGATGTGATGAGTGGTATTCCTCATCTCTTGCATTGGCAGGCAGTTTCTTTACCACTAGTACCACCTAGGGGGTTCAGGGAGAACAGGGGGTGTGGCTTAAAATCTTGGTTGTTTTACCAGAAGGAAGTGGAAACTTAAGGAAAGCAGGCAGGGTGGTAATGTTCCTTTTATGAACTGCCAAATTCATATCTTGAAGCTTAAGTCCCTAGTGCAGTATATTTTGAGATGAGGGTCTTAGGGAGATCATTAACTTGTAAGGTGGAACCCTCATAATGACATTAGTACCCTTTTAAGAAAAACGCATCCTCTTCCTCTTGCCCTCCCTTTTTCTCTCTCTCTCTTCTTTCTCTCCCATCATGAGCATACTGCAAGAAGATGGCTATCCACAAGCTAGGAAGTGGTCCTAACCAGACACAGATATGCCTCACCTTGATCTTGGACTTCTCAGCATCCAAAATGATGAGAAATATATGTTTATCATTGAAGCTATGCAGGCAGTGGTATTTTTGAAATAGTAGCATGAACTGACAGATAGTTCCTAATGACAGTACATTTGCTGACAAAGAAATACTCTCAGAAAAGTAAGAAATGAATTGTTAAATTGCTCCTCACAAATCTTTTATTTTTTTTAATTCAATTGGATAAAAGATTCTGTGATGCCTCCAGATTTCAACCAGCGGCCAAGGAGCACTAAGGACTCCTTATGAGAAGAACAATCTTCACTTTGGAAAAGAAAGCTTTGTCTAATGCTTATAGCAGGAAAACAGAAGAATTAGCTTGAAAAGATAGACTTCTACTCTTCTTTTCATTTGGTATCCGAAGATTCATCATAGATAAAATAATTCAAATGACACATGAGAAATGGATGTAGAGCGTGGGCTTTAATGCAGTATTAGAGCTACACAAGTCAGCCCTAGAAGAAAAGATCTGCTTAAATTTTACATATATGCTTAACTGAGAACCCTGAATCAGAAATAACTTATAACAATATATATATGTATTGTTGTTTAATATATATATCATTGTTGTTTAGTTGTTAAGTCACATCCAACTCTTTTTGCGACCCAACGGACTCCTCTGCCCCTGGGATTTCCCAGGCAAGAATACTAGAGCAGGTTGCTATTTCTTTCTCCAGGGGGTCTTCCCCACCCAGGGATCGAACTTACATCTCCTGCATTGACAGGAGGATTCTTTATCATTGAGCCACCTGGGAATCCTTATATATATATAATTGGTTTCTAAAAAGTTCTGGGCTTGACTACCAAAGCCTGTTTTAATAAGATAATTGCTTTCTCTTTTACAATTTTATTTATTTATTTTTGGCTGTGCTAGGTCTTTGTTGCTTTGTGTGGGCATTCTCTAGTTGTGGTGAGCAGAATTGACTCTTGATTGTGGTGCGCAGGCTTGTCATTGCAGTGGCTTCTGTTGTTGTGGAGACAGGCTTATAGGCGCATGGGCTTCAGCAGTTGCAACACACAGGCTCAGTACTTGCAGCTCACAGGCTCAGTAGTTGCATCTCACAGACTTAGTTGGCCGGCAGCTTGTGGAATCTTCTTGGACCAGGGATTGAACCTGTGTCCCCTGCCTTGACAGGCAGATTCTTATCCAGTGCACCACCAAGGAAATCCAAAGCCCTGTATATTTTAACTGTAGTCGACAATGCTTCTACCTCTTCAACCTATTTTATCAGTTCATTTAACCATTAAATAAATTACGAATAAAGTAATATCTCTTTCTTTTATACCTGGAAGAGACACCCAAGATATTACAGGTTAGAAGTAGGGATATGACTGTAGGAACTTCTACTTTCTGGGGAAAATGTAAAGCTATCCTGTAGCATTTTAGAAGTATTTTTTCATAACTGGACCTTACATAAGGAGAGACACTTACCAGCAGACAATATTGAAATAAATGGTTGGCTTAAAATTTAAGTCTTTTTCTTAAAAGTTCATATGGTATAATAGGAATTCTATGTATTTTATCTCATTTATGTTTCACAATAACCCTACGAAGTGAGTACTATTATAATTCCCACTTCACATAGAAAAAAACTGAAGCTTCCTTCTGAGCCTAAGTGAGCAAATTTCAGTAAACAGGTGAGACCACACAGTTCATAAACAGCTGAGTCCACATTGTTCTCAGCTTTGCCTGATGGCAAGCCCAGCCTGTGGTCACTTTATAGTGCTAGTTTCTGATTCTTACGGTTGGGAGTCCCTTCTCTTGCACAAATATCTATTTTATTAACATATTGTGTTGAAAAAAAACAACAGCAATAGCCTCTATTTTATTTGCAAAATCTCTGGATCTTCAAGCGCAATAAAAATACTTCAGAATATACAGTCTGCACAGGAGTGCCCTTGTGTTGCTTATAATTAGTGTCGTGCGTGTGTGTGCATGTTTAAAAGAATCATTCTATCATTCAAAAATATATTTTCCATACATAAGAATACATGCTTTGTAAAGGCAGCATATCAGAACAACACTTATAATTTCAGGAAAAGCATAAATTAAATTTAAACTTGTTTTAAAATACAAAAACATTAAATATACAGACTAGTTTCCAAAAATGGCCATTTAACACAAAATTGTTGAATAATTCATTGTGTACAATATAAGCAAATCCTGCATTCAGTTGACATTGGTACAGGTCACGTAAGATGATGCATTTACTATAACTCATGGCCACTATTTATTGTCTAAATTTCTTACAAATACATAATATTGCCTATAGAGGGACCAGATAAAAATATGGATGAATCAGTCAAGACTCCCTTATTCCCTTACACATCTGTACAAGTCAGCAATAGATGGCTTTTACAAATAGGCAAATCCTCGTTAGCACAGGAAGTGCATTCCCAGAAATGGGAATGCTAAGTGAATCAGTACCAACCATTCTCATTATGACATAGCCTTTGTGAGGATGTGGTCCACCACGTGGCATTTGTTCAGTCACTAACAGTGCCTAAAATAGTCTTTGTTCAAGAGCAGACATGCAATAAATATTTGTTGAATAAATGAATGGTTTATCCATTCACTTCAGCATCCCTGAAGTCATCACATGCCTTTCAACATTATTTCTTCTGGGTACTAGCCATGCCCCTGCAGCCCATTTCCCTGTCTGTGGGGATGTTTGTCTGGCCGAGGCTTCCGTCCAGTCTGGTTGTGGGTTGATCTTTACACCCCATTACCCCACCTGTGAGCTTGTCTCTTGAAGGCACCCCAAGCCACTGTCACTCTCACATTTGAAAATCCCACTTGGTAGTCTTATTTGTATTATTCCCTACCTTTGGCTTATTTAAAAATACACTTATTATTAGCAATTCTGAGTCAAAGTAGCTCAACTAAACATAAAGCAACAGCAGACTTAGAGACTCAATAGAGTGAACACACTGACTGACCAGCCCCATTTAGACTGAACGAAGTATCTCGTGTCTGTTACCAGTCATGGAAGGGGCCTGGCATCCAAGGCTCTCTTCTGTACAGTGGCCCTTTTATAAGAAACTTAGATATAAGTTACACTATTCGGTACGTCTTCAATAAAAGTATGCCTTCAATAAAAGACATATGCCTGTCTTCAATAAAAGTATTTCAGAGACAAAGAGTAATAAAGCAGACCAGTAGCATAGAAGGGATTCCTAAATACACACCTGCATCCTAGTTAGAAAACAGCAGATTTGTTTTACTCTTTTTTTAGCTCAATCATAAAGTGTACAAACCTAAAATATAAATTTTAATGAATTTTACATAAAAAATAGCTATCACACAACCCAGATACTGATCATTACCAGCAAAACACCCCCACATACTCCCTTCCAGTCATTATTTACCTCATTCTCGACAAAAGAACTCTGAAATTCATGACCAAAGATCAGTTTGCCTATTTTTCACTTCTTGTAAATGTTTATATAGTGTAGACTCATCCATGTCTATTTCTTTCACTCAGTCTTTTTTCTGTGAGATTCATCCACACTGTTGCAGGTAGCTGTAATTCATTCATTCTTATTGCTGTATAGTATTCCATTGTATTAGTATATCAAAATGTATCCATCCATTTTTAAAGGGCATTTGAATTTTTCCCAATTTGGGCCTCTTGTGCAAATTCTTGTACATGTTTTGTGGTGAATGTGTAGCATTTCTATTGGGTATATATCTAAGAGGAAAATTATCAAGGATAAGCAAATTATTAATTTTTAGAAGGTATTGCTATAGAGTTTCCCAAGTTGCATGAGAATTCCAATTACTCTACACACATAAAACTTTTGAGTATTTTGGTTTGGGTTTGTTTTAGTCATTCTTGTGAATGTATGGCTCTATTTGCATTTCCTAGGTACCTTATGATGTTTAATGTCTTTTCATTTATCTATCAGTCATTTATATATCCTTTTTCATAAAACATTCAAATTATTGCACATTTATATTATGTTGTCTTTTTTCTTATTGATATATATAAGATATATATTAACATATAATATGTTATATATGTAATATAATGTGTCACATATTATGTATAAGTGGTGCAAGTGGTAAAGAACCCGCCTGGCGATCCAGGAGATGTAAGAGATGTGGGGTCAATCCCTGGATCAGGAAGATCCCCTGAATTGGGGCATAGCATCCCACTTCAGTGTTCTTGCCTGGAGAATCCCATGGACAGAGGAACCCGGCAGTCTACAACCCATGGGGTCACAGAGTCAGACACAACTGAAATGACTTAGCAGCAGCACCATATATGATAGGAGCTTTTTGTTGAAGATGCACATAGAGCACATACCTTCTTCTAGTCTCTCTCTAGTCTTTTCACTACCTGAAGATGTCATGTGATGAAACTTAGTTCTGAATTTTAATGCAGTCCAAGGAATCAATCTTTCCTTTTATGACTAGTGTTTATTTGTCTCCTATTTAAGAAATTTGTCTAACTCAAGGTTAAAAAAATTCTTCTACATCTTCCAAGCTGCTGTATGAATTTCAGCTTGTACATTTAGCTTTGTGATGTTTCTAGAATTGATCTTTACGTATGGTGTGAGTAAGGGATAAATATTCATTTATTATTTTGATTGGGATATCAGCTTGATTTAGCACTGGTGTTTGTTTTGTTTGAATTTTTCTTATAATTTTTAAATGTAAATTTTTTCATGTTTTTTAGATTAAGATATAGTTGATGTACACTATTACATAATAGGGGTTTACAACACAGTGATTCACAATTTTAAAAATTTATATTCCATTTATATTTACTATCAAATATTAGTTATACCCCCTGTGTTATACAATATATCATTATTGCTTGTTTATTTTATACATAATTACTTGTGTGCATGCTCAGTCTCTAAGTCATGTGTGACTCTTTGTAACCCCATGGGCTGTAGCCCACCAGGCTCCTCGGTCCAAGGGATTTTCCTGGCAAAAATACTGGAGTGGGTTGCCATTTCCTCCACCAGAGGATCTTCCCAACCAAGAGACTGAACCAGTTTCTCCTGCGTTTCCTGCATTGGCAGGCAGATTCTTTACCACTAAGTCACCTGGGAAACCACATAATAGTTAATGTACGTCTTAATCCCTTACCTCTATTTTCCCCCTCTCTCCTTCCCTCTCCCAACTTGTAACCACTACTTTGTTTTCTGTATCTGTGAATCTGTTTCCTTTCTTGTTATATTCACGTTTGTTTTATTTTTTAGACTCCACATATGTGATACCATATCATACACTGTCTTTCTCTATCAAACTTATTTCACTTACCTCCAAGTCTATCCATGTTGTTGCAAATGGCAAGATTTTGTTCTTTTCTATGGCTGCTGCTAAGTCACTTCAGTCATGTCCAACTCTGTGCGAACCCACAGATGGCAGCCCACCAGGCTCCTCCATCCATGGGATTTTCCAGGCAAGAGTACTCTGTTCTATGTCTGAGTAGTGTTTTATTGTATATATTCTGGCATCTTCTTCATCAGTTCATCCATCCATGGATACTTGGATTATTCCCATAAGTTGGCAGCTGCAAATAATGCAGCTTATAAACATTGGGTCCATGTATGTTTTTCAAGTAGTGTTTCTGCTTTTTTAGGTATATACACAGGAACGGAATTATTGGGTCATATGGTAGTTCTATTTTTAGTTTTTGGGAATTACTCATACTGTGTTCTACAGTGGTTGTACCAATTTATATTCCTATCAACAGCATACAAGGATTCCTTTTTCTCCACATCCTTGCTAACATTTGTTATTTGTGTCCTTTTGATGATGCCATCTGACAGGTGTGAAGTGACATCTCATTGTGGTTTTAATTTGCATTTCTCTGATGATTAACAATTTTGAGCATGTGACTGTTGGCCATCTGTACCTCTTTTTTGAGAAAATGTCTTTCCAGGTCTTCTGTCCATTTTTAAATTGGATTGTTTGTTCACTGGTTGGTGTTGAGTTGAAGTAACTGTTTATACATGTGGGATATTAACTCCTTATCTGTCATATCGTTAACAAATATTTTCTCCCATTCAGGAGCTTGTTTTTTACTTTGTTGATGCTTTCCTTTGCCATGCAGAAATGTTTAATTAGGTCCATTTATTTATTTTTTCCTTTAGGAGACAAATCTGAAAAAAAAATACTGCTATAATCTATGTCAAAGAGTGTCTTCTGTATGTTTTCTTCTAGGAGTTTTATGGTTTCTGGTCTTAGATATAGGTCTTTAATCCATTTTGAGCTTATTTTTATATGTGATGTGAGAAAATGTTTTAGTTTCATCCTAAAACATGTAACTGCCCAGTATCCCCAGTACCACTTATTGAAAAGACTGTCTTTCTCCACTGTATATTCTTGTCTCCTCTGTTGTAAATTTGATCTATATGTCTGTTTCTGTGTCAGTACCACACTGTTTTGATTATTGAAGCTTTATAATATTTTGAAGTTAGGAATGTGGTTCTTCCATCTTTGTTCTTCTTTCTCAAAATTGTTTTGGCTATTTGAGGTTTTTTTATGTTTCCATGCACATTTTAAAATTATTTGTTCTAGTTCTGTGAAGACGGCCCTTGGTATTTTGATAGGATCTATTTTGAATTTGAAGATTGCCTTGGGTAGTATGGTCATTTTAACTATATTAATTCTTCCAATCCATAGACACAGTATATCTTTATAATTGTACTGTCTTCAGTTTCTTTCATCATTGTCTTAAGGTTTTCTGAGTATAGGCCTTTTACCCCCTTAGGTAGGTTTATTCCTAGATATTTTGTTCTTTTTGATGCAATGTTAAATGGTATTGTTTCTTTAATTTATGTTTCTGTTAGTTTGTTGTCAGTATATAGAAACATCACAGATTTCTGTGTATTAATTTTGTACCTTGCCACTTAAAAAAAAATAACCTTGTTTTATATTGCCTTGAATGTAAATGTAATATGATTTGTTATAAAATCATGTTTATGTGAATTTGTTTCTGAACTCTATTGTTTCCATTGATCTGTTTATTTGTATTTGCATCAATACTAGTTTAGTTCAGTTCACTTCAGTTCAGTTCAGTCGCTCAGTTGTGTACGACTCTGCGACCCCATGCACCACAGCACACCAGGCCTCCCTGTCCATCACCAATGCCGGAGTCTACCCAAACCCATGTCCATTAAGTCGGTGATGCCATACAACCATCTTATCCTCTGTCATCCCCTTCTCCTCCTGCCCTCAATCTTTCCCAGCATCAGGGCCTTTTCAAATGAGTCAGCTCTCCGCATCAGGTGGCCAAAGTATTGGAGTTTCAGCTTCAACATCAGTCCTACCAATCAATGAACACCCAGGACTGATCTCCTTTAGGATGGACTGGGTGGATCTCCTTGCAGTCCAGGGGACTGTCAAGAGTCTTCTCCAACACCGCAGTTCAAAAGCATCAGTTCTTTGGCACTCAACTTTCTTTATAGTCCAACTCTCACATCCATACATGACTACTGGAAAAACCATAGCCTTGACTAGATGGACCTTAGTTGATAAAGTAATGTCTCTGCTTTTTAATATACTGTCTAGGTTGGTCAAAACTTTCCTTCCAAGGAGTAAGCGTCTTTTAGTTTCATGGCTGCAGTCAGCATCTGCAGTGATTTTGGAGCCCCCAAAATTAAAGTCAGCCACTATTTCCACTGTTTCCCCATCTATTCACCATGAAGTGATGGGACTGGATGCCATGATCTTAGTTTTCTGAATGTTGAGCTTTAAGCCAACTTTTTCACCATCCTCTTTCACTTTCATCAAGAGGCTTTTTAGTTCCTCTTCACTTTCTGCCGTAAGGGTGGTGTCACCTGCATATCTGAGGTTATTGATACTTCTCCCGGCAATCTTGATTCTTGAGCTTCCTCTAGCCGAGCGTTTCTCATGATGTACTCTGCATGTAAGTTAAATAAGCACGGTGACAAATACACAGCATTGACATACTCCTTTTCCTGTTTGGAACCAGTCTGTTGTTCCATGTCCAGTTCTAACTGTTGCTTCCTGACCTGCATACAGGTTTCTCAAGAGGCAGATCAGATGGTCTAGTATTCCCATCTCTTCCAGAATTTTCCACAATTTATTGTGATCCACACAGTTAAAGGCATTGGCATAGTCAATAAAGCAGAAATAGATGTTTTTCTGAACTCTTTTGCTTTTTCAATGATCCAGTGGAGGCTGGCAATTTGATCTCTGGTTCCTCTGCCTTTTCTAAATCCAGCTTGAACATCTGAGAGTTCATGGTTCATGTACTGTTGAAGCCTGGCTTAGAGAATGTTGAGCATTACTTTGCTAGTGTGTGAGATGAGTGCAATTGTGCAGTAGTTTGAGCATTCTTTGGCATTGCTTTTCTTAGGGATTGGAGTGAATGACCTTTTCCGATCCTGTGGCCATTGCTGTTTTCCCAACTTGCTGGCATATTGAGTGCAGCATTTTCACAGCATCATCTTTTAGGATTTGAAATAGCTCAGTTGGAATTCCATCACTTTCACTAGCTTTGTTCGTAGTGATATTTCCTAAGGCCCACTTGACTTCACATTCCTGGATGTCTGGCTCTAGGTGAGTGTGAGTGATCACACCATTGTGATTATCTGGGTCGTGAAGATCTTTTTTGTACAGTTCTTCTGTGTATTCTTGTCACCTCTTAATATCTTCTGCTTCTGTTAGGTCCCTACCATTTCTGTCCTTTATCGAGCCCATCTTTGCATGAAATGTTCCCTTGGTATCTCTAGTTTTCTTGAAGAGATCTCTAGTCTTTCCCATTCTATTGTTTTTCTCCATTTCTTTGCATTGATCACTGAGGAAGGCTTTCTTATTCATGTGTTCTTAATAAACTATCTATATAAGACATTTCTTTCCTCTTCTTTAAGGTTATTTTTGCTAATTTTGGCCTTTGGCACTTCCATATAAATTTCAGAGTCAGGTTGTCAATTTTCACAAAAAAGTTTATGAGATATTTTAGTTTAAGAGAGAGTTCACATTTTAGCAATAATGAGCCTTCTCTTTCTTAAACATGGTATGCCCCTTCATTTATTTAGATATTATAAATTTTGTCTGAGTGATCTTTTAAAATTATCTATGCAGAAATCTTGTACATCCTTTGTTAAATATATCCCTAACTATTGATTTTTTATACTATTGTACATGTATCTTTTTTAATTTTAATATTAATAATTTATTGCTAACATGTAGATAAAGAATAATTTCTTTTGACTGTTTTTAGATTTTACAGTTATATAGTCATGTCATCTGCAAATAAAATAATTTACTCCTTCTCATTTCAGTCCTTCTATTTTCTATTTTCTTGCTGACTAAGACCCCTAATAGAATGTTGAGTAAAATTGATGATAACTGACATCTTTATGCCTTCCCAAGATGAGGGCTAAAACTTTCAGTAGTTCATCCTTGGGTTGATTTTTTTTGCATATTTGTTGCATATTTTTGACAACTACTATCTGACTGGAGAAATTTATTCTGAATGTACTGTGAGTTTTTATTATGAGTAAATATTGAACTTTATCAAATGATATTAATGCATCTATTGAGATGGTCATATACTTTTTCTCCTTTATTCTAAAAAAGAAGTGAATTTCATTGATCAATTTTTCAAATGTTAAACCAAGTTTTTATTACAGAAAAACTATAACTTGCTTTCTACTATTATTTTTATATGTTTCTGGATTTAATTTGTAAATATTAATAGGAAACATACACTGGCAAAATAGTACCTGCTTCTTTTTCTGTGCTATACAGTAGGCCCTTGTATATCCATTGGTTATCCATTTTGAATATAGCAGTGAGTACATGACTTTCCCAAACTCTGTAACTATCCCTTCCCTCTGGTAACCATAAGTTCTTTTTCTAAGTCTGTGAGTCTTCTGTTTTGTAAGTAAATTCATTTGTATCATTTCTTTTTAGATTCTACACATAAGGGATATCATTCTCCTTCTCTGTCTGTCTTACTTCACTCAGTATGATACTCCTTAGGTCCATCCATGTTCCTGCAAATGACGTTATTTCATTCTTTTTAATGTCTGAATAATACTCCATTGTATATATGTACCACATCTTCTCTGGGCTCCCCTCGTGGCTCAGATTGTAAAGAATCTGCCCATAATGCAGGAGACCTGGAATCGATCCCTGGGATGGGAAGATTCCCTGGAGGAGGGCATGGCAACTCATTTCAGTATCTTGCCTGGAGAATCCCCATGGACTGGCAGGGCTTCAGTCCATGGGGTCGCAAAAAGTCGGACATGACTGAGCATCTAAGCACACACAGCACACACCACATCTTCTTTATCCATTCTTCTGTCAATGGACATTTATTTTGCTTCTGTGTCTTGGCTATTGTAAACAGTGCTGCAATGAACATTAGGGTGCACATATTCTTTTGGGTCATGTTTTCCTCCATATATATGCCCAAGAACGGGATTGCAGGATCATATGGTAGCCCAAAATAGTACCTATTTCTGAATTAGCAGCATCACATGACTTCCTACCAATGTTTTGGTAAGCAGAATAATTTCTTTCAATTAGAAAACTGGCATCAGGGCTGTGTCTCATAAAATCAAAGGCTTAGATAAACATGAGTGAATATAGCTGAGAGTTTGATGAGCTCTCTTGGGCTATGGATCTGCAAAACAGGATGTGGAATGGAGGAAGGCACTGGCTCTGTACTTTGTGGCCATGTCTGTGAAAGTGCAACTTTCTCTTGTTGATGAGTGTAATAAATCCATGTAATGTTCTGCCTTTAAGATAAAGTCCAGACTCCTTAACACAGAACCAAGGTCTGTGGGGCCCTGGGGTCTACATACCTCTCACCTCACATCTCACTCTTCTCCTTAGTTCTCCCCTGCAATCCTCTGGCAACCTAGGTGACTCATTCATATTGACTTCCTTGCAGTTCCTTAAGTATGCCAGGTTTTCACTCATCTTGCTGACTGCAACTTGCTTCTCTCCTCATAGCAACTTCATTTTCTATTCACAGTTCAGCTTACGTTTCCTCTCTTGGTATGCCTGGTCATACAGGGCTAAGACTGGGATTAGATACTTACCTGAGTTTTTGCCCTATAAACTTGGGACATAAGCAAACCTATAAGCATATAAGAGCCACTCTAGAAACATTGTTTATTTGACTATTTGAATAAAAATGTATGTACTACTGTTATCTCACATACTCATCATCTGATCACATGATCTTATGTCTACTCATATCTCAGTATAAGGACTAAAGACCAAAATAAAAGTGTGAAAAAGAAAACTAACCACTAATTTATTCATTGCTTAAGTCAGCAAATAATTATTGAATACTGACTCTCGGCTAGGCACGTGCTACACATGAGGGATATAGCAGAAGATAAGAGAGGAAAATTCAAGAGGTTTATTCCCTTGTGAAGGAGACAACCAAGTCAACATAAAGAGGAAGAAAAAGAGGTAAATTTTTAAATCACAGTTGAAATCAGGTCCATAAAAAAAACAAAAACAAAAAGCTTACAAAACTTCAGAACACTGAGAGTGGGGAATATTTATCTCAGTGAGAATTGTCAGAGAAAGCCTCTCTCAGGTGGTGACAATGAAACTAACTTTGGAAGAATTGAGAAATAAGTCAAGATTCTTACCCTAACACAGTTCTAAACCAGGATACTTAAATCAACAGTTATTCTATTCAAGCTTGTTTATCTCTTCAGTTCTCAAAGTGTTATCCAGGGACCAATAGACTCCTCCCTTTCAGAGGAGCCAAGAAGTCAAAAATATAATACTGAAAGATCATAATTGTAAAGTTATCTTGTTCTTTCACCCTCATTATGTCATGATAGTGTGGAGATTTCCAAATGCTACATGACATGTGATGTTGCAATAGATTAAATGAAGAAGCCATCTTTTACTAAAACAAATATTAATAAGATTTGCAAAAAATGTATAACAATGCCGTTTTCTCACTGAATATTTTTATTTTAGCCAATATGAATGTGTTGATAAAATATGTATTCTTTATGTTATCATGTAAGGATTTTAATATTGCTATCTCATAATAGTTTAACAAATACTTTAAAATTTTGCCAATTTAATTTCTATTATGGTAAATATCAACCCACATAAAGTAGTTCTCAAACTAGTGTAAAGAGGTCCTGAGACCAAAACATTTGGGAACTGCTGGTTTAATTGGTAGAGTAAATGTCAGTTAAAAATAAATAAATAAAACAATCAGTAGATGACATGAAGATACCTTAGATACATATATGAAATGATTCCTTACAGCTCTCCAAATCTGAACACAACATGACAGCATCTGCCTGGAAATGCTAGCATTCAAACATCTCCAGTGTTCCTAAAAGTCCAATGTTTAGCAGGCTACAGACAAAAGACTGGATATTTGAGTGAATATGGTCAGGGCACCACAGCGAGGAGGGTTCTCATCTAGTGATTTGGTGCCTTGTAAATCCAGCCTGAGCATTTTCTATTTTAATTGGGAAATGTTGTAGCCTCTTGCACAAGGGATAGGAAACCAGGCATTCTTAAGAGAAATAAAAATAGAACCAACTCCTCAGTTTAAATTTCTGGAGTCTTTTCCTTGAAACGTTGCCTGCAAGATTCTCCCAGCCAATTACTCTGCACCAGGACTGCTCAGTCAGTGTCCAAGATGATCAAGCCTGACTCCATAAGATTGTCAATCACTCCATGCCTCTGCCTGCTCCCTGGGCTTCATGAAACAGTCTCTTCATTGTGTTTGAGTTTGATTTTCACTTTCATTAGTGAATCTAACAGCCACGAAATAGCCAGCTATGAAACTGAGCTGGAAGATCAGTAATGGATGAAACGTTTCTTCAACATTCATTAAAAAAAATTTTTTTTCAGTCTCTGTCATTCCAAACAAAAATTATCTATTTCTTTCTGTAAAAGTCATATTTACATTGTACCTGAAACTAAATGAGAAACAGTGAACAAAGTAGCCCACCAAAAAAAGAGAAATAGCAATGTGTTTAATTGGCAGACTTGGGGAGAGGCTATTCTTATAGCCTTGTTTAACGTACTATACACTAAGAAACATATTTGCACCAGATTTGCAAGCAAAAATTATCATATTACTTTGAGAACCCTTCTGTGTGAATTTAACCTTTTGCTAGGTTCTGACTTTTCCTGTAGTAAATAATCCCATGCAGATTTATAAAAGGTAATATATATGAAAAGCGCTTTCTATTATAAAGACATATACTCATATTTTGGATTCTTATTGTAACTAAGGAAATCAAAATAAATACGATCTCTTTAAAGAAAGGCTATTGATAGTATTTCTATCTAATACTTTCCATCCATACCTAAAGGATGCCTTATTGAATCCAGACTCTCCTTTTTCATGACTAATGGAACATTTCTAGACTGAAACTTTGGAGTATATATGCCAGCAAGTAAGCAATTGTAACCAAGAACCCTCTTTGTTTAAAGGCTCTCTAAATCTTCCCTGGATACTAATTAATCTATTTCTGAAATATTATCTATTAGCAAAGTTTTACAATATGCATTCCCCTATGTACCTGAATACTAAAAAAAAAATAAGTTTGTAGATGTTAAGACAGATAATGAACAAACTTTACCACTATATAATTTATATATACTTTATATAAATTTAATTATATATTATATATAATTATTACATTATAATCACTTGAATTCTATAATTATTATTTATATCAAGAGATATAGTTAATAATTATAAACATTAAAAAGATTTATAATTATTTATATAAATTTTGAGTACATTGATATATTCTCCAGAGCTAGACTTTCTAATTCAAATAACCAATGGGTTTTCAGAATTTTAGAGGAAAAACATGAAAAGGCAGGCATTAGAATAGCAAACTCAAAATAATTGTCATTGCTATTCTGAGGGTTCAATTTATTTGAACAAATTTGACTAGTAAAAATAATATTCAATGAATATGAAGAAGTGCATTCCTCATTGTGTTTCCCTGAAATAGATTGTTAATAATAGTTTAGAAGACCTAAAAACATTATAAGATGGAAATACATCAAGTTAAATCACTCTGTTATTAAAGACTATGAACAGTTGAATACAAATCTATCAACAGAATTTTATAAAACTTGTCAAAACTGGTACAGATGGTAGGTATGCCAGTAAATAGATATATAGATAGACAGATATGGCAAGCTTCATCTATCAGTTCAGTTCTGTCGCTCAATCATGTCCGACTCTTTGCGACCCCATGGACTGCAGCATACCAGGCTTTCCTGTCCACCACCAACTCCTGGAGCTTACTCAACTCATGTCCATTGAGTCAGTGAAGTCATCCAACCATCTCATCCTCTGTCATCCCCTTCTCTTCCCACCTTCAATCTTTCCCAGCATTAGGGTCTTTTCTAGTAAGTCAGTTCTTCATATCTGGTGGCCAGTGTATTGGAGTTTCAGCTTCAGCATCAGTCCTTCCAATGAATATTCAGGACTGATTTCCTTTAGACTAGACTGATTGAATCTCCTTGCAGTCCAAAGGACTCTCAAGAGTCTTCTCCAACACCACACTTCAAAAACATCAATTCTTCAGCACTCAGCTTTCTTTATAGTCCAACTCTCACATCCACACATGACTACCAGAAAAACCATAGCTTTGACTAGAATCAACCTTTGTTAGCAAAGTAATGTCTCTGCTTTTTAATATGCTGTCTCTGTTGGTCATTGTTTTTCTTCCAAGGAGCAAGCGTCTTTTAATTTCATGGCTGCAATCACCATCTGCAGTGACTTTGGAGCCCTCAAAAATAGTCTCCCACTGTTTCCATTGTTTCCCTATCTATTTGCCATGAAGTGATTGAACAGGATGCCATGATCTTGGTTTTCCAAATGATGAGTTTTAAGCCAACTTTTTCACTCTCCTCTTTCACTTTCATCAAGAGACTCTTTAGTTCTTTGCTTTCTGCCATAAGGGTGGTGTCATCTGTATATCTGAGGTGATTGGTATTTCTCCTGGCAGTCTTGATTCCAGCTTGTGCTTTTTCCAGCCCAGCATTTCACATGATTTCCTCTGCATATGTTAAATAAGCAGGGTGACAATATGCAGCCTTGATGTACTCCTTTCCTGATTTGGAACCAGTCTGTTGTTACAAAAAAATGCAAAAAGGCAAAATGGTGGTCTGAGGAAGCCTTACAAATAGCTGAGAAAAGAACAGAAGTGAAAGGCAACGGAGAAAAGGAAAGATATACCCATTGGAATGAAGAGTTCCAAAGAATAGCAAGGAGAGATAAGAAAGCCTTCCTCAGTGACCAATGCAAAGAAATGGAGAAAAATAATAAATGGGAAAGACTAGAGATCTCTTCAAGAAAATTAGAGATACCAAGGGAACATTTCATGTAAAGATGGGCTCGATAAAGTACAGAAATGGTAGGGACCTAACAGAAGCAGAAGATATTAAGAAGACGAGGAAAGAATACATAGAACTATACCAAAAAGATCTTCATGACCCAGATAACCATGATGGTGTGATCACTCATCTAGAGCCAGACATTCTGGAATGCAAAGTCAAGTGGGCCTTAGGAAATATCACTACGAACAAAGCTAGTGGAGGTGATGGAATTCCAATTGAGCTATTTTAAATCCTAAAAGATGATGCTGTGAAAGTGCTGCACTCAATATGCCAGCAAATTTGGAAACCTCAGCAGTGGCCACAGGACTGGAAAGTCAGTTTTCATTCCAATCTCAAAGAAAGGCAATGCCAAATAATGCTCAAACTACTGCACAATTGCACTCATCTCACACACTAGCAAAGTAATGCTCAATATTCTCCAAGCCAGACTTCAACAGTACATGAACCATGAACTTTCAGATGTTCAAGCTGGTTTTAAAAAAGGCAGAGGAACCAGAGATCAAATTGCCAGCATCTGTTGGATCAAAAAAGCAAGAGAGTTCCAGCAAAAAATCTACTTCTGCTTTATTGACTATGCCAAAGACTTTGACTGTGTAGATCACAACAAACTGGAAAATTCTGAAAGAGATGGGATACCAAACCACCTGACCTGCCTCCTGAGAAATCTGTATGCAGGTCAGGAAGCAACAGTTAGAACTGGACATGGAACAACAGCTTCCCCTATAATGAACAGAAAACCATCTTACAGTAGAATGTTATATAAGTAAAAGGGATGATTGAATTTATGAAATCACCATTTGCCAACTATTATAGAAATAACTGATTCAGGCAAACGTCATCAAAAATACTAATACTGGCAGGTCAAAGTTTAATTATAAACAGTGTATTTACATAGTCTTAAATGTTTCTCCACAAATTGTTCAGTTACTCATCAATTAACAGGAACAAAAACGTATTAACTAAATTTACAATGAATAAACCTGGAAAACATCATCTAAAGTAAGTTATAAAAGTTAATGGCACCAAGAATATGAATATCTTGTACCTGCAGAAATGATGCTCTAAGAAGAACATACTTCACTTCTATAATACTTCTGCCAAAAATGCACCAGAAAACATTGGACAAATCATAACTGTGGGACATTATACAAGATAAATTGTTTTTATTCTTCCAACATAGCAAGGTCATTAAAGACTCAGGAAGACTCACAAATTGTTCCAGATTGAGGAAGAATTAAGAAATATAAAAACTTGGATTAGATCTTATACTTTGTAAAGGAAATTAGTAGGACAATTGGCAAAATTTGAATAGATCTGGCTTCTCTGGTGGCTCAGATGGTAAAAAGTCCACCTGCAGTCCAGAAGAGAAGGCAATGACAACCCACTCCAGTACTCTTGCCTGGAAAACCCCATGGACAGAAGAGCCCGGTAGGCTACAGTCCAAGGGGTTGCAAAGAGTCAGACATGACTGAGTGACTTCACTTTCACTTTTCACTTTCATGCATTGGAGAAGGAAATGGCAACCCACTCCAGTATTCTTGCCTGGAGAATCCCAGGGACAGAGGAGCCTGGTGGGCTGTCGTCTATGGTGTCACACAGATTCGGACACGACTGACGCGACTTAGCAGTAGCAGCAATCCAGAAGACTCGGTTTGATTCCTGCCTTGGGAAGATCCCCTGTAGAAGGGAAAGGCACTCCAGTATTCTTACCTGGAAAATCTCATGAAGAAAGGAGCCTGGCAGGCTACAGTCCACAGTATTGCAAAGAGTCAGACACAACCAAATGACTAAGACACAACCAAATGACTAACAGATAATATATAGATTGCTTAATAATATTTTTATCAGTGTAAATTCCTCAAATTCAAAGATTTGACTATGATTATGTGGAAGAATGTTTTAGGAAATATATATTGAAATCTTAAAGGGCAAAAGGGTATCATGTCTGAAACTTTATCTTAAAAAGATCAGAAAATATAATATAATGTGCACATCCTCTTTGTGCATGTGTTGTGTGTGTGTGTATGAGAATGAGAATGGTAAAAGAAATGTACTAAACTGTCAATATTTGTGAACCTGATTGAAAGATACACCAGAGATTTTTGTACTGTTTTTTCACCTTTTCTGTAAGTTTAATATTATTTCAAAATGAGAAGTTAAGGTAAGAACTCAATTCTCCCCCACCTTTTAATAAAAGGACATGAAATCATGCTTTTATGATCATAAGCACACACAAATACAAGAAGCTATGGTCCAGAGAGTCTAGAAAAATGATTCAGAATAGTATTAAACTATCAAAACATAACAAGGAAAACAGTCTATTTCACCCAGCTCTGTCTCTCAGGAGATGGATATCAAAATTTGGGTTCCAAATTTATATCTACTTTTCTCAATTCAATTTATTGATTTCTAGTCTCTCAAAGATTCATTTTGGCAGATTGCATCCCTTTCTAGTATTTCTCAGTGAGGCCACCTTCCAAATAGTCTTCTACAGTTTTATAAATGTCCTCTACATGACCACATATCATTTCCCTCTTCTGTAGAAAAATAGAGAGATTTCTAAATTTCTAGACAATTTCTAAACAATACCTAGTACTTTAATTTGAGGTATTGTGCCTAAAAATGGTCTCTTTTCTCCCCTAGATTTTGGAGTTAAAGTAGAGAAACTTCAATGTTATGCAGAAAAGATATTGAGTAGATACTGAATATCTACTCCCTCTGTTTCTTTACAAGACAGTAATGCAATGCAGCCAATTTCATGCTTTCTCTCTGATTTTCTCTAATCCTAGATATTGAGTTTCATGATTAAAGTTCCTCTAGGTAGGATGTTTTTAAGGAAATCTTGGCAAATCTTAAGTTTGCTGGTGTTTTAAACTACAGTAAGCAGTATTTTCTCTGTGCCACTTTTCTAAATTTCAAAATTCATAATCAATTAAATTAGAAATTGTGTTTTAGGAAGTTAAAACCTTCTCACTCAAGAGAAACTACATAGTGTTTTGCTGTGTTGGGAAGATAAAGTCATTGAGTATTGGTATAAATCTGTTGGTAGAGAGGTCCCAGTTAGATTCAAGTTGATGATGATAATGCTGGTGATAATGGTGGTGATAGCGAGGGTGATGACGTTGATGAAAGAGGAAGGAGGAGAAGAAAGATAAAATAATGATGCTAAATATTATAAGTGCTAGTATTTGAGAACTTACTTAGGCCCTCCTTTGAATGTATTACATGCCCTTGACATATTTGGTCTTTAAAATAATCCTATGAAGTAAGTATTAACAATATACCCACTTTACAAGTGAAGAAACAGATAAATTGCCAGAGGTCACAGAATCTAAAATGTGGAGCCAGATTGCAAACCAGGTAGTAGGTCTCTTTCACCTTGACATATTGAATTCGGAGTTCTTGCCTCCTCTATCAACACTCAGCTGCTAGAATTCCTGACTTTTCATAGAACCCAGGAGTTGAATGGTAAAAATTTTAAGCCTGTCCACTGCTGTAGTTCAGATATATGTAGATAGGTCTGACACACTTCTGAGGAAAGGGGACTGTGGAAATAAGATTGTAGGGTGTGTGTGTGTATGTGTTTCTGTGTGTATCTGTGTTTGTATCTGTGTGTGTAACAGACAGAGAGACAAAGGGAGGTTATGAGATTCATAAAGGAGGGCAAACTCAGTAACTGCGTAAAGGGAAAGGCAGCAGTGCTTTTACATATAAGGACACTGTCCTGGAATCCACCCTAGCATAAGAGGAAAATGTCTCTGCCTTGGGAAGATGAAAACTAAGTTGCAAAACTGAAAGGAGAAAGAAATTCAAGTGAAATTTCAAGCAGTTCTGCTGGGTGGTCCTCTCCCATGCCCATGGCAACAGAAGAGGGGGACATAAGAGGGAACAGGCACTCGCAGAAGACAGAGGGTAGAGCAGTGAGCCCAATCGTATTTGAGATAGAGGATGGGTCAGCACCACTGTCTAGGTAGCATAAGATAACAGCAGCAGCCAGGTGGCATGGGAGCAGCCCACACTCAGCCACCAAGTGTGCAGGTTGAGCAGAACCACATGAAAAACAGCTGAGGAGCAGGTGTGTTGCCTGGCACTTTTCACATGAGGAAACTTTTCTTGGAGCCTGAACTGATGCCCAAGAAAGCAGAAGGCCTGAATTCTTCTCTTTGAGGGGCAGAAATTCTTGAGTTCTCAGCCTTGGGAGTAAACTCTTAAAATGACTAATTCTCAGACTCACAGCTCTTGGCACCTGAGGACATTTGAGTTAGCACTAACATTAAGCAGACTATTTTACTAGATTGCTTCCTATTATTTAGTTCTTAAGATCCCTGCTTCTACTTCATAATTTTCTGTTATAAAGATGAGCTAGGAACAAACAAGCAGGCAAATTATGAGCTTGTGCATTTTCCTGACAAACCAGCCAACCATCTAAATGTAACTGATGATTTGCTATCTTTCATGTTTTTTTCCCAACTATAGGTAAAAATTTGTTTAGACATTTAAATAGATCTGGAACACTACCATGACTTCATTCTTTCACTCATTCAGCAAACATTTGTTGAGTGCTTACTCTATGTCAAGTAGCTGAAACATACTGTGAACAAAGTTTGTAGTGTAGGAAGAGAGATCATTAACTCAGTGCATAATTAATAAGTTAATTATTAGAGATGTTAGAAAGCACAATTGCCATGGAGAATAGAAAAAGTAGAGCAGAGTAAAAAGAATCAGGAACCATAGGCAAGGGGAGATTGCAGTACTAAATAGTATGAATAGTTTTAATTTTTATTAATGAGAAGGCTTCCCTGGTGGCTCAGATGGTAAAGGATCCTTCCACAATGCAGGAGAACAGGGTTTGATCCCAACCCAGGGATCAAGATCCCCTGGAGAAGGGAATGGCTACCTACTCCAGTATTCTTGCCTGGAGAACTCCATGGACAGAGGAGCCTCATGGGCTACAATCCATCAGGTCGCAAAGAGTCAGACAACTGAGCAAATAATGCTCACTTTTTCACTTAGTAATGGGAACAAGTTAGAATTGTTTATCTGACTCATTCCCAGCCTGTCTCCAAATTTGCTGCCAACAACCCATTGTAAAGTTGTCCAGATGGGAATTTCCAGTTGGGATAATTTAGCTGGAATCATTTAACTTATTACATGTAATCATTTAACTTTGTATATTATGATAAAATTGATAATATGTTATGGAATTGCATAGTTCTAGAAATTAAACAGTTTAACTAGAAAACTGTTGACTGCTCTTCTCACAGGTAGGAAAAACAGAGAGTCTGAATGATTTGCCCCCAAACCATTCAGTCATTAAATGGCATAAAGAGAAATACATCTTCATCAAAAAAAGTCTTTTTTTGTAGACACAATTTTCAAATTTTCTGTAATAAGATTACTCTTCTATTTCCTGTTTAATTTTTACTCCTCATTCCCACATCATCTCCGATTCACCCTATTTCTCCCAGCCTTGGCCCTTAGTTAAGTAGTGGTGGTGTCGGAAGGTGTGTGTGTGTGTGCGTGCGTGTGTATGTGTGTATTCTTTAGGTGTTTCTTTACATAAGTACTGGAAAGTATGAATACATTATTCAATCCCTTTTAAACACAAAAGCAAAATATGGACACCATTCTGTACTTTCGTTTACTTAGTGGTCATTCTAAAAGAGATCCCTTAGGTATTCCCCTAACTTCTCCTGTTCTTATCTTGCAGTGAAGGACATAATGCTAGCAGTGATCTTTTCTTGGCAGAGATTGGGACTATGGAAGAGTTCTTTAATCACAGTTTCAGTCAGAAAGGGTGCAGTTTGATTCCAGACAACAGAAACCTGACTTACAGAGACTCGAACAAACAGGCATTTTATTTTTCTCTTATAATAAGAACTCCCTAGGCAGGTGGTTGCTGGCATCAAGTCAGTAGCTCAGAAACGAATCAGGGACCTGGATCTTGTTTTTTCATGCTACCACTCTTGAAAATTGGCATTTATCCTCTTGCTGTTGATTTGCAATTGTAAAAAGCTATTGCACCTTTGGGCACTATTTACATTGGAGGGGCGGGGATTAAAGGCCACTTTCTCAAGCAGCTTTCAGGAAAGAAACTCTCTAGGCCAGGCCTCCCATTATACCCCAGAACTGATTGGCTATATCTGAGTCACGTGGCCACTTCTAGACCAATCACAAGCCAAGAGTAATAATGTTACCTTGGCTCATATAAACCCATTAACCCTAGGAGCTGATGGTGGGATCCTAACCTCCCAGAGATCCAGGGTGTTTTTTTGTTTTGTTTTGTTTTGTTTTACCTCTTCCTGAACAAAGTGCTTCCCAGGTGGCACAGTGATAAAGAATCCACCTGCCAGTGCAGGAGATGCAAGAGACATGAGTTTTATCCCTAGATTGGGAAGATTCTCTGGAAGAGGAAATGGCAAACCACTCCAGTGTTCTTGCCTGGGAAATCCTATGTCCAGAGGACCCTGGAGGGCTACAGTCCACAGAGTTGCAAAAAGTCAGACACAACTAAGCATGCACTTATGAACAAAGCAGGGTTCTTTTACCAAAAAATAAGAGGGATCAAGAATGATTATTAGATGGGCAATAGCTATCTCTAGTAGTCACTGCTTATATATTTTAGATTTTAAGAAGTGTGAGGTTTCTAATAGCTATTGAAGGTCTATTACATCTTCTCACAACCCACTCATTGTTTCATTAGGTGTCCTTGCTTTACTATATTATTTCAAGAACATAGATTAAAACAAATTAAAAGTAAAATTGTATGAGAACAAGAAAATGAAAACAAATGGGGGGAATTTAATTTCTTTTACTGTGTGTGATGAGGAAAGGAAAATAGGACTTCCGTACCTGGCTAGATTGAGAGTATGTCAGAATAAAAATCCATGCTCTATTAAGGCTATCCCAAACTACACAATAAATATGCTGCTGCTAACTCTCTTCAGTCATGTCTGACTCTGTGCGATCCCATAGACAGTAGCCCACCAGGCTCCCCCGTCCCTGGGATTCTCCAGGCAAGAACACTAGAGTGGGTTGCCATTTCCTTCTCCAATGCATGAAAGTGAAGTCGCTCAGTTGTGCTGACTCTTAGTGACCCCATGGACTGCAGCCTACCAGCCTCCTCCATCCATGGGATTTTCCAGGCAAGAGTACTGGAGTAGGGTGCCATTGCCTTCTCACACAATAAATATAGATTAAATAAATATATACATATCCTAGCTCTGTCCTTAATATGTACTAATTGCAATGGGTAAATGATTAACTTTACAGTAGAGAAATCTGACAGACATCACTGTAATCAAGGGACCATAGTTAACACCATTAATAATGAGATCAGTTAAAACCCCATGTCACCTGAAAGGATGCAATGAGCAGAATAACTTGCCAAATATGTATACCCTATATCTAATCATAAGGAAATAGCTTACAAGCTGAAATAAGAGATATTCTACACATTGACTGGCTTGCAACTATCAAAAATATCAAGGTCATGAAAGTTGAGGATAGACAAAGAGGAACTGTTACAGAGTGAGCAGAGACTAAAACTCAGTGACAGCTAAATGCAATGTGTGATTCTGGACTGAATCCTTTTACTACATCGGATGTTATTAAAATAATTAACAAAACTGGAAAGGAGGCTGGCAATTAGGTGGCTGGAACAATCTGATGCTAATTTCCTGATTTTGATGTTTGTATTAATGGTATAGCAAGAGAGTGCCCTTTTGTGGGGGGAGGAAGAGGAAATATATAGTAAAAGTATTTAAAAGTGATGGAATATTATGTCTGCAACTTATTCTTGAAAAGTTTGGGAAGAACAAGGTTTTCATATCATCTTTGCAGGTTTTCTGTAAGTTTGAGATTGTTTCAAAATAAAAGCATTCTTCTTTTGTTTTCACTTAATGATATATAGAGACACCAGTTCTTTATAATGACTGCATAATATTACATTATAGGGCTTCCCAGGTAGCTCAAATGGTAAAGAATCCACCTGCCAATGCAGAAGCCACAGGATATGCTAGTTCAGCCTGTGGGTCAGGAAGATCCCCTGGGGGAAGAAACGGGAACCCACTCTAGAATTCTTGCTGGGATAATCCCACGGACAAGGAGCTTTCTGGGCTACAGTCCATGGGGTCACAGAGAGTTGACTATGACTGAAGCAACTGAGCATGCACACACACACACACACACACAGTATTCCATTACAGGGACATGACTAGTTTTCTAAAGGCAGACATTTAGGTTGCTTCAATCGGAAGCTATTACATCCTATGCTGCAATGAGTATTTCTGTATCAATACTGTTTTGCTTTGCACATGTGCCACTTTATAAAATAAATATCTAGAAGTAGCAATTAATTTATTTTAAATGGAAGCCATGTTATAAGATATATATAGTTGTTTTTGTTTAGTTCCTAAGTTATGTCTGACTCTTTTGCAACCCCATGGACTGTAGCTTGCCAGGCTCCTCTGTCCAAGGAATTTCCCAGGGAAGAATGCTGAAGTGGGTTGCCACTTCCTTATCCAGGGGATCTTCTGAATCTAGGGATCGAACTCTGTTTTCTGCATCGGCAGGCAGATTCTTCACCACTGTCTGAGCCACCAAGGAAGCCCCAATATATATAGTGAAGTGAAAGTCACTCAGTCATGTTCGACTCTTTGCGACTCCATGGACTATACAGTCCATGGAATTCTTCAGTTAAGAATACCAGAGTGGGTAGCCATTCCCCTCTCCAGGGGATCCTCCCAACCAGAGATCGAACCCAGGTCTCCCTCATTGCAGGCGGATTCTTTATCACCTGAGCCAGCAGGGAAGCTCAATATATATAGTGCACAATGCAAAATGATGAAGTATTAGCTAAATGTATTTTTAGGCTGGTTGATTTGGTTTAATAATACTTTCACTTATTGCTTCCACAAATATTTTTTGGTTCACTGCTGTAGAGTAAGTTCTGTATCAATTCTAGAAACAACCCAAATCCTTTGCCTTCAAAAGGCATGAAAGTTTGAGAGATCTTTCTCAAATTTCATTAATTTAAAAAATTTTCCAATTTAAGATATGTCTCTATATTGATAATTTTTAAGTGGAGGAATAAAATAATTTAATAATCTTTGTTGCCCTTGAGGTTATAGCAAAGTTTTGCCAATGTAGAAAGGAAACCTTTTAAAAAAATATAGAGACTTAACTAAAATTATCAGCCATCATTTTACTATTAATATCATATTCATTAATATTGACATTGTTAAGTCATTTCAAATAAGTCCAGTTAGACATTTGACACATTTATTTCTCTGTTTTTCTCCTACATTTTAAGGTTACACTGTGCTTCCTTTGATGTAAGTTTTGTCAAGCCACTCCTAAAAGATTGAGAACAATAGCCCATCTCTTCAAGAACAAAATATTATTTTCAAGGTTGTTTTTTTCACATCTTTTCAGAAAAGAATTCAGAAGTAAATACATTCATAAAAGTGTTTCAAACATAAGTGGAGGCCACTAAAGACACCACTCTAGGAAATTGACACTCACAGAGCTGACAGATTGCATAAATGGCCTTTTATGGATATTGATACCAGCTGTGCAGACAGAGGAGGCCCTCTGTCAAGAATTTATCAAGGAGATCCACAAAATAAATAATTGTGCAAATCTCAGACTATTCTTAGCCAGCATGGTTAAGGAACAAATAATAACAAACAATTAAGCCTCCAATAACAAGGAAATAATTCTCTTAAGGTCAAAACAGTAATTCCTCTAAATTGAGGACCTCAGTGAAAGGTTTTGAGTTGGATCCAGAGTTGTAGTCCAAATCTGAAGTCAAGCTCTGATTTTTAAAAGACAATCAAAGCCCTGGTTGTGGAAGAATGTAGCAGTTAGGAGCATGGCCTTGGCTTGAAAATGTATCTTTAAATGTTATAGTATGAACATCCCACGGGTCAATGATATATCTTCTACGGGTTTTAGTTTCTTCAGCTATTTAAGGGAGAAAATAACATGGCTCCTCTGTCCAAGGAATTCTCCAGGCAAGAACATTGGAGTGGGTTGCCATTCCTTCCTCCAGGCCATCTTCCCAACACAGGGATCAAACCAGGGTCTCCTGTATTGCAGGCACATTCTTTACTCGCTGAGCAGCCAGGGAAGCCCATTACTAAGACTAAACAACAACAGCCTAATGTATCTAGTCTTAAATTTGCATATGGATGCATGGCATCCGGTCCCATCACTTCATGGGAAATAGATGGGGAAAGAGTGGAAACAGTGTCAGACTTTATTTTGGGGGGCTCCAAAATCACTGCAGATGGTGACTGCAGCCATGAAATTAAAAGACGCTTACTGCTTGGAAAAAAATTATGACCAACCTAGATAGCATATTCAAAAGCAGAGACATTACTTTGCCGACTAAGGTCCATCTAGTCAAGGCTATGGTTT
The DNA here is from genome assembly GCA_006408695.1 of Aepyceros melampus. NCBI lineage: Eukaryota > Metazoa > Chordata > Mammalia > Artiodactyla > Bovidae > Aepyceros > Aepyceros melampus. Next base: position 116,988 of record SJXQ01004325.1, read on the forward strand.
TTCCTGTGGTCATGTATGGATGTGAGATTTGAACTGTGAAGAAGGCTGAGCGCCGAAGAATTGATGCTTTTGAACTGTGGTGTTGGAGAAGACTCTTGAGAGTCCCTTAGACTGCAAGGAGATCCAACCAGTCCATTTTGAAGGAGATCAGCCCTGGGATTTCTTTGGAAGGAATGATGCTAAAGCTGAAACTCCAGTACTTTGGCCACCTCATGCGAAGAGTTGACTCACTGGAAAAGACTCTGATGCTGGGAGGGATTGGGGGCAGGAGGAGAAGGGGACAACCGAGGATGAGATGGCTGGATGGCATCACTGACTCGATGGACATGAGTCTGAGTGAACTCCAGGAGTTGGTTGGTGGACAGAGAGGCCTGGCGTGCTGCGATTCATGGTGTCTCAAAGAGTCGGATACAACTGAGTGACTAAACTGAACTGAACTGTGCAGTTTGATTTTTGTTGGACATTGAGCAAGTCATTAAAGAACTGCCCTGAGCCCACTTTTCCAGCTTTACCTATCTCCACACTTCCCCTAGTAACTTAAACTTCAGAAATGATCCCCATTAGTTCATGTTGTAGTTCCCTGTGCTGTCTCACGTCTGTTCCTCTTCTATGTCTTCATGATCAGCTCAAGGGTGACATTCACCAGGAAGTGTCATCTGGCCACTGGCTTTTCCACCTGGCCAAGTTCAGCACATGCCTGTGTGTGTTGTAAGCTGGCTTGTGTTTGGTTTATTTAAAGTCCATATTTTCCGCCTTCACCCTCTCCTTTTCCTCCACATCCATCCTGAAACCTTATGCAGGACAGAGGGAGCTCCCAGCTGTTTTCTTTTCATCAGTGTCCCAGTTAGGGGTGAGGAGAAGTGAGTGGGGGATAAGGAGAGGTGGGGGATACAGAAAGGGAGAGATGTATGAGGATGAAGAGGCCCACTGGGGTCAGACTGTGAACTGCCTTACATATTGAGGAGTTTGCCCAAATCTTAAGGGCAAAATCTTATGGCTCCTACAAAGGGTTTTAGTAGAACAGTGGTAAAGATCTGACATTTTATTTAGGAAGATGGCGCAGTGCACTGAAGAGGATAGATTGGAGAGATGAGGGGATTTCACAAGTGTAGATTGGACCCTGAGAACAATTCTTGCTGCAAGAATTCTTCCTTGTCCTCTTCTTCAGGTTTGACAGGAGTTGGTTGGATGGTGTTTGGGCACAGGGCAGTGGCCTGTGTCAGGAGCCCTGGAGACTTCCTGAGCATCAGGGGGTGGGTGTCAGGATCCGTGAGGCATGAGTCAAACTCAGCAGTGCAGCCTCTCCCCAAGCACCCCTCTCAGTCCTCCTTTCCTTTTAACAGAGAAGGTGCAGGTAACACATAAATTCTAATGAAAAAATAGAGTTGGAGAAATAAGGAAAGACAACAGATAAAGAAGGAGCATGCTTATAAAGTTAGTTACCACTTTGCACATGGACTCCATGAAAATAGGGACTTCTGTCTCAGTGGTTCTCAATTTTTCATTATGCCATAATCACCTGAAGGACTCATTACATCAAAGAATCCATAGTTCAGATTCTGAAGGTCTAGGGTGGGGCTGGTAATTTATAACAGTGGCTCAGATGGTAAAGAATCCACCTGCAATGCAGGAGACCTGGGTTTGATCTCTGGGTTGGGAAGATCCCCTAGAAGAGAACATGGTGACCCACTCCTGGACAAGTCTTCCTTGTCCAGAAGCCTGGACAGAGAAGCCTGGAGGGCTACCATCCAGGGAGTCACAAAGAGTCGGCATAACTGAGTGACTAAGCAGACAGTAATTTACAAGTCTAACAAGATCTCATTTGAGGCTGATGCTGCTGGTCTGAGAGCCACAGTTTGAGAACCTCTGTTCTGTTTTACTCTTTTTTATCCCCTCCATTACCTGCATTGTTTGAACAGAAGAAGAAATAGTTATTGGAAGACTAAATACCCTATCCCCTGCCCTAGGTAATAAGTAGAAAACAAAACTTTGGAGTTAGGCTGTGTTTGGCTGAAAAGCCCACATTTCTTCCCCCGTCATCTTCCCCTTTCCTCCACAGCCATTCTAAGACCTTATGCAGGACAGAGGGAGCTTCCAGCTATGTTCTTCCCATTGATGTCCCAATTGCTCACAGTTATTAGGAAAGAAAGAAAACTATTCCTTCTTTCTGTGTTTTGTACAATGCATACATTCCTTCCTTGTAATTATAAAGGCTTATTGCCCTGAAATATTTTTTCTGCATTATTTTTTTTTCCTGAATGAGGAGGTGGTAAGCACCAACAATAAATTTTGCCCCAAACAGGAGTTGATAACCCTTCTGAATTTCCAAAATTATCTCTTCAGTATAGTTCTCTTTTAAAATGGAAGTATAGTTGATTTATATTGCATTCGTCTTGGGTGTACAGAAAAGTGATTCAATTATATATCTCAGTGTAGTTCTTATTGACATAGTTTAATATTCCTTGAATCTAGCTAGAAATTTTGTCTGTGTTTTGTAATAAATCATCAAAGTTTAATTTCATAAATCTAAATTTAAAAAACCTAATGTATTCTTCCTCTTCCCCTCGCTGTCTTATTTTCTTTTCCCTCTTTCTTCCTTTCATTTCTCCCTTTTCATGCCTCCCCCTCTCCTCTTTTTTTTTTTTTTTTTTTTTCATTAGGTAGGGCTGAGTAAGGCAGACAGAGTGGGGAGAGAGTAACTCAGCTTGGGATGTTAAAACTCCAGTGAAGTGAGGAAGGTTCCACATTGGGTCCTGATGAGTGGTCCCATATGTGAGGTTGCCAAATTTAGCAAAAAAAAAAAGAGAAAGTCTAGTTAAATTTAAATTTCAATTAATCAATGAATTATTAATATTTTTAATCTAAGCTTGTTTGCCACAATATTGGAACACACACTTAAAAAATTATCATTTACCTGAAATTCAAATTTAACTAGATGTCCTTTATTTTATCTGCCAAGCCTACCAGTATGAGATATCAGAACCCAAATGTCAAGGATGAGAAGGGCATGAACATGGGGGAAGGGCCAGTAGGGACAACAGCTTAGAACAGAGTGTCAGCCAGGTGAGTTGACAAGGATGCTCCTAAAATAGAAGGAAGATGGCCCAAGAGATTGCTTATTAAGATTGATGCTTACTGTGAATGATGTTGTAGATGGGAGCTACAAATTTGAAAAGGAGAAAACTAGAATGAGTCCTATATTATAGGATTGGTATTGGAGATGCAAGTGCGAATTCATGGTTGAGCATTTGAAAATGTTGCATATATTGGCTGTATATGCGTAGAATGTCACTGGAATATGCACACAGAAGTGCAGCAGTATTTACCCTAGGGAGTAGAAGTGAGTGGCTGGGGCAATAGATGGAAAATTACTTTTCCTTATATTTCCTTTGCTACTTTTTAAATTTTATAACACGTGCTCATATTACCTGCCCTGGACAGTATATTTAAACTATTTAAACATTTAAAAATAAAATTGGATCTATTTCAAATCTGAATATTAGAGGTGACCAAATCTTAGAGGTTTGTCTAGCCGAATTCATGAATTTAAGATGGTATAAACACTGGGCTGGAAGAAGCACAAGCTGGAATCAAGATTGCTGGGAGAAATATCAATAACCTCAGATATGCAGATGACACCACCCTTATGGCAGAAAGTGCAGAGGAACTAAAAAGCCTCTTGATGAAAGTGAAAGAGGATGGTGAAAAAGTTGGCTTAAAGCTCAAAATTCAGAAAATGAAGATCATGGCATCTGGTCCCATCACTTCATGGGAAATAGATGGAGAAAGAGTGGAAACAGTGTCAACAGTGTCAGACTTTGTTTTGGGGGGCTCCAAAATCACTGCGGATGGTGACTGCAGCCATGAAATTAAAAGACGCTTACTCCTTGGAAGGAAAGTTATGACCAACCTAGATAGTATATTGAAAAGCAGAGACATTACTTTGCCAACAAAGGTCCATCTAGTCAAGGCTATGGTTTTTCCAGTAGTCATGTATGGATGTGAGAGTTGGACTGTGAAGAAAGCTGAGTGCTGAATAATTGATGCTTTTGAACTGTGATGTTGGAGAAGACTCTTATGAGTCCCTTGGACTGCAAGGAGATCCAACCAGTCCATTCTAAAGGAGATCAGTCCTGAGTGTTCATTGGAAGGACTGATGCTGAGCCTGAAACTCTAGTACTTTGGCCACCTCATGTGAAGAGTTAACTCATTGGAAAAGACTCTGATGCTGGGAGGGATTGGGGGCAGGAGGAGAAGGGGATGACCGAGGATGAGATGGCTGGATGGCATCACCGACTCGATGGACATGAGTTTGGGTAAACTCCAGGAGTTGGTGATGGATAGGGAGGCCTGGCGTGCTGCGATTTATGGGGTCACAAAGAGACAGTCGCATAGACATGACTGTGCAACTGAAGTTAAGATGGTGTAACTGAAGACAAATCAGTTAAGTGACCTACACATTCTTTTTCATATTCTTTCCCAATATCTAAGGATATTGAATATATTTCCCTGTGCTCTACAGTAGGATCTTGTTGCTTACCCATTCTATATATAATAGTTTGCATCTGTTGGCAACCACAAATCTGTTCTCTATGTCTGTGAATTCGTAGATAAGTTCTTGTCTAGATTTTAGATTCTACATATAAGTGATGTCATATGGTACTTGTCTTGTCTGACTTACTTCACTCAGCTTGATAATCTCTATACGTATCCAAGCCACAGTAAATGGCATTATTTCATTCTTTTTATAGCTGAGTAGTATTCCATCATCATATATATGTACCACATCTTCTTTATTTATTCTATACAGCCATCAACAGTGTAGGTGAAGGTGAAGGTGAAGTCGCTCAGTCGCGTCCGACTCTTTGCGACCCCTGGCTGCAACCTACTAGGCTTCTCTGTCCATGGGATTCTCCAGGCAAGAATACTGGAGTGGATTGCCATTTCCTTCTCCAGGGGATCTTCCCGACCCAGGGATTGAACCCGGGTCTCCCGCATTGGAGGCAGACGCTTTAACCTCTGAGCCACCAGGGAAGCCTCAACAGTGTAGGAGGGTTCCCTTTTCTCCATACCCTCTTCAGCATTTGTTATTTGTAGATATTTTAATGATGGCCATTCTGACCGGTATGAGGTGGTACCTCATTATACAAACTACAAACTCTTCATTTGTTATGACTTCCTTAGCTTTATTATCAAATCCAGGAACTCTTTAAGTTCCATAAAGAAATTTTAAAAGTGCTATAACTAATGGAAAGATGGCTACCATTGTGATGTGCATGCTGTTTCAGACATGTTAAAAACATGAAAAAGTATATATCTTACAATTAATGTAATATGATAGGATTTACCAAAAGGAAAAGAATGTAATATAAAAGGTCACTGAACTGAATGGTAACTGAGAAATAAATGGGCATAAGTAAAGAAAATTAGGCTGACATTTAAAAACCTTACAAGAATGGGAGAGTGGGGAAACATGAAGATATAATGGGAAGTAAATACTTCAGTCTTTGTACAATTTGGATCAAGAAAGCATAGACAGTTTGCACACACTTGGAAGTAAACAAATAAACAAATAGAATTGGAGTACTTTGGAGGAAGACATGCACTGGTGTCAAAGAATTTGGCCAAGAACTGAAACCCACTCCCTATTTTGGAATGACATGTTAACGGGAGGTGGCAGATGTGCAATTCTGCGTTGGACACGAAAAACAGGCAACACCGGGGACCACCCAGGCAGGGTGAGGGTAGAGACCACCTCTGCGTCAGCACACGGGTGAAGTTAAAGAAGCAACAAAGTAAGAAGAGGGTTTTATGAGGTCTGTACATAGGTTAATCTAAGCATGAATGCCCTAGAGAACTGTAGGCCTGTCTACTTCTTCCATTGACCCTGGTGAGATACAAAATTGAAAAATAATGTGGTTATGTATTCAGGTAACCTCCCCCCTACCATCAACTAATCAGCACCATGTAACCAAAGTTGAATTCCAAAAGGAGGGAACCATGTTTCCAGAGGGATGCAGAGGCTTTCCCTAGTGTCCCGGTCTGCGATAAGAAGGGTCCAAGCAGTCTGTGGATCAGATCCCCAGGAGAATGAGGTTGGAGAGTAGGGTGTTGAAGAGGGAGTAAACACTTCATTGAGATGTTGAGAGAATTAAATGAATGACATCACCACATCTGGCATGTGATAAGTGTTCAATGAATATTATGTATTGTTAATTTTTTTAAAAAAGCTTTGTCAACCATAAAATGCTATACAAATACTTATATTGTATAGTCTGTTTTAAACATCATCAGGATTAGATTCTGATTCTTGACGCTCACAATCTAGACCTCTTTGCAGCATCCCACATTATGCTTATTTCATGCACTATTACTTTAAATTGAACCCTTTTTCAATAAACTGCATTATATAAACTTGTTCATAAACAATAGTTTTGTGCATGGTGTGCTGTGTATCTTTCAGATATTTCCATAATACATATGCACAATGTAATATAAGAACATGGATTTTTCTTTTAAAGAGCCAGACTTAACAGTTTCTCCTGAATTTTATTCTGTCATTTGACTACATTATATTTCTGATATTCAATTTGTACTCAGTACATTATGGACTTCTCTAGGGAACAGAAAGAAAATTTTTAAGTAAACATAAAAAGCTCTGATAAATCAAAACATGTGAATGAGGTTTCTGTTAAAAAAATGTTTCACTCAGTTTTGAGACTTGAAATAGACCTCTGTCTTTAGCATAATAAAAACCATCCACCCAAACACAACAAAAAATTATCACTTATTTGTTATAGAAATAATGCATAGGCTTATGTTAAAAGGTTAGTTCCTATATAAATACAAAGGGAGTCTTGCTATAAACTAATTGTGATGAAACTTAAAACACTGTAAATTTTGTGTAGTCTGATTTAAGCTGAAATAAGAAGTGAAAAATTTTTAAATCCGTACATAAAGACTTGCATCATAAATGAGCCATAGTGTCTCTCATGCTGAAGACTCAACTGTATTCTAAATATCATAGAATATCACCTCCATATTAGGTCTATGAAAGTATGACCTTGCCTGGCCCACTCATAGCTGCATTCCCAATAACTAGAGTAGTGTCTGTCATTATAGGGCTCAATAACTATTTCTTAAATGAATAAATGAATGAACAACTCACAAACACACTCAGTGATTTAAGAAATCCCAATCATCAGGAGATTGGGATTAGCAGATGTAAACTATTATATACAGGATGGGTAAAAAATAAGATCTTTCTGTATAACACAGGAAACTATATTAAATATCCTCTGATGAACTATAATGGAAAATAATATGAAAAAGAATATATATATGTATAACTGAGTCACTTTGCTATATAGCAAAAATTAACACAACATTGTAAATCAATTATATGCTTCAATAAAATTACATATATATATACATATATCCTGATTACTGATTATCAAAATACCAAATATAAAAATAGATCACTAGGGAATGATAATTTAATATATTAAAAAGTCCCATGAGCTTACAAGTTTGGCACAGGTCAAAGTGCAGCAGTGGCACAGAGGTCGGTCTGGAAACATCAACTCAGCCAACTAACCAACTGTGTTTAGGAAGTCACACAGCTAAGCCATTTACCTTGTCTGATTTCAGTTTCTTCACCCCTAAACTGAAGGGCAGACAGACTAGAAATATGATTCTGAAGACTCTTCCAATTCTAAAATTCTATGATGCTGTAAAGTATAAAAGACCCATCTCTAAAGTATTGATGAGTAGGTTTACTAATTTTTTCCTTGAGATAAAAACAGAGAAACTTGTAGCTAAATCACTGTCAAAACTGGTAATGTGGTAGAGACTTCTGGGTGTCCTCCAAACCTCTTCTCCCATTCCTGGGCACAAAGTGTGATTGCATTTCCCATTCTTCCTCTGCAGTAGTGTGGCCGTGTGCCAAGTGCCCACATCTGAAGGATAGGACATTAAGAAGTGGTGTGCACCACTTTGAATCATGGCTCAGAAAACCATCCTCATGCTCCTGCACACCCTTCCCCTTCCTGATGTCTGGAATCGTGACACCCATACCCCTCCACTGTGCCTCAGAAGCATGTGTAGAGAGTCACCATCAGTCTGATTCCTGAATAACTCTGTGGAGTAGAATACCTACTCACTTTCTTACCCTGAAATGTTGGGAGACAATTTCCTTGGGTCTTTCATGTTTCTCCATGTCCTGTGAGCAGAAGCATTGGCCACTGTTTTTTCAGGCTGTCTTTTCAAAGACGTAAAGATAGTGAACAGCCTCAGAAAATGGAGATAGTGTCACCCATAGAAGCAAAGCACAGGTTGCTTTATTGTCCAGTGTAGTTAATATAATATCTCCCTCTGGGGCAAAGAGCATCTTTGCTTGCAACTCGCTATGAAAGATGCATGTTCCCTAAGCTGAAGGATTCTTTCCTTGACTCAGACCCACTCTGTGTGCAGTGTTCACCTGGGACACTTCACATTGCCCCGTGGGACTTGGAGAACAGGGGAAAATGACATAAACATGAGGCTTACAGTGCTTTCTGTGGCATGAGCAATCAGATCATTTGTCTCTGACCTGGACATTTTGTGTCTTCTGCCAGCTTCCAGAAATCTGTGATAGGCTAACTCGTGTGATTGTGAGTAGAGTAGGATCTCAGACTTTCACAGTTTTTGATACTTACTCACCTTAGAAAAAACCTGACCTCTTATGTAAGCAAGCCATTACATTTTGGGTCTATTTTTTTAGTCTTACCTAATACTGTGAAAGTGCTGCACTCAATATGCCAACAAATCTGGAAAACTCAGCAGTGGCCACAGGACTAGAAAAGGTCAGTTTTCATTCTAATCCCAAAGAAAGGCAATGCCAAAGAATGCTCAAACTACCGCACAATTGCACTCATCTCACACGCTAGTAAAGTAATGCTCAAAATTCTCCAAGCCAGACTTCAGCATACGTGAACCGTGAACTCCCTGATGTTCAAGCTGGTTTTAGAAAAGGCAGAGGAACCAGAAATCAAATTGCCACCATCTGCTGGATCATGGAAAAAGCAAGAGAGTTCCAGAAAAACATCTATTTCTGCTTTGTTGACTAAGGCTTTGGCATAGTCAAATAATATCTCCCTTGTGACTGTGTGGATCACAATAAACTGTGGAAAATTCTGAAAGAGATGGGAATACCAGACCACCTGACCTGCCTCTTGAGAAATCTGTATGCAGGTCAGGAAGCACCAGTTAGAACTGGACATGGAACAACAGACTGGTTCCAAATAGGAAAAGGAGTACGTCAAGGCTGTATATTGTCACCTTGCTTATTTCACTTATATCCAGAGTATATCATGAGAAATGCTGGATTGGAAGAAACACAAGCTGGAATCAAGATTGCTGGGAGAAATATCAATAACCTCAGATATGCAGATGACACCACCCTTATGGCAGAAAGTGAAGAGGAGCTAAAAAGCCTCTTGATGAAAGTGAAAGAGGAGAGTGAAAAAGTTGGCTTAAAGCTCAACATTCAGAAAACATGAGGAATGCTGGATTGGAAGAAACACAAGCTGGAATCAAGATTGCTGGGAGAAATATCAATAACCTCAGATATGCAGATGACACCACCCTTATGGCAGAAAGTGAAGAGGAGCTAAAAAACCTCTTGATGAAAGTGAAAGAGGAGAGTGAAAAAGTTGGCTTAAAGCTCAACATTCAGAAAACGAAGATCATGGCATCTGGTCCCATCATTTCATGGGAAATAGATGAGGAAACAGTGGAAACAGTGTCAAACTATTTTTGGGGGCTCCAAAATCACTGCAGATGGTGACTGCAGCCACAAAATTAAAAGATGCTTACTCCTTGGAAGAAAAGTTATGACCAACCTAGATAGTATATTCAAAAGCAGAGATATTACTTTGCCAACTAAGGTCCATCTAGTCAAGGCTATGGTTTTTCCTGTGGTCATGTATGGATGCGAGAGTTGGACTGTGAAGAAGGCTGAGCGCCGAACAGTTGATGCTTTTGAACTGTGGTGCTGGAGAAGACTCTTGAGAGTCCCTTGGACTGCAAGGAGATCCAACCAGTCCATTCTGAAGGAGATCAGCCCTGGGATTTCTTTGGAAGGAATGATGCTAAAGCTGAAGCTCCAATACTTTGGCCACCTGATGCGAAGAGTTGACTCATTGGAAAAGACCCTGATGCTGGGAGGGATTGGGGGCAGGAGGAGAAGGGGACGGCAGAGGATGGGATGGCTGGATGGCATCACGGACTCGATGGGCGTGAGTCTGAGTGAGCTCCGGGAGTTGGTGATGGACAGGGAGGCCTGGTGTGCTGCGATTCATGGGGTCGCAAAGATTCGGACACGACTGAGCGACTGAACGGAACTGATACTGGAATAAGTCCACTGAAGCATGCCGTTTTCCTCTCTATTTGTTGCTGGATTCGTATTTTGTTAAGTTTTGCATCTACACTCATGAGAGAGCTTGGTCTGCAGTTTTCTGTTCTTGTTCTTGTGATGTCTTGTTTCCTTATGTTATAGGATAATATAGAATAAGTGGGGAGTGTTCTCTTTTATTTCTTTGGAAGAGTTTGTGAATAGCTGGTATGAATTCTTTGAATGTTTGTCAGAATTCACCAGTGAAGTCATCTAGTCTGGGGTTTTCTTTGTATTAATATTAAAACTTTTCATTAATAATTCAGTTTCTTTCCTTGTTATAGGTCTATTCAGATTCTCTCTCAAGTCAGTTCTGGCCATTTATATTTTTCTAGGAATTTTCCCATTTATTCTAAGCTATCTAACTTGTCAGTATACAGTTGTCCATGGAATTCCTTTATACTTCTTTCTATAGAGTTGGTAGGAACATCCCCTCTCTCATTCCAGATTTTGGTAATGTGAATCTTCTTTTTCCTGATCAGTATAAAGGAGTCTCCATTTTATAGATCTTTTCAAACAACTAACTTTTGACTTATGGTCAAAAAATGTTGCCTCCCAGTTTCAGTTAACAAAGAATGTTGCTGCCACCAAGCCATCAGCCACTACAGTCCCCTTCTGAGGTGTGCCCTGAGGCGTTTCAGGAAGATGAAAAAGGATCTTAGCCATAGACAGCTAGGATATATAGGATGCTTATCTAAGGAATAATTTCAATGAGCCCAGCCTCCTGCATCTTACCATACAGACACGAGCAATACAGTCATTTACTTGAGATGTCTGGTTTTTTGTGACTAGCAATAATCTTTTGAAGTATGTTGCTTTTTTTTTTTTCAGCAAAAGCTCCGATCCATCCCGGCCCCTCCCTTACTCTTTGGAACACTTCCTCAGAGCCACCGAGAGGCTTCAGTCCTCAGTGAGTTCTCTGAATAAAACATCACTCACAACTTAGAGGCCGTGTGTTTTTTCTGTTGACAAGTTTAATTGATTTCCCCTATTGTTTTTCTATTCTTTTCAGTTGTTGTTTGTTTGTTTTTAATAAAAGAGTCCTTATGGGACTTCCCTGGTGGTCCAGTGGTTAAGAGTCTGCCTTGCAATGCAGGGGACATGAGTTCAATCCCTGGTTGGGAAACTAAGACCTCACATGACAAAAAGAAACTAAGCCTGCAAGCCACAACTTCTGAGAGTATATGACTCAAGAAGATTCTGCATGCTGCAACTAAAACTCAGAGCAGCCAAATAAATAAATTTTTAAAAAATTAAAATAAATTAAAAAAATAATCCTTATATTTTATAAACATACACTGAAATAGTCAGAGACAAAATGTTATAATATGATGACCAAAATTTGCGTACAAAATAAACTCTGAGGAGAAGGGGGGTCTTAGAAGGGGTACTGATAACATGAGATGAGCAGGTAATGGGTACATGCACATTCATTACACTATTCTTTCTACTTTCTTACGTGTTTTAAAATGTCTGTAACAGAAACTTTAAAGAACTGTAAAAATAAAAACTGCATGCTGAAAAGAAGACCTTCGGATGGGAACTTCCCAGGACGGGGCTGTGCCCGGAAGTCAGCACCTGGGAAAGCCTTGCAAGTGCAGCTTTGCACAGTGCCCTGCTCATGATGAGGGGCAGGTGCGAAGGGAAAGAGCAGATGGGGAAGCGGCCCAGCCCAGCCCCAGCCCCTGGCCTCTGGGGCCCCTCGGGAAGCCCTCCCTTCCCCCGACCCATGGGTCTCCCCAGGGCCCTACAGGAAGTGAGCACAATTCCTGTGGGAAATAGAACTTTGGGACTGTTGTAGAATCTGAAGAAACGTCCCCAGAAATCAGTCCAGTCTCTCCCTTTGACCAAATCCCTTTCAGAGTTGGAAAGAGGAAAGGGAGCCCGATTCCCCATGAGACCTGGAGAAGCTGGCACCCCAGAGGCTCTTCAAGCTGTCAGGGCGACTGAGCAAGGGAAATGACTCAGCTTTGGCCCAGGTCACGCACACAAGTGCAGGAACGCCTCCAGCACAGGGAAGCTCTTCCATATGTCTGAGCTGTGCACAAGGACGATTACACAGGAGGACAACGATGACCGTTATCATTATCAGTTCAGTTCAGTTCAGTCGCGCAGTCGTGTCCGACTCTTTGCGACCCCATGAATCGCGGTACGCCAGGCCTCCCTGTCCATCACCAACTCCCGGAGTTCACTCAGACTCACGTCCATTGAGTCCGTGATGCCATCCAGCCATCTCATCCTCGGTCGTCCCTTTCTCCTCCTGCCCCCAATCCCTCCCAGCATCAGGGTCTTTTCCAATGAGTCAACTCTTCGCATAAGGTGCCCAAAGTACTGGAGCTTCAGTTTTAGCATCATTCCTTCCAAAGAAATCCCAGGGTTGATCTCCTTCAGAATGGACTGGTTGGATCTCCTTGCAGTCCAAGGGACTCTCAAGAGTCTTCTCCAACACCACAGTTCAAAAGCATCAATTCTTCGGCGCTCAGCCTTCTTCACAGTCCAACTCTCACATCCATACATGACCACAGGAAAAACCATAGCCTTGACTAGACGGACCTTAGTCGGCAAAGTAATGTCTCTGCTTTTGAATATACTATCTAGGTTGGTCATAACTTTTCTTCCAAGGAGTAAGCGCCTTTTAATTTCATGGCTGCAGTCACCATCTGCAGTGATTTTGGAGCCCAAAAAAACAAAGTCTGACACTGTTTCTACTGTTTCCCCATCTATTTCCCATGAAGTGATGGGGCCAGATGCCATGATCTTCACGCTCAGCCTTCTTCACAGTCCAACTCTCACATCCATACATGACCACAGGAAAAACCATAGCCTTGACTAGACGGACCTTAGTCGGCAAAGTAATGTCTCTGCTTTTGAATATACTATCTAGGTTGGTCATAACTTTTCTTCCAAGGAGTAAGCGCCTTTTAATTTCATGGCTGCAGTCACCATCTGCAGTGATTTTGGAGCCCAAAAAAACAAAGTCTGACACTGTTCCTACTGTTTCCTCATCTATTTCCCATGAAGTGATGGGGCCAGATGCCATGATCTTCGTTTTCTGAATGTTGAGCTTTAAGCCAACTTTTCCACTCTCCTCTTTCACTTTCAACAAGAGGCTTTTTAGCTCCTTCTCACTTTCTGCCATAATCTTTTTCTAAAACTGCCAATATTGTGAGGGTGGGACTGGTGTGCACATTTGTTACCCACTGACAGGACAGACAGGGTCAGGCTGGTGACTGTGACCAGACACAGCCCTGGAAGGCACGAGAAGCAAAGAGCATGTCCTTACCGTGGCCGGGGAGGAAGAGCAGGCAATGTCCCTTGGATCTGAAACACCAAACGAGAACAGTGTGAATCAGGGCTGGATGCTTCCTCCAACACAAGAAATTAAACCAGAACAAGGCATCATCTGGCACTTTTACTAAATTAACAACCATTAAAAAAAAAAAAGACAATGCGCGAGGCAGCATGTCTGGTGGGGTGAGGGCAGAGGTTGGCCATCCCTGCACAAACCCACATGCACACACCTCATCCCTCACTCAGGCCCCGAGACTGCCTGATCCCTGCGCTGAAGCTGGGAGAACAGGCAACCAGTGCCAGCAAACGCAGGTCATCATGAATCTGCAGCCCGCTTTACAGAACAGAAAACAGTTTACAAACAGAAACAAGCAGAGCATACGTGTACTACCAGCCTTGTCAGACACATTTAAAGGATAGTGTCAGAAGGAAACAAAACATGACCAGGAGATCTGAGCAGTGGGACTCTGATAACACTTAGGATGAGTCATTTAATGTTATGGGATGAACAAGAAGGAAAGATTAGTGGGCACAAAACACTATCTTGAAATAGAACAAAATGCCTTTTACTGAAACGCAAGGGGGTGTGAAATAAGTCATATTTTATAGCAAGCAAAGAAAAATTTAAACATGAAGATTCATCTCTGCCCTTTGGAGACCTCTCCTCCTCAATGTGAATTCTGTGTCTGAATTAGGCATGGACCAGGCTTTCCCATCGGGACTTCCCTGGTGGCTCTGATGGTAAAGAATCTGCCTGCAATTCAGGAGACCGGGCTTCGATCCCTGGGTCGAGGAGATCCCCTGGAGGAGGGCATGGCAACCCACTCCAGTATTCTTGCCTGGAGACTCCCATGGACAGAGGACTCTGATGGGCTATAGTCCATGGGTTCACAAAGAGTCGGACACGTCTGAGCAACTGACACTTTCACTTTTCAAACCTCCCCATTGGCAGGAACACCCGCTCATCCAGGAAGAACAACATTCTCCCAGCATCCACAGAACAGTCCTTAAAGATCACATCCCTTCTGGGTCTGGTCAGGGGTCACAGGACCCACCATGATGCTGCTCAGACCTGGATTTGTAATCTGTCAATAACACATTTGATGTAGTCTTCTGTCTCAAAAACCTGATCTGTGCCCTGATTTCTAACTGGTGGAACAGTTCTCAGAGCATTCTAAGACACGCTTCCCAGATAATAGTAACCCTCAAATTTGGCTCAAATAAAACTTTCCAATTCTTTCTTAAATCTACTGATTAATTTTTCATTGATGGAGGGAAGGACGGTGAAAAGGAACAAATCCAGAAGCTAGGCTTTTTTCATTTTCCTAATTTAAGACCATGTCTATGTGATCTGGGAACGAGAGCTGAGCTTACTGCCCTGAGTAGCCTTGGGAAGCAAACCCCCCTTCTTGAGAATCCAGAAAGCCACCTTTCAATAGCTTGCTCCCCCACCACCACCCAGAACCTGAGTCTTTTTATAAAAAGATGGTGAGACAGTTTCAGTGCCTTGAAACACAAACTGAGCCACAGGGCTTTAAACTCCCCACAGCAGAGTTCCCTCCTGCAAGACACAGAGGGGTACATAGTATAGGGGTCCCTGGACCACATGCGATCCTGGGCTGCAGGCTCCTCTTGGCCCATTTTCTCCTGAGGGTAGGCCCAGAGAGCACTGGTGGGCCTGGTGGCTCTGGGAATATGCACTGACATCAGCTCCTCTCAAGCCCCAGCTTTTCCTCGCCCATAATGTGAGCCCCTGGGACAGTCCCAGTGGCTCATCCTTGTGGGCGTGGCCAGTCCCCAGGATGTGGACATTGGCACATGTGACCCCTTGGTTGGGATATGTCTGAGGGCACCTTCCCAGGCAGCCCTAGTGGGACCAGAGAACAGGGTGCCCACGGGGTCCTTGGGTCCAGCCCTGGGCAGGAAGGATGAGCAGGGACGGCCTGTCCCTTCCTGCTGGCCGGAAGAAGGGGCACAGCTGCAGCTTTGCCAGCTACCCCAGAGTCAGGCATCAGGGACGAGGAGGGAGCAGAAATAAACCACCAAGACGCACGTGGAGCTGATCTTTCCTCTCTGCAGGTGGTCTGCCCTTGGACACAGGATGTGCTTACAGCTGCCTCCTGTCATTCATATAAACGCCATATCCTTGTTACGGGGAAGAATACAGTACCGATCCCTTTATAGAAAGGACCCCGTGGTCTTCTGTTCTGCTGCAGAGAACAACCAGCGGCCTGTTAGAGTGACAGGTTGACAGCAGACTCGGCTCACAGGTGACATCAGGGCCAGGAGGGAAAGACTCATTCATGAGTGCCTGGCTCGGGTCAAGCCTGCCCACCGGTTTCTCTCTTTGTTGTGACTCGTGGACATGGGGCCCTGGTGCCCGGGTCCCAGCGGTGGAGGTGGGGGCATGGTCAGGGGGCCACAGAAATGCCTCCTCCCACGAGGCTGGCTACAGGGGCTGTCCAGGTGCACAACCAACTGGCATCCTGTCAAAGCTGTGTGCAGAGCAGAGGCTCTAGAGCTCAATCTCAAGAGGGAGATGGTCAGTGGGAAGGCAGAGAAACACCACGTCCAGCAAGCAGGTGTGCACAACCCCATGAGCTAGGCCCTGGGGACCTTGGCGGAGGCCAGGCGAGGACAGAGGGAGCAGCCGAGGGGGGTCTCTAGTGGTCTTTAGACAAGCACGGCCAGTCCTGTGGAGCGAGGAGCTGCCCAAGGCAGAGAGGGCGGGACTGGGTGACTAAGTGATGCTCGAGGGGAGGCGAGGACCAGAGTGTGCAGAGATCCCTGCCTCAGCCGGGAGGGGTGCAGGGGAGGGGGCAGGTGTGGGGCAGAGGAGGAGCAGTGAGAGGACATTTCTAGGGGCCTTGTGAAGAACGGGGATCAGCAACTCAATGGATGGCCTTGCACAACCTTGAACATATTTACCGGTAACGGCGAAAGGCTAAGACTGCACGTAAGGAGACCCAGCATCGATCAGACGAATGTGATGAAAGGAGGGGAGGGGGCCTCCGTGGCTGGGACTTCAGCCCCACAGCACCTCCCCCCAGCCTGCAGCACCCCAGGACCCCTGTTAGTCTTCAGGACCCACTGAGGGCCCCTTCCCCCCAGACCAAGGAGGGGGGACACGAGTGCTCAGTGTGCCCCAAGTCAGTGCAAACACATCTCCCAGCAACGCCTTAGGGCCTTGGGGGACCTGGGCAGGTGCATTTCATCCCAGAGTGGCCGGGGGTGGGGGGTGGGAAGGGGTGCAAAGCCCCTGGGTCACCATAGACACAGGAGAGGGCTGAGAGGATGGTGCATAGGTAGGAAAGTACCTCTGGGAGAACCCTCTCCCCCAGTCACTGCCACACAGACCCTCTCAGCATCTCCCAGCCCCTCAGAAACCACAGAAGCTGCGGCTCTGGGGAGGATGCTCAAAGACGAAATCAGGACTTCCTTGTTCCTGGAAAACCTGTCCCACCCTGGATGACTGAGCCCCAGCCGGCCAGCAAACAAGTTCCCGTCCACTGCCACACACTCTGTCCCTCATCACCTCGCCTCTTTCCCCCGGAACCGCCCCTTTGTCAGTTAAGGAGGAGAATAAAAGCCACTGTGGATTCTGGACCCTGGGCAGAGTGACTAACGGGGGTGGGGGTGGGGCCCTGTGAGGTACTGTCCAGGTGACGGAGTGGAAGGAGCCCCGGGAGAGTCCAGATGACGCGGCACCAGG
Source organism: Aepyceros melampus (assembly GCA_006408695.1). NCBI lineage: Eukaryota > Metazoa > Chordata > Mammalia > Artiodactyla > Bovidae > Aepyceros > Aepyceros melampus. The sequence continues at coordinate 134,423 of SJXQ01004325.1, forward strand.
TGCTGGGGAGACAGCCTGGAGGAAAACAGGTGACGTGGTGGCCTTTCCCGGAACTTCGGTGACACGTAAGCTACAGCTGACTCCACAGGTCTGCAAGGAGGCTCCCCCGCCCATAAGCTGTTTAATGATTCACTTGTTCTGGCCATTTTGAGATGCTGCTAAAAGCTTACTCAGCCCCTTGAGAAAACAGTGAAACTGGGAGGTGAGCAGCAACCCCCGTTTGCATGGGGTTGGGGGGCGGCTAGGGTTGGGTGCGGCAGGGTGATAATTCCTCATCCAGCTTTCTGTCCTCACTGACAGGACAACATTGGCCTGAGAGCCTCCTGTGTGCACCACTAAATGGGTAGTTATTTTAAAAATGCAAAGCTTACCATTAGAAACAAGAAAAAAGAAGTGAGACATTTCATATGCCTTAATCTTCTGGATGATGAAACTGCTCTGAATGCAAAGCTGAGGCTGCAATTAATGTTCCACAGGGATGAAGTCATTTGACTCCAGAGCATCTCTACCTGGGAGCTGACAGGGGGGCACTGTCTAGTACCATATGATTTTATTAGTTTTAAACCAAATTAAAGATGTAAACGCCAAATATAACTCATCAGAATGGCTTGTGGGATTAGAACACACTGACGTATAATAGCTAAAGCAGCCCCTGCTTCTCTACGGTTAGCCTAACTGTTAGGATCCTTGTCCTGCCAATCATGATTTTAAAAATCACTTTCAAATGCAGTTAAAACAGAAGTCTGGTATTGAGTCCAGGATGGAACAAAGGATTGGATTTTCTGGTAGAACACTTTATCTAATTAAGATATATAAGCTTAAGTCATGCCATGGTTTTAAAACATTGTCAAGGATATATCTTATCAGAGAGCAAACAACTGGGAAGGCACGTTGCAGTTTGTGGCAGGAAGACTGGGGTGAGCGGGTACAGCCACATGGGCTGAGCAGTGAGCAATGTGGTCGGCGGAGGTAGACCATGTACGCCTGATGCTGCAGAGCCGGGGGACAGGGCGGGAGGAGTTTCAGCATCAGTTTACTCCAGAAATCAGGAAACAACAGAAAATCCAACCAGACCAGGAGAACAACAGCTCATCAGGTAAGTCTGTACCTAAGAAGGAAGTCTGCCTGGCCTGGGAGAGCCGGGCAACCACATGCCTGCCTGGGACGAAGCCACAACAGTCTCTTCTCCTAAACTCGTCCCCCAGAAGCCACCACCCACCCTGAGGAGGGGTCATCATCCATGGTACTTACGTTCGATGAGAAACAGAAAGCACAGGATCCCCATGGCAGCCACGATGGCCCCGGGCACAATGAAGGACAGGCCCCAGCACGTGGACACCCAGTAGCCAGCGATCAAGGAGCCCAGGATGTTGCCCACGGATGTGTGAGAGTTCCAGACTCCCATAATCAAACCTCGCCTGCAACACAGCAAGAAATGGCACGTGAGGTCTCAGGGATTCAGGGATTCAGTGGGTCAGTAAGTGAGCTCACAACGGTGCCTGTACCTTACATGAGCTGATGTAGAAATAATTGGGGCTTCCCAGGTGGCACAGTGGTAAAGGATCCACCTGCCAGTGCAGGAGATTTGGGTTTGATTTCTGGGTCAGAAAGATCCCCTGGGGAAGGGAATGGCAACCCACTCCAATATTCTTGCCTGGGAAATCCCATGGATAGAGGAGCCTGGAAGGCTACTGTCCACGAGGTCACAAAGAGTCAGACATGACTTAGTGACTGAGCACTCACCCAGAAACAAACAGGCGGTGCACACACCATCTCTGCAAGGCTCGGGACTGGGTGTTTATGAGACGGCTGTATCTCACTTACTCTGGCTGTATAATTACATCTCTCTTAGCTTATTCATTTTATGATTAAAAGAGGAAAGCGGCCTTTTCCTGAAATTCTTGGAAAGCCTGAAATTTAAATTTGTGCCTTTGCAATTTAAATACAGGGCTTCCCTTGTGGCTCAGCTGGTAAAGAATCCACCTGCAATGTGGGAGACCTGGGTTAGGAAGATCCCCTAGAGAAGGGAAGGCTACCCACTCCAGTGTTCTGGCTTGGAGAATTCCATGAACTGTATAGTCCATGGGATTGCAAAGAGTTGGACATGACTGAGCGGTTTTTACTTCATTTTACTTTATTTCTCCTGTGGTGCTAGTGGTAAAGAACCCACTTGCAATGCAGGAGACATAAAGACGTGGGTTAGATCCCTAATAGCGAAGGTCCCCTGGAATTGGGCATGACAACCCACTCCAGTATCCTTGCATGGAGAATCCCCATGGACAGAGGAGCCCCGAGGGCTACAGTCCATAAAGTCACAAAGCGTTGGACACGACTGAGCAACTTAGCAAGTATGCAGTCTGAATACAGTCATCTGATGAAACATCTTGTTAACAAAAGTTCATGCTGATGAACCCGCCAGATGAACATGGCTAAATAAAGCTGGATGAGTGGGTTTCCTGTTTTAGCTTCCCTACTTTGTCCAGCATCTCCAATCACTTTCTAATCGTGGTCCTGGCTGTGCTGTGTGTCACACGAACATTAGGATGGCCTCTGACTTCAGTCAGGTCCAGAAGTGAGTACGACTCCGTTACCAGGTGCTGGGTGACCTTGACAGGACCTGCCAACACTTCCCTGTACCTTCCAGTCTGTGAATATGTAGCTTCTGCTTCCAAAGGCCTGGGGCAAGGCCCTGACTGATTTCCTCCAGATTCCTGGGAGGTCAGGTAAAGCCCAGGCTGCTGGTGGGCTTGTGAGGGTGACTCACTTCTCCTTGCCCACAACAGGGGGCATTTCCTGGGACCAAGGCCCATCTGAATTTCAGACCCCCAAGTCCCAGAGGTTCAAGCATCTTCTCTCATAGAGTAAACTAAGGTGATTTTTCTGTAATCAATCTGAAGAAAAACTAAAAATAAAGTGGTCTAGTTTTCATCAGAAGAATGAAAGCTGCTGGAAACAGGCTGCCTTCCTCACCTGCCTTTTCCAAACCAGTTCCCAAGGCAGGTGACAACGCTGGGCCAGCCGGTGGTCTGCACAAGTCCATTAATGATCTGCAACAGAGAGCAAAGGAGAGGACCACTGAGGGGGACATGCACACTGAGGGAGCCCATGCTCAGGGCTTGGGTGTGCAGCAGGGACCCTCACAGGAAGAAGGGGCAGAAACCCATTCAGTGGGAGTTTCGATAGCCAAACCTGTATTTTAACTATATATATACGTATATGTGTGCTCAGTTGCTCAATCATGGCCGACTGTTTGCGATCTCATGGACTATAGTCTGCCAGGCTCCTCTGTCCATGGGATTTCCCAGGCAAGAATACTGGAGTGGGTTGCCATTTCCTACTCCAGGGGTTCTTCCCAACCTAGGAAATGAACTCAGGTCTCCTGCATTACAGGCACATTCTTTACCACTGAGCCACCAGGGAAGCCCTATATATATGTCTATATATATTGGAGAAGGAAATGACAACCCACTCCAGTATTCTTGCCTGGATAATCCCATGGACAAAGGAGCCTGGTGGGCTACAGTCCATAGAGTTGCAAAGAGTCAGACATGCCTGAGCAACTGAACACACATGTATATACCTTATTATGAGAGTAATGTGTGCCTACTATGAAAATTTTAGAATAAGCAGAGAGAAGAAAGAAAAGAAAATCTCTCACTGAGAGATGAACAGCTTGGGGCCAAGCTGTCCCATGTCTTTCCAACCAAAAACTTTATAAAAATAGAAAAACCTTCTCTGTTTTAGAGAACTGTGATGAAACCACAAATGTGGCTTATAAATTGCACATTTTCCCTCCTTCTACCATCAAGAAGGTATGGATGCTAAGGCTCCACTGAAATGAGCATAACCATGACCTGGCAATGGAGAAACATTCTCCACTTGCCAAGAGCGCCCTGAGCTTTCGTTGGAAGAAGGGACTTAGGAAGTGTATCAGCAACTGGCTTTGCTTTCATCTCAGCGGCCTCAGGGGGCAGCTTTAGGAGGCAACACAAAGCAAGGTCCAACCTCCAGTCTCCTCCAACCTCTGCAGGGAAGGACTGGCCTCCGGGAGGCGGCCTGGGAGCCGCTGGTCTAGTCTCGGGGGCCAACAGGCTCAGCCTTCCCTCCAGGAACATGCTGCGACTCTGGGGAATTCTGATTTTCTGTATTACTATAAAGTGCACATTACTTTGGTAGCAAAAACAGCCAAACTCTTTAGAGTCCTGCAGCGAAAGTTGTAAGAGCAAATTACATATAATTTGCCCCATGATCTTAGAACATCCTCCTGGGCTCTCTGGAGAGCCTCAGAAGTTGAGCCTCATTGCTTTGAGTCCTTTTGCATGTCCAGTCAGTATTATCCACAGGGCTGCTGGCAGGGGCAGAGCCGAGCGTTCCAGGCAGCACGGGGCCTGCTAGAAGGGGCTGGCCGCAGGCCCGTCTGGCCTCGATCCCCTGCAGTTCTGTCAGGCCCTCGCTTTTCATCCCCACTGACTGCCCCTGAGGCCGCTCAACTCTCTCCTCCCCGTGTCACACCCACATCCCCCAGCTCTGGAGCAGTCAAATCTGTGACAGGACAGAGCATCTCAAACGCATTCAGATGAAGGCAGAAGGACTCATAGGGCTTCATGCTCCAATCCCCCTGCGGGGGTAAAAACAAATAGGATTCTTTAAGTGGCAACTCCTGACACTTCGTGGCTGCTGGCACCTCAGCGCAGAGGAGAGAGAAGGGGCCGTGTGGTCCAGTGCTGACCCTGACTTCAGACAGGACACAGCTCTGCCGCCTCTCCCATCCTCCGCAGTCTTCTCTCTTGGCAGAGGTGACCTGAACACCCCATCCGGCTCATGGTGGAAACCCAACATGTGGTGAGCCGTGGACCAGCCCTCACCTGAGTTATCACGTAGAACCGAAACTGTGGATGTTGTAGAAGTACCCTACGCCAAACAGGGCAGTGAAGGCGCCGCTGGCCAGCATCCCGAAGGTTAGGTAACACCGGATGGGGAGGCGCTCCCCTATTATGCCACTGAGGACGAGAAAAAAGAAAGACAAACACGAGAAAATGAACACACCCATAACGTAAATGACCCGGCCATTGCTTTCCGGCTGCTTTCGTGCTGTTCTCTGAGCTTTTTAGAACTTCAAATCACTCCAATTTCCAGGAAGTTTTAATGACAATTATTTCTCAATGGAGCATTTATTCACCAGAAATCAGAGACATCCTTTAAGACTTTCTATTTAGAGTAGAAGTCATTGTCAAATAGTAAAATTGAAACACTGACAGAAAGGATGACTCCCAGTGGAAAAAACCAAAAAATGTGTCCTGCTGGCTTAATCCTGTTTTATATAAAAACAACAGCTAGGTAATATATAGTGTTTTAAAGTTCCAACTGTTGGATTGTAGACAGGCGGCAGGAAAAGGGACCACCTGTGACCTTGAGCAAGTTTCTCGATCCTCTGGCTGGCAGCAAGCCTGTGCGTGAGCAGCGAAAGGGGCTCTGCTGACGACCCTCCTGCCTCAACCACTGTGATCTGGTTTAAAGAAAGACAGAGCCTTTTCTTTAAGGCAAGCCTGAAACACGGGGGCAGAGCCTCTATCCTCCTTCTAAACAACAGGATGACTCAATAAAGAGCTAATCTTTCAGGAGAACTGCTTCCTAGAGCTGTCTAGGTTCTCAGACAAGTAAATTTGGTTAAGCACCTGGCAGGTGGTGGGTGTGCAATAAAATAGCTCTGGCGCTTCTGGGGAGGGTAAAAGTTTCATACCAGGGCATATATATTTAACAGGTTTTTACCACCATCATACCACGCGCCCAGTGCCATAGGAAACACTCTATTACTGCCCTGTAGGAAATGTCACCATGGAACAGCCTGATGTTGTCACTTATTAAGTGAATAAAAAAGCTGGAGAGCAACCAGTAATGATTATGACCTTTTGCACTCAACCCAATGGGTCTCATTTTCCTCCATGCAATCATTCTATCAGTCAGATAAATATGAAACGTAATGAAGAATGACACCTGCCTCCCCTGGGAACAAACTCCAAAATTCTGGTCTTTCATCTCAAGAACCAATACCCTAGAGAGCTTTTCCTTTTGAATTTAGCAAAAAAAAAAAAAAAAAAAAAAAATCTACCCAGTATCATGTAAGTGACCTTTTAAACATGAAAACAGAGGAAGTGATTTAAAATTATAAACAGCATTCAGGTTAGCTTTCAAGCTGAGTAGAAACATGATCACGTACAAACTCGAGAGCACCCTAGAGCTAAAGGAATTATCTACTTCATCTTGCTCACTTCAGAGAAGAGGAGCCATGTCCCTGGGGGGGCTGGCTGAGGTGTCCAAGGTCACAGACCAACTGCAGAGTCAGATGGGCCTCCAGAGAGTTACGGCCATCGTTGGGCTTTCAAATGTCCTCCAGTCTTGCTAGACAATACTGAGCCTCAATTTGGTCTCTGTTTAAAAGTATTTAAAGAAAAGACCTAACAGAAGCAGTAGCATTCCACATTTCATCAGGCTCCTATAGGTGATGAAAGCCACACCACCCCTGATTGAAGCCGTCAGCATCGAGCTGGGTCAGTGCAGGTGTCACTGTGTCTGGTTTATCTATTAAACCAGCACCGTCCACATCACGAGGCTACGGGGTCACCGAAAGGCCACACGAGGAAGCAGGCAAACCCTCGAGTCAGGAGTCTACTGTGCATTTCACATTAGGTCATTATGAAATACATAACAGTATTTCATAATAAATAATATTATTTCATAATAGCCTTTGTTGGCGAAGTGCATGAGGAACCATCTTTGCCAGTAAATAAGCAATGATAAAAGCACTTTATTCAAACCAGGCTTCTAAGCCTCAGCACCCCTGGCACCTTGGGTGGGTAATTCTTTGTGGTGAGGGGCTGTCCTGGGTCCTGTCCCACACTTAGTGGCACCCGGGTCTCTGCCCACTCGTGCCAGCAGCGCCCCCCTTCTCCAGATGAGAAAATCAGCAGTGGCTCCAGTCACTCCCAGCTGAGAACCACATTTAAACACTGTTTTCCAGTAACAGAAAAACACACTCAACCTTTGGGTCTTTTTATATGATTGATTATTGGTGTCCAGGAAAACTGTAGTCTATAGATCATAAACATTCGACCCCAGGGCAGGATACGGCTGGTTGGCTGGTTACAGTCGAGGCCCTCGGGAGCCTGAGGCTTACCCCGTCCTTCTCCGAGGCTGGGCTCTAGTTCGGTCCTGCATCTGCTATTATTTGAGCCACGCTCAGACAAGCCCTGCTGCTCTACAGATGTGTAAGTTCAACACGGCGTTTCAGCAGAAACTGCCTGTCTGGGCACCAGCCACCCACAGGGTCCTGAGCTGGGAGGTGGGGGGCGTGGGGCCCAGGGCTGGATAATAACACAGTCCGGGTGGGTCTCAGCAAAGAAGGTAAACATTTATAGGGAAACCAGAGATCCTCAAAGCTCTGAAATCTCTCTCTGAACAAAGTCTCTTTGGACTAAAGGCCTTGGTCCCTACAAGCCTTTTCTTTTTTTTGTTAAACCTGGTTGGACTGACACAATAGCCATTTTCAACTGGCCAGTCCTATATACTATACCTGCTAACATTTACCACCTTCTTAGGCCACTTCAGAACTGGGCCAAGAACGGGGTAATGATGATCACATGTGACAAATGCTGGGAACACAGGTGGGCCCTCTTCTGAGCATCCTACATATACAACTTATTTAACGCTCATCACCCCTCTGTGAGTTAAGAACTACTGGTTCCCCAGTTTTGTAAAGGAGAAACTGAGGCCCGAGGAGGTGCAGTGACTTGTCCAAAGCCATCTGAGCAAGTAGTCAAAGCCAGGATCAAATTCCAGCAACATGTCCCTGGAGTCCACACCCTCAACGGCCCGGCAGGATGGCCTCTGGCAGGCAGGGCAGGCGCTGGTCCAGCTGAGCTGGGCATCCAGTGGACACGCCAGGCACACCCGTGTGAACTGCTCTGATGCCAGGCAGGTTAGTAAACAGACGACAGTCCCTGAAACCAGAGGAGAGGGTGCTCTGCTGGGCTCGCTGAGTGGGGAGCTGCTGGCACCCTGCTCCAGAGTGACAGCGTCCCTGCAGGCTTCACCGTGCGTCTAACCCCAGGCCAGGATAAGCCATCTGAGGACAGTCTGCCTGGTCAGCAGGACACCTGGGGCGTGCGCCGGCTCCCACCTCACCTCATCTCTGAGATGAGAGGACCACTGCCTGTGGACCGGGCCGCATCTTCAGCGTGCCTGAGCCTCGCTCTGCACCCAGCGGACCAGCCAGGTCTTGCGGTCCCCGTCAGACCTACCTCAGGTACATGCCGATGGCGTATGCGCACAGGAAGGAGTAGTCCAGGGCTCCGAGCAGCTGTTGATAGTTGTCCTGATCTACATGGGTCGAGAAGCAATGGGAGAGCCAGAGAGTTGCTTAGCCTTCACTAAATGTCAGCGTACATCCAGGAGAGGGGCAGTGAAATCCTGACTTCTGCTCGCTAGGGCTGGGTGGTGTCCTCAGATGGTAACACAGAAAACGCAGCAATGGGAAATAAAGTTGCCACGTTGCAAATTATCACTACATAAATATCCTCCCATCAGGTCAAATCCCAATCGCTGGGGTGAGCCCGCAGTTTATTCATTCTGTTTCATATTACCCTGGCTTTGCTTCAGCACCATCACTCCCAACTCCTGCCCCGGTCAGCCCCCCAGCACAGCTTTCTTGTTTCCGCCCACAGCTTATGCCGTCAGTCCTGACTTCCAGCTTGGACAAGTGCAACCTACAAATGACCTTCAGTAGGGCATGCATGCTAAGTTGCTTCAGTTGTGTCCAACTCTTGGCGACCCTATGGACCCTATGGACTGCCAGGCTTCTCTGTCCATGGGATTCTCCAGGCAAGAAAGAATACTGGAGTGGGCAGCCAAGCCCTCCTCCAGGGGATCTTTCCAACCCAGGGATCGAATCCATATCTCATTATGTCTCCTGCTTGCAGAAAGGTTCTTTACACTAGCGCCACCTGGGAAGCCCGACCTTCAGTAGATCTAATCACTAACCCAGTGTTCCCCAACCTTTTGGGTACCTGGGACTGGTTTCACGGAAGATAATTTCCCCATGGACCAGGATGGGGGATGGCTTCAGGATGATTCAAGCGCATTACATTTACTGTGCCCTTTGTCTCTACTATTATTATATCAGCTCCTCTGATCACCAGGCAGTAGATCCTGGAGGCTGGGAACCCCTGCGCTAAGGGACAGCCCTGCACACGGGCACCGGAGACACAGCAGCAGCTGAAGGCGGGAGGCTGGTTTGCTGGGAGGAGGGACCAGTTTGCAACTGGAGGCGTGGCTGCATCTATCCAAGTGCATTGTTACCGCTGCTAAGATCAGCTGGGCTAGGGGAGCCAGGCCAGCCAGCCAGCTCTGGGGCTTCCACCGATGGAGGAAGACTTTGGGGTGAGCATGGGGGTGAGGACTGGGGAACAGACGGAGAACTCACCGAACGGGGCCCAGCCGCAGTCGGTCCCATTGTCTGGGAGCTGGTGAGCAGGGGCAGCTCTGGCTTTTTGGCTCTGGCTGCTGAATCCAACTTTCCCATCATTTGAAGCCGTGCAGTAGCTGTGCAATTCACCCTGGGACACCCGTGGGGTGGACAGAAGCCAGAGAGAGAGAGAGAGAGAGAGAACTCAGTGGGGTTCAGGGGTGCAGTGTGGGGATAGCCATCCTAGGGTGACTGCATTCTCAGGGGATAAGGCACCCCCGGGTCAGTGTCTCTGCAGGGCCCACTGCATGTCTGCTGATGAGGACCTTTCCCGAGCTCCCCAGCGCCCAGCCCCTCCTGAGCACAGACACAGCCAGCATAGCCTGTACGGCCACCCAGAGACCACTGCTCAGAGCAGCCAGGCTGCACCCAGGACCCATCTGTGCCCAAAACAGATGCACGGATCCATCTCGCTGTATTTATATCATTGAAACAAGTTTCAGGTCCACACGAGGCTGAATCTCAAAATAAGCTTACACAGGGGAGCACACATGGGAGGACTCTGCTCATGAGCTCAGGAGGAGGGAAAAGAATCCAGGTGACATTGAGAGGATCGTGGTCACCTAGAGACAGTGGGGTAATGACGGGGGCCAGGCACAGGGGGCCCTTGAGAGCTGGACAGGGGCCAGACCTCAAATATTTGCCAGGCAAGACCCTGAGGTCGGTGGACTTCACTTTGTGCACATTGTATCTCAAAAACATGCCTAAAACCAGCTCAGGGTGCTCCTTAGGGAGGAACACGCACGTTTGAAAACTGCCATGTCAGCCCGGGCCATCGTGGTATGGGGACCTGAAACAGGTGACTTGTTCCTTGAAACACAAGGAGTGGCAGACAGGACTCCATGCATCTGCCAGGCAGCCTGGGGGTCACACAGTGTCCCTCCCCAGACGGCCTCCGGCTCCCACTTCTTTCCTGCTGTGGGCTTTCTGGGGTTTTTGCTACACGTGCCTCAGATGAACCAATCAGTCTGGTATGAGTGAGGGTAAAAGGGAGGTGTCCTCAAGGCCAGGGAGGTGGCCCTGAGGGGGAGCAGAGGCCTGAACGGGCCAGTCCTGGGCGTGATGTCAAGAAGGGGGCCCCGGCAGGGGAGTCTACCCCGGGGTCAAGACACATGGCAACAGGACCACAGTGAACTGGACCCCAGCTCTCCAAGTGGGGGCAGCCAGGAGGCCTGTCCGCCACCTGCGCTTCGTGGACACCCTGTCTCTTCAGAAGGGAGTCACCAAAGAGGCTGATGTCCTTTAAGAGGCCGCCTGGCCAGGGCTGTGGTTAGCCAGAGCAGACACCTCCTGATTTTGCACGGACGCACACCCCTGAGACCTGGCCTGGCACACAGGACGCAGCGACTCTGGCCACAAGGCTCTGTCGTCATCGCTGGGTGCTCTTGCTATAATACAAACATGGCCGTAAAACTAGCCAAGGCTCTGCTTTCCAAACTGAAGGCAGCACTCAGCAAAGCGCTTCCCTAGCTGAGCTCGTGCGCCCGGTAGTGGGTGGGGTACCACCACCTCGGTGCCCTCGAGCCCTATCGGGCCACTTGAGGGACAGGGCCTGGGGAGCCTGCAGCCCTGCCCTTCTCCGTGAAGCTGGATTTCAGCACCTCCCCACCCGCCCGATGCAAGCATCTCCTGTCTTTGCCCTCAGGAGCTGGGTGTGTTTGCCCACCTTCCCCTGATGCTTCTCTCGGAAGCGTCAGGGCCAGGCCCAAGGTGCTACCGATGCTGTCTATTCGCCTTTCACTGAAGGAGCCCCAGGCAGGATGCGAGGGCCCTGTAGGCTGTGTGTGTGTTGGGTGGGGGGGACCTGTGAGCAAGGCTGATGTGGGGTTCCTAACACCTGCCTCTCATGGAAATCTGCAAAGAGGGCCATTGTAGACGCAGCTCCCACTGCAGGTCCATACCCTCTTTCACCATCCACAGGGGATGGAAAGGATTAGAAAGCACCCATTTTTGTTTCATCAACAAGCAGGAGAGGGTTCCTGTTTTGTTTTGGTGTTGCTGGTCAGGGGCACAGCCTCTGAGCCAGGATCTGGGTGCCGCTGTTCCGGCTTCCGGCCTCGGCCGAGTCACGGGAGCTGAGCTCCCACCGTCCGTTACAGAGCCAGCACAGTGCAGGCTCACTCCAGCGCTGCTGTAAAGGTGAGCAGGTGGAGGTGTGTGTGGAGAGCTCCTCCTGCGATGCTCAGTCCTCAGAAGCACCCAGAAACTGGCTAAGCTGTGAGCTGGGGTCCACCCACACTGAGGCACCCTGACGCCTCCAGCTACCCCTCCTCTCGCAATCTCCACCTCACCCCATGGAAAGGCTGCAGCAAAAGCAATAAAGGATTGAAGATTACTTGAGTATAATGAGTTCTGAGGATATTCCTGAAACTTGGTGTTTGCAGGAAGAAAAGGATTAATAAAACTAAGATTATCTTAGTTTGTAAAAACAAAACAAACTTACCAAGTGAACTGATTCTTATCATATCATAAAATCATTTGCAGGGGGGTGGCTAGCCTTCTGTTTTAATAAAGGCATCTCCTTTGCAATTTTTTTACACACGAAATTAATCAAAACACAGCAGGCAGTTATTAAAAGTCGATCAATCAGAAGACAGTGTGGCAGCTGAGAAATAAGAGTTGTGAGACGCCAGGGGAGGAGGAGCAGAATGGAACATTCTTAGTACCTGGGGCTCATGACGGTTTAATAAATGTCCATGTGATTGACAATGGAACGAGAACAGCAAAATAAGCCACAAAACAAAATGAACTGCCACAGTGATTGGCAGGTGGGGAGTGGGGAGCAAGAGAAGACAGGTTATCAACTTGATGGAAGGAGGCAGGGAACAGCCATGACATCACGAAGCCCTGTGTGCGGGGGAGGGGCAGGGACAAGCGTGACTGCGCATGCACTTGTCCATCAGCCATTTAGGTATAATCGTCTTTTTATATAAATGTACATTAATGAAGACCCTATGCTCTAAACTCTGAACCTGAACAACTACACCCTGAGAAACTCTATTTGTTCATTCATTCCAAAAACATGGGTTTGCTCTTGGGTTCTCTGACCAAGGCCTCCTTGAAGCTGCTCATTCTAACGGAGGAGATAACCCAGGGGGAATCAGGAAGGGGTCCAGAAGATGCTGACAGGTGACAGTGGTGGGGTGCACGCCTGTGCACATACAAGTGTGTACGTCATCTACACAAAGTGCATACGTTTAGAAAACTTCCTAGAGCTCGTTAGGTTGTGTGGGTCCATTTATTCTAACTAGTCCTTCACACTCCTTTTATAGAGCTCTGGGTTAAGAGGACTCTTGGAAGCAACATGCAAAAGCAGTCCTAGAAGAGAAGTGAAAGTACTGGTGTCCCACCAAATTCATATGTTGAAGCCTGAGGTGATGGTGTTAGGAGGGGAGGCCTGTAGGAGCTGAGTAGGTCATGAGGGTAGAGCTCTCATAAATGGGGTTATAGATAGTGAGGTCACTCAGTCGTGTCCGACTCTTTGCAACCCCATGGACTGTAGCCTACCAGGCTCCTCTGTCCATGGGATTTTCCAGGCATAGTACTGGAGTGGATTGCCATTTCCTTCTCCAGGGTATCTTCCCAATCCAGTGATTGAACCCGAGTCTCCTGCATTGTAGACAGACGCTTTACCATCTGAGCCACCAGGGAAGTCCATAAATGGGGTTCAGTACAGTTCAGTGGCTCAGTCGTGTCTGACTCTTTGCAACCCCATGAATTGCAGCACACCAGGCCTCCCTGTCCATCACCAACTCCCGGAGTTCACCCAGACCCATGCCCATGGAGTCAGTGACGCCATCCAGCCATCTCATCCTCTGTTGTCCCCTTCTCCTCCTGCCCCCAATCCCTCCCAGCATCAGAGTCTTTTCCAATGAGTCAACTCTTCGCATAAGGTGGCCAAAGTACTGGAGCTTCAGCTTCAGCATCATTCCTTCCAAAGAAATCCCAGGGCTGATCTCCTTCAGAATGGACTGGTTGGATCTCCTTGCAGTCCAAGGGACTCTCAAGAGTCTTCTCCAACACCACGGTTCAAAAGCATCAATTCTTCTGTGCTCAACCTTCTTCACAGTCCAACTCTCACATCCATACATGACTACTGGAAAAACCATAGCCTTGACTAGATGGACCTTAGTCGGCAAAGTAATGTCTCTGCTTTTGAATATGCTATCTAGGTTGGTCATAACTTTTCTTCCAAGGAGTAAGCGTCTTTTAATTTCATGGCTGCAGTCACCATCTGCAGTGATTTTGGAGCCCAGAAAAATAAAGTCTGACACTGTTTCCACTGTTTCCCCATCTATTTCCCATGAAGTGATGGGACCAGATGCCATGATCTTCGTTTTGACCCCCATGCTACTCTAGCATGGAAACATATACATTACCCTACGTAAAGTAGACAACCAGTGGGAATTTGCTGTATGACTCATGGAGCTCAAACCAGTGCTCTGTGACAACTTGGAGGGGTGGGATACTGGAGGTGGGAGAGGGAGGTTCAAGAGAGAGGGAACATATGTCTGATTCATGTTGATACAGGCAGAAACCAACAAAATGTTGTTAAGCAGTTTCTTTCAATTAAAAATAAATAAGATTTTAAAGAAAGGACCCCAGAGAGCTCCTCAACCTTCTAGCATATGAAGATACGAGGTGGCTGTCTGCAGGCTGGAAGAAACCTATGATGCTGGCACCATGACTGGGGAAGTCCAGACTCCAAGACCATGAGCAAGAAATGTCTGCTGTTTACAGCCATCCAGTCTGTGGGGTTTTGTTACAGCAGCAAGAGTGGATGAGATAGTGCTCAGAGCAGGGGGAAGAGACAAGCGGTGCCCCACTTACAGCAGCACCTGGTGGTGGCCAGCTCGTCTGCATCACAGGTGCCACATGAAGACACACACCGGCATATTTGGACACACACCTCCTTACACAGGCGTTCAGAAACACACAGGGGGGCCTCGGGGTCACTGTCTATTTTTTAATGGGATCATTCTCCATGGACACATGTACACTTTCACTCTTCTTACTCAAAAGTACCTCCGAGGAATTTTTCTGCATCAACTGATTTTGCTCTAATTAATTTTTAAAGTAGCTGTACATATCAGAATATGAATTTACTATAATTTATTCAAACTTTCACCTGCTGATTAAGTTCACATAATAGCCAGGGTTTTGCCTCCCCTCTTTGCCCTTTTTTTTTAATTGCCAATAAGGCTACAATAAAGATGCGTATGCCGATATTCCTAAGTGCTTTTATTTTTATGGACAAAGTTCCCAGAAGCAGGAACTGAAAGACAAGCATTTTTAATGTCAACAGGTGTTACCCAGACATTTTCCAAAAGGTTGCAAACCCTTTGCATCTCGCAAGGGCTGTAACTGTCTTATATGCTTTGCCCATTAGTGGGTATAAAGTGATGCATTGTTATTTGAACTTGCACTTGTAAATATCAGCAAGCTTGCACACAGTTAGTTCCGTTCAGTCGTTTAGTCATCTCCGACTCTTTGCGACCCCATGAATCACAGCACGCCAGGCCTCCCTGTCCGTCACCAACTCCCGGAGTTCACTCAGACTCACGTCCATTGAGTCCGTGATGCATCCAGCCATCTCATCCTCTGTCATCCCCTTCTCCTCCTGCCCCCAATCCCTCCCAGCATCAGAGTCTTTTCCAATGAGTCAACTCTTTGCATGAGGTGGCCAAAGTGCTGGAGCTTCAGTTTTAGCATCATTCCTTCCAAAGAAATCCCAGGGTTGATCTCCTTCAGAATGGACTGGTTGGATCTCCTTGCAGTCCAAGGGACTCTCAAGAGTCTTCTCCAACACCATAGTTCAAAAGCATCAATTCTTCGGCGCTCAGCCTTCTTCACAGTCCAACTCTCACATCCATACATGACCACAGGAAAAACCATAGCCTTGACTAGACGGACCTTAGTCGGCAAAGTAATGTCTCTGCTTTTGAATATACTATCTAGGTTGGTCATAACTTTTCTTCCAAGGAGTAAGCGCCTTTTAATTTCATGGCTGCAGTCACCATCTGCAGTGATTTTGGAGCCCAAAAAAACAAAGTCTGACACTGTTTCTACTGTTTCCCCATCTATTTCCCATGAAGTGATGGGGCCAGATGCCATGATCTTC